>JAXQQM020091783.1:0-393811 GCA_034641835.2 Pinus albicaulis
TACTTGAGTATTTAGAAAAAGAAAAAGTACGGCAGTGCCGCACCTGCCTACAAGACGTGGTTGGAAGACACCCGTGGTGTAGGGGCGTGACAGTTGGTATCATAGCTACCTGGACAGATGGAAGTCTGATAACATAACTGCTGTTGCACATCAGTTGGTATCGAAGCTGGACAGAGTTGCAGGGTTTCAGACGCTGTTGAAGCTGACTTATATATTTGGGGTTTCTCTTGAGACCTTAGCTTAAGCAAGGCATTTGCCAGGCCTAAAGCTAGAAAAGGAGACATGCCAAGTTGGGAAGAATTTGAAGAGAAGACTTGTGAAGCATTGCAATGGATAAAGCAGTTGAACGAAGAAATCCCAAGGATTCGGAACAAACTTGGAGTCTTGGAAAGAAAATTGGTGGAAACTTGGAAGAAGGCTAAGAAGATTCATGAAGAGGTTAATGAGGCTAAGATTGCTCTTATGACCTTGTGCAAGAAGGGGATCTCTGACTCAAACCGAGATGAGTTTGAAATACTTCGAGACAAGATGGACCAGTTTGATGGATGGATGGCATTATGCTATGAGCTACAAACTCACCGAGATGAGCTTGTTAGAATTGAAGAGAAGAACCATAAGAAGAGATTAAAACCTTCTATGGGAAAACCGAAGCAGAATGTTATGGATGTTGTTTTGGTAAAGGAATAACTTTTGCAACAAGTTGAACCTAAACCAAAGACACCACAAACATTGGAGCTTGAAGCTACAAGGGAAGCATTTTTGGAGGCTCGGAAGAGGCTTATAAACATGACGGAGTTCTTGGAGGAAGGAAGGCAGGAACACTACAAGACTCTTGTGCAAGTGGAGGAACACTTGGAACACATTGAAGACAAGATAGTGGAGATGCGAACTTCCTTGAAAGAATTTCATGGGTGGACTGCTGAACTTGGAGAACCAAGGGATGTTGCAGATGTAGAAGATGTCAAGGGTAAACTTGATAACCAAGTTGGACCAAGACCAAGCACGTTGCAAGCATCGAAGATGGATGATTCTCATGGGGATGATATGAAGATGGAAGAGATGAAGGATGAACTTGTGACACAAGTTGAACCAAGACAAGAATCATTGCAAGCATTGGTGGTCAAACTACATGGAGATGTTGCAAATGTGACCATGATCAAGGAGGAACTTGATGAGCAGGTGGTACCAGGATCGAACACATCAAAGGCATTGATGAGGATGGAGGACACTCACTTGAGGAGTCTTCATGGAGATATGACTTGTGTTTCATGGAAGCATAAGGAGGATGAACCGCATATGGATATGAGGAAGAAGGTGACTTCTTTTCCAACACCATTGATGACTACTCCTTGGATTTCTACGATGAGACCTTGTACATTGATGGAACAAGGAACATGGAATGATGCAAACCTTTTTGGGGCAATTTGTGACCTTACACTTGATGGTTCAAATGCCCGGGACAAGGGTGGAACGTGATGACCTTTGTGATGGAAAGGGTCATGCTTAGCCACATAGAATGGCAAGTGTCCGGCATGACCCATACACTACCTTGGTGGTAGGGCACGTTGGTGGAGTAGACTTCTTCATGGCTTCAACTAAGAAGGACCTCTTGGCAGACCTTTAGTGGAGGAGTAGCTTGAAGGAAGTACTCACATATATGATGGAGGTAGGAGTGACCGAGAGCACTTCACTTCGACATGTTGAGACATGATGATGATGAGAGTTGAGTTGAGTTCACTTAGATGAACACATGGGAAACCAAAGTCATGGACTGGGACTACATGGAGATCTTTATAGATGGACTGATGGGACGTTGTTCACCATGAGTAACTTGGACATTGGTTGGATGAGCAGCCTATGAGACATTCATATGTTTGTAGAGTGAGAACTTGTGATGGCACTCATGGCCAATACAAGTAGGCTTACCAATGCTTTGGATATGATGAGGCATGGGAGTTCATGATGGATTCCTTGGTGGCACACACTTTGGCATGGGCTTGAGTCTACTTGACTTAGCCACACTTCTTACTTTTGATGATGCTTGGAGGATGAGTCTACTTGCATACGAGTAGCACATGGATTAGCATCATGGACAGCATGTTGTGGATGAGATGGATACACTTCATGGACCCAAACATGGCACTTGGATGAGATTCCAACTTGATCGAGTTGATGGATGTGACAGCTTGCAGAAGGAACAACTAACAGTGGCATGAGGAGGAGTATTCTCATTGTTTTGGACGTTATGGTTGGATTAGCTACCCAACTAGTTCGAGCTATGGGGGCATGCAGTACACTGAGTTATGCTGGATACATAGCAGCTTTTGTTGTGTTGAGTTGGTTGGAGTACTTGATGCAGAGATTCACATGGATTCGACGGTGATTGGAGGAGATATCTCTTGGACATGAACCTTGCTGGTTTATGCAACGGTGTTGCAACAATATTGTGTGATGAGACTTTGCGATGAAAGTTGCGATGATACTTTGCGACGATATGATGCGACGATGGTAGCACTATCAGGACGATAGTCGTATTTGAAGTGGAGGAGGATGTAAGGCCACAAGACTACATGGGCGCGTTCGGTGGGACGGGCGCGCCGGTTGGGCGTTTGGACGAGTTCAGGCGTCATGCGACGCAACGGGCGGCACGTCGCACCGTTGGAGAGGCACGGGCGCGCACGTAGCGAGGCGAGTCACGAGGGCAAGTTGGAGGAGAAGCGCGTCGAGTTAAACCAACACGGCGTTGGCAAGACGTTTATACCACAACGGGCACCCCTTGGGCGAGCGACTCGACGGGCGAGTCGGTGGGTCGGCCGGCGCGTTGGGCGCGACCGACGCCACACTTCGTGGGCGAGCAACCAAACGTGGGGGTCGGCTCGGGTCGGTCGAGCGCCCCACACCCCACGATGCGACGTTTCGTGGGCGGATGAATAAACGGGCGGGTCGGCTCATGGAAAACGAGCGACCACACTTCACTTGGACGTGTGTATATATATGATGGCGTGATGGAGAGTGGAGGCATCAAGCGAAAAGTGAAGATCAATCAATGAACAACATCAAGGGAGTCACACCACGAGTTGCCAACAACTTGTTGGTGGAAGAAACGGCGAAGGCACGACAGCGAACGGGTGTTGGTCGAGTCGGGTCGAGCTCGTGCATGTCGCACTGCAGGCCGCACCGCAGTTCTGGTCGGGTCGGGTCGGGCGCAGCTGCACGACGGTCGGGTCGAGTCGGGTTGGTTCTGGGCGCCGAGTAACGGCAAGGGCCCAGCACTAAAAACGTGATTTCGGGAGCATCGGGTATCGGATTGAGGTGCTGTAAATTGCAGAAGGTGCGTATTTCCAAAACGCATCCAACCATATGGGTGAGGGACAGATTGGATGCATGGTCAGCTCAGAAAACGCTCTGCACTGATTTGGAGCAACGGCTGAGTGACCCGAGTGACCAGCACTTGGGCAGTTTTGGGGTAGCACTTTCGAAGGTGAACTTGATGATTGTAAATGGTTGTAAAAGTCTGTATTAATCTAGTTTGATGATTGGTAAGCCTTAGAGCTTGACCAAAATGCAAATAGCCTTGCCAAGGAGCAAAAGTGGTTTTTGCTGGATTGGACATTGAAATCATATTTTTATGAAACATAATATCTGGGCGGACTCATTTTAAAAGGGAGTTGCCCCTCCCTTGTATGTATGGGCATACTTGTGGATTGATATTGATGTTACGTTTTATTCCGCACATTGAAAGAACATTTGTAATATAACTAACGAATGTTGCTATAGGCGTAGTCTGGGTACTTGAGTATTTAGAAAAAGAAAAAGTACGGCAGTGCCGCACCTGCCTACAAGACGTGGTTGGAAGACACCCGTGGTGTAGGGGCGTGACACATATCAATAGTGGGTAACACAAGTTTCATTAACATCCATACAAATCACGTTATAATCGGATTTGACAAGTGTCAACTTTTTTCATTTTATCATGCTTAGGTTGTTGCATGCGTGCATAATAATTTGTTTAGTTTTGTTATCTCTTACCTCTTCAACGAGAATACAAATCACATTTGAGAGTTTTCTAAACTCTCGGAATGCAAACTCTCGGGATGCAAACTCTCGTCCAAGAGTTTTTAAACTTTCAGCCGAGAGTTTTCCCGCGCGGTAAAATCTAACTCTAGGCGGGTTAAACTAGTTTTAAATTTCTCTGTCGAGAGTTTGAGAAATTTCTCGTCCGAGACATTATCTCGTCCGAGAGTTTCTGGTCAACGAAAAACACAGAAAATTATGCAGTTTTAAGAAACCTGTAACTTTGGAGGGACAGAACACCTACAAAAACAAAATGTTTTATGTCGGACCAAGTACCATTAGATTCATCTCTTAATCTAGTTTCTAATGATATGATATTTGTGGAGTTTCATTAAAAAATTCAATTTTTTATTAATTGTTTACTAAACTGTGTCACTATGGAATTTCATTGTTCGAAAAATTGCACTGAATGAAAATTCAATAACTTTCAAATGAGGACACCAAAAAATTCAAAAAAATCATACTGCACTTCCTCTCCCTGTCTACTTCAAAAGGGTACTCTCATTTTTCTTATTGACGACCACGTTGAAAAGAAAATCAAAGGATGATAAAATGTACTGAAACATCACTGTTTTTTTGTCTTCGTCCATTTCAAAAAATAATAAAAAATAGTGATTTAATCCTAAAATTACCGAAAAATAGTCTGTGCACTAGTGCAATATATGCAGATTATGATGCTATGGTTTTTTTCCAAAAAATGAATAACCTTCCCTAAAAAAAGTAAAGGATGATAAAGTGACTATTTATGTTTGCCTGAAAATTTCAAGTATATGCAGTTACTAAACAAGAAATTTACCCCTCTATATGTCAATATTTTTTTTTTTTAAATATGGGTATGGAGGTAAGACAATTCTCTACAATTCTTGTTTTTATGTCAAAGCATAGTTTGCAATAAAAATATGAGTTTAGTGGAGTTGAAGTTGAAAATCATAGAAAATTACAATTTTCAACGTCAAAAAAGGGCAAAAAGTGTTTCCCAACTTCACATTTTCACCCCTTGATACTCAATGTAGCACATGCATCCACCTCTAGCTTCTAGTGCTTTTTAACCCGAACACCATTTTTTTTAGTTGTCTAGTATAAACATGCTTTGGATATGCCTTCCCTCTACTGAGCACCACATCATATCCTTTGTCTTCAAGTACAACTACAAAAAATATATTTTTCTTCAAACCAATTACATACATTACATTCTTTATGTGAAAATGGGAGCTTGAATCCCTCTCAAAGGTGATAGTTCCAATCCATTTGGTACTATACCTTCCATCATCTCCAAGCTCTACTTGTAATTATAGGTCCTTCTCCTCTAAGCTACAGAAGAAATCCATATTTCCTATCCTATGAAATGAAGCACCACAATCTAAGTACTATACACTATCGCATACAATACTTGCCATGAAAGAAATGGGGCTGAAATCCATTTTGAATTGTTATGTGAGATCATTTCCTCTTGTTGCTCCTGTAGGATTCTTATTGGATTTATTTTAGGACACTTAGTTGCATAGTTTCCATACTCATGGCAGTGAAATCATTTAATTTTACTAGGGTATTTCTTCTTGCCATGGTTCTAGTTTGATTCTTCCTTGCCTTGGGCCTTCTTTCATTTGGCATTAGTTCCTTCTTCCTTGTTAGTTTTTTATGTGACACCATCTCTAGTGTTTCTTTTAATCTCCTCCTAAACCAAGTTAGACCAAATTCTCTCCCAATTTGGGAGGTTTCCTCTTCCATTAACTAAATCCTAATAGTTGTGATAGGAATTGGGAGACCAAGGCCGAGTGATCATATGACAAGTTCAAATGATGGCACATTTTCCCCAACTACTCCAATTCCATATCTCTCCTGAGTGAATTTGGATAGGTAC
Organism: Pinus albicaulis; assembly: GCA_034641835.2. NCBI lineage: Eukaryota > Viridiplantae > Streptophyta > Pinopsida > Pinales > Pinaceae > Pinus > Pinus albicaulis. The sequence continues at coordinate 5,936 of JAXQQM020091783.1, forward strand.
AGGAGAAAAAAAATTTCATTCTTATTCATTCAAATTTTCCTGAGCTTGTATTTTAATGCCAATTTCCTCGTATCACGACTTATTTGGAATATATTTTTTATAGTTTTCCACATTGAATAAGCATTATCCTTGCCATGAAAACTTCAAACCACATGGTCTCTCACTCTCTCGTGGATAATCCTCCTATATTTTGTAGTATATTTCTTCCACTAAGCTACTTCTTGTGCATCTAATGTTGTTTGTTTTGGAATATCAATTTGTGTGTACTCCATTACTCCATTATCATTTATCACAACTTCCGTTATGTATTTCGAAGCATAGAAATTCAAAGTTCCTTGAAATGCATACTCAAGCCTCAATCCATTGAAATACATTGCTCCTACATTGAAGAAATTACTACACTTGGATTCCTACACTTGTAGAAATCAAATTTAGACACTTGAATTCCTACACCACAAATCTGCTCTTCGAAATTTCTTGGAGAGTTGATCAGGAACTTCATTTATATGTAGTTTTAAATAGCTCTGATAACATGTATAAATGACTCAAATTTTGTAGTTACTAATGAATTCATACTGAAAAAAATAGACACAATATCTTATACTCATTCTGCAGAAGGGAAAACATACAATAGAAGCACATGCAATCATTCAATCACAATGAACACAATTTTTACTAGGGAACCTGACTAGGAAAAACACCTCCTCTATTTGTATTATATAATATTATAACAATGATATATTATAATGACAAATTCAATGCTTGAAGCTCAACCTTCACTGCAATCTTGATATCCTTCTGAGTTTGTTATTGCCAATACTTAGCCAAAATATGTCTCATGCTTCCTCCTATTTCCTTGTGAAATTATTACTCCTAAATAATGTGGAAGCTCATATTTCCTTGTTCAAATCCCAAGATAAATGACTCACTCGTTACATGTAGACTTTGTACACTCACTAATATACAATAATGACTACAATTATGCCTTTTTCCTCCACTTCGCTAGGGAATTCAAATTGCATGCATGACTGGGGATATTTTTAGTAAATTGACTAGTTAACTGAGATATCAGTGAGTTAACAATAGGTACAACTACTCAATTGAACTCATACTGACTCTATTCTAGACTAGAGCTCATATAACTAAGTTTCATTAAATATAACTCCACTAGATTTCTAGATATTAGCAATCAACTCATGCACAACTCTACTTCTTTCCCACAAAATTGAATTAACTGACTTAACCGAATTATTTAGACATTCCACTCCTACTAATTGCAACTCAAGTCACCCTCCTAAAGTGGAAATTCGAATTTCTTCATTTTGACTAAGGTGCAAGTCAAATGAAGCATTTTCTTGCTGCAATTTAACATGATTTGTTTTCATAGTGTAATATCTTGGAAATTTACTTTGTGATGCAAAATTTATATATGAATATTTTACACTAAAATTATAATTGAAAATTTGAGAGGGATAAATGAATACAAATATTGGTGTAAAAATTAATATTTAAATTAAAAGAAAGAATTATTTTTGGCATGTTAACCCTATTAGAAATATGTTAAATGCTAAAATGCGATATTAAATCCTAATTGTCAGGAAAACAGTTGAAATAAGTTATGAACAGAGGGGTAAAGAACAAAAAGGAAGAAAAACTTACTTTTTTTCATTATTCGAGAGAAATAAAAGAACAATTGGGAGATACATACCACTAAAAAAATTCATTGTGGGAGATAAACAACTTAATCATAAATAAATTTCTTTGAAAAGAAAACCATTGGGAGATAAATACTATTTTTAAAACTAGAGGATTACCAAGGTGTTTTTAAGGGTTCAGGAGGAAATTTTAACAAGGATTTATGCACAATTTTAGTGATAGCTAAGAGTGGAACTCATGGGGAACTAACATACAATTGGTTCAAGGCACAGGGGCTTCACTCAATGAACCTCTGACATATCACTTTTGTTAATGTCATACTAAACAATACCCCTAATTTGACTACATATTGGAAAATACCTCTAAAAATCACATTATTTAACCCCCTACCAATACAAACCCAATACACCTTCCCAATTTAAAAAAACCTAGTTTCACTAGATATTTTAGGCATCCATTTTTTCATTAACATTTTTTATACCCCTTTATAATTTTTCATTAACTTTGAGCTCCATTTTTTATACCTACCAATATAAAAACCCTTTACCCCATAATGTATGCTCAATATATTATGTCATTTTTTCGTCAATATATATCCCCCAATATGAACCCACATGGAATGGTATTTCTCCTTCTATGAAGCCCCCATAATTCAAGGTTGGGAGGAACATGGAAGCCTTTAACCAATTCCTTAGAGTAATTTAGATAAGTAAAAGAATGATCTTATTTATGAATAATAGGAATTTTGATTAAGAAAACAATTTTATGAAAAACCATATTAGATGAATATTGTGAAAGTTGATGGTTTTGAAATCATAGATTGTTAAATGAAATTTTTATTATTGCTTACCAATGGGCACAAATGGTTGTGTATTAGAATATGCAACTGTTATATGGTTATATGTGCTTGTTACATGTAAAGAAAGGTGTTTAGGAGCTAAGACAAAATCCCTTCTGGTATCTGAAAGTGAGTAAGATGTTACCTATAAATTATTTTTGGAATTTTCCTTAGTGGAAACAACGTAAATAAGATAAAGTCAGCTTAAAATAATTGACAATACCATTTTCCTAAACAAAGATAGAACCATGTGGTAAGGCTAGATATTCATAGACAGACATAAAGATGTGTTTTAGAAGCATTAGACTATAGAGAATTCTATATATATCGCAAATCCCAAACCTTAATATTTAGGTTTAGGTTAGAAGTACATGCTTGAAGAAGATTGAATACTTTCTTCACAAGCCAAGCACAAAAAATCCTGAACAAAGGAGGGTTAGGGCTCAAAAGATTGAAAGTGGTCCTCCATTAGAGGGGTCCATTAGGTTTATGGTATATATATATATATATATTCAATGAGATAAAAATGTTCTTAAGGAAATTTAAACTAAAGAATTATTGTATGCATTAAGAAGGAAAATAGCTATCAATCTAGCATAAATATTAGAGTGAAATGTTTTTGAAAGGAAAATTAAAACTTATATATTTGAGCTATAACTACTTACAAATTAAATGCATGTTCATTGAAGTGAACACAACTTAATCATAAATACAATATAAACATGAGACAATAATATACATGCAAATATATACATATATGTTAATTTTGAAAGTGTACAATAAAATATATTCATAGCCAAAGGAACTAGCCAAATTTTGAAAGTAATGAACACTCATTTGAGCAAGGGAAATAGACCCTCAGAAGGAATGGAAACCATCACATAAAATCACAAGTTTAAGACTCAATAATATAGAATTCATTTTTTTGAATAAATGGGCATTGCATTTAAACAACGTTTGTAATACAATTAAACAAGATGAATTATGTCGATGGCCAGTCTAGGGTCATGACTATAAAACCATATCTTGTAAATTTAAATAAACCAAAAGTAATCCATAGGGTTTCTACCCCACAAAGAAGCTCGAAAAATTAAAATTTTAAATGAGCAACTATAGCCATAAGTAGAGATAGGAACCAATAAAGACACAAACAATTTTTCCAACAATTGTTCACTTGAATTCATGATGCCACGAGTGCATACCTATAAAAAAGTTGAGTAGAGATAGTACCTTCCCAAACCATGTGTGAAATTCATTAAAGGGAAAGGAAATATTCATTATGGGCCTTAAACAATTTTTACCTGTAGATGACTGGGTAGAGTCACCATTTCTCCTACAAGGGAAAATTAGTATTTAGACCTTAGCAATAATCCTCATGAAGAAAGAAAAAACTAAAAATATAAAAACCATTGCAAGGGAACAATGTTGGAATTAGGGTTATGGAAATATCACCCTAAAGAAAATCGTTAGTTAAATATATGGAAAATGCGAGAAACACTCCCAAAATTCCACGTGAAAGTACGGTACTATGGCTAAGAAACCATCTATGCAGAGCTAGAACACTTGTGGAAATAATCAAGCATCAATTAGCATATGCTATTGAGAATGACATCATCTAGAAAAATTCAATTTCAAAAATCACATTCCCATTCCCAAATTCCAAACAAGATTGATGTTTGGGATATTTTGTTGGGAATACCATGGTAGTATGGTAGTAAAGATATTTTTAGAATGGAACCTATTAAGAAATATATTTAAGGTTAATCATAATCAAATTTTATTTTAAATGTATTAATTGAGTGATAGGAGGTCTCATTAGAAGCCAACCAACCATTATCATGGGTCCTAACAAGAATGAAATTATCGCTATTAGTCACCAAGACAGGGTAATGGATTTCAATTGAAAAGTTGGAAGACAAGAGTTCTCATCACAAGCCAACTTTTTCATTCTTGTTAGTTCTTGTGAATGGAATTGTCATTAGTTGGTTACCAATCCAGTACAACAACCTTCTGTTAATTTCTAAAACATTGTAAATGATTTTAAATGACACTTAATCTATATCTAATAGATGGGACACGAACATTTAATTGGGTTAAAAGGCATCACTGTCAAGGCTATAGATGCTTGCTGGAAGTAGTTTTCATGCCTATGGTATTAAATTTAAACTTACACTATGATTTACTTGGTCCTATTTATCTTTCCCTAACCTCATTATCATATCTCTCTGAGAATGGATTTAAGATCCTTCTAGTGATTTGCATTGGAGTTCTATATTCCATAAATAAGAATGTTTTCACGCACGTGGAACCCTTAGTGTAGGTGATTCACCTTTCTTGAACATGAAGAGCTTCAACTATATGTTGTGTAACGGTAAGATGGTCACCCTGGGAAGTTATCAATTGTTATCTTTCTTTTTCCATATTCCCATTCATCTTTAATGTCATGGATTTCAAATTGTGTCACTTTTATTTTTAATGAGGATATTAAGCTGAAAAAGTACATACCAAGGTTTCTCCTCAGATGCTTATGGTAATTTTGATGGCTGGATATTGCATGATGATGCTATCCCTACAGTAACAAAATTGTTACCATTCCTTTGGTATCCCTCGAATTAGTTACTCTTTTGTAAATAATAACATTTAGTCTTAACATCATTGAATCTCTGGTCACAAGTATTTCTTATCTTATTGATTCAAAGGAATTTTTAATCACATGACACTTACCTAAATTCACTCACTCAATTAGCCCTATTGTTTAATCTAATATTTTATTTTATGCAACATGACCCTAATAAAGAAACCCTAGCCTTAAAGTTTTGATTAACTTTGGTCTCTGCTAGAAGTTTTTCTTGCATGAGGACATGCATGATGATCAACATGGGTGAATGTCAGGCCCCAAAATTTTGATATTTAATTCATATTTCTACCTTATGATTACTCAATATTTTAATTCATCTTTCTATCTTAAGCAGGAAAGAGGGATCTCTTGTTGAAACAACACATTCTTGTACAACTGAGTCATGAGAAAATGATTCTTGTTGATCTGAGTCTTAACTAGGATTACATTCATAACAGTGCCTACCTAGACACATACACCTAATCTCTAGCAACAAGAACAACCTTTCATATGCATGACACCATCAAAGTACAAAAATTTTGACAAACATAGAGGGACTCTCACCAATGCATGCCTAAACAACTCACTTGTATTTCAATTGGAAGACTTCTTATGACATCAGACTTACCGTGATACATTTAACTCATCAAGAACCAGTTATATAAATCAGGGATCATTTACCAACACTTAGTATTAAAATATCATATTGACAAAATGAACACCATACTCTCACAAATATTCTAATCACTGTAAATACTGGTTGATAGGTACCTTTGATACCTTTCAATCCATGGCTTCTGATGTGTCGACGAGTAGAGGGTAGTAAAGCCAACCCAGGGTTGGAACGAGCCCTCATATGGGCTTTGAGGTATGAAGGGGTTACTGTCTGATCCAGGTGGATATTGGTGGCCACCCGCCTATTCCACTTGGGGCCCCACCATTGTCTCTTTCAGTTTTTTTCACAACTTACTATTTTTAGCAGTTTTTTGAGTCCTGGACTTCCGGAGCCGTTTTGAAGCCCCAAACGGAGATAGTATGCCAAAGTTATGTCTCGGGGAAGTTGAAACACCAATTTACCCAAACGGGGCCCATATTTTTGGCGCTTCATCTCCTAGGGTTAGGTTTTGGAAGTTTAGAGTTCTCCATTGTTTCTCCATAATAAATAGGCTCTTGAGCCTCATTGTAACACAGTTCAGAGGTCTGTAGCCACCACATCTCTTCTCATAGATTCGCTACTAGCACCCTAGCTATTTTATCTCCATCATGTTTGTAAGCATGTTTCTGTGATTTGATATTAATGAAATGAAGCCTTATTTCTGTTGTATTTCTATGTTTATGGTTATTTCTGTATTCTGTTGCATTCTTGCATAAATCCGGATTAGTGGTATCAAAGCGGTCTGATTTTTTTCGATCCTTCTTTGCATGTCCCCAACGAGGTCGGGGTATAAGGAGTTAGGGCTCGATCTGGTGGAACCTTTGCAAGATCAGCCTCACAAACCCCGACAGACGCCCATGGGGGACGAAAAGAAAGATGAGGGAGCAGGAGATCCTATCAAAATATTGCTCAAGGAGGCCCTAGAAAAACAAAGGAACGCAATGATGGATAAATTTGCCCAGATCCTTCAACAACTACCCATCGATGGCACATCTACATCCAGCAGCCACTCTGGAGGTGCGAATCCCTTTAAGGTGCAAGTAAACTTTGACATGCCCATATTTGAGGATTAAATAGATGCAGATGTTGTAGATAGATGGTTGATTCTATTAGAAGGATATTTCTCGGTTCATGACTTTTCCGACCAGGAGAAGATTATTTTTGCACTCCTCAAAACTACCCCCCATGTCAGAAACCTACTGTGAGAAAAAGGAAAAGACAAAACCCTCTCTGTTCTCAGTCGTACCCACTTCGAATTCTTTCCGAGATGCCATCAAGGAACAATACTATCCCATGGGGAGATATGAGGACAAGTACATACAATGGACCATGCTGCAACAACAAAGGGATCAAGATGTGCATGAGCTAACGAATTTGTTCCATACCCTGCGCATAAAGTTGAGTATCAAATATTCAGAGAAACATTTGGTGCTAAAGTATCACGTTTGTCTACACAGATACATTCAAGAGGAAATGGAGTTCCTCGACATCTCCTCGCTTGGTATGGCATACCGGTATGCTGCCAAGATTGAGCAGAAACTCAAACAGAAGAAGCAAGACTTTGGATCTGCGAATCAAAAGCAAGGGAAAGGTGCCCCCAAACCGCAGAACAAAGGAAAAAGCCAAGGCATGGTGACCCAAGACAACCTGCCAAAGACACAAGCAAAGAACAACACCGCGAAGCCAAAGAAGGACATAGGAAAGTGTTTTGAGTTCCATAAGAGCTCCACTCAAAACACAAGTGAGTGTCAGGCCAAGCAGTCGATGGTGGCCGAGATGAGGGCTTCTGAATCAGATGCATGCTCTGACTCTGAATCAGAACCTGACAAGGTGAATGAAAAAGGGAAGCAGATTATTGATGCAGAGCCCAATGCCACTGTTGCCACTACGAAGATCCAGAAGGAGGAACCAGAAGATCCAAAGGAGGCAGAGCGTCTCTTCCACTCCCAGATGTGGGTAAATGGTTCCCCACTATGGTTTATTGTCGACAACGGGAGCCAAAAGAACCTCATTTCAGCAGATGTCATGAAGTGGTTGGGCTTGCCGACCACAGCGCACCCACAACCATACACCATCGGGTGGCTTCACCAAGGACGGGATCTCCATGTCAGCCAGCAGTGTCGCCTTCCCTATAGCATCAAGCCCTTCACGGATGAGGTATTATGTGACATTTCTCCTATTGATGTTTCTGATGTATTATTAGGCACCCCATACTTGTGGAAGCGACATCCTGTGTATGAGCCCCGGCCTCGCGCTGTTATTGTTACTTTGGGAAATAAATTCTACAAGATACCAGAGGTACCACCGCCTCCCACTATCTCTTTGGTTACTACAAAATAATGCAGTAAGCTCATTTCCCAAACCAGGAAATTTGTTTTCCTGATGATCCGCCCCCAGGGCAAGAAGAAGACCATGGCCACAACCTTCATACATGACTCCTCTGCATGACAACAACAAATGGACAAGGTTATGGAGGAGTACAGGGACATCTCCACCTCACCCATAAGTGTGCCTCTACACTGTCAGGTCAAGCACCCCATTGACCTGACCCCAGGTGCGTCGCTACCCAATGGACCAATCTATAGGCACTCTGTTTTGGAGAATGATGAAATCAAGAGGCAGATTTAGGAGCTGTTGTAGAAAAATCACATCCAGCCAAGTTCATCACCCTGTGGGAGCCCAATCGTGTTGGTACAAAAGAAGGATGGGACTTGGAGACTCTGTATTGATTATCGGGCGCTGAACAAGATCACTCTCCGAAATAGGTACTCGATCCCATGGATTGATGATCTTCTGGACCAACTGAAAGGGGAAAAATATTTTAGCAAGATCGACTTGAAGTCTGGGTATCTCCAGGTACCAATCAAACCCTCTGATGTGTGGAAGATTGCCTTCAAAGCTAAGGAGGGCCTTTTTGAATGGCCCGTCATGCCTTTCGGATTGAAAAATGCTCCTGCAACCTTCATGAGGTTGATGGATGCCATCTTGCGTCCATTCACTAACTCATTTGCAGTGGTATACTTGGATGACATTCTAATCTTTAGCCAGACTTGGGAAGAGCACCTCCACCACATGCGAGAAGTCCTCCAAACACTGCGGCAACACAAGTTGTGTGCCAATTTAGAGAAGTTCACTTTTGGCATGACCTAGGTTCAATATCTGGAATACATTATTGATGAAAGGGGGGTGCATGTGGATCCAACCAAGATCCAAGTCATTCGGGATTGGCCGGCCCCAACCACCCTAACAGAGCTTCGCAGCTTTCTAGGTCTTGCTAATTTCTACCGCAAGTTCGTGTTGGGATTCTCTCATATCACTTGGCCCTTGAGTTAAGTCACCAAGGGAGGAGCGAAAGAAAAATTATGTTGGTCGGAATCTCAACAGAAAGCGTTCGTAGAATTGAAACATCGCCTCTATTCTGCCCCAGTGCTCACATTACCCGACTTGCAACAACCATTTGAGATCGAGACAGATGCCTCTGACTATGCTATTGGAGCAGTTCTTACTCAACAAGGGCATCTAGTGGCATATCACAGTGAGACATTGTCCAACACAGTTCGAAAGTATCCCACTTATGACAAATAAATGTATTCCATTGTGCAGGCTTGTCGACAATGGAAGCATTACATTTTGTGGAAGGAGACAATCATCCACACAGACCACCGACCCCTGCAATTCATACAAACACAAGGGAAGTTGCAGAACGATCACTATTAGAAGTGGTCCACATATCTGCAACAATTTCATTTGAACATCAAGTACAAGAAGGGTAGCACCAATAATGTTGCAGACTGCGTTAGCCGACCATCGATCGTGGCCATAACCACCATTCTCAACTCTTGTGGGCATGAGACTTCTGATTGGCCGCTTCTCTACAAGAGCGATCCAGAATTCAGCTACACATACAAGGCACTCTTGGGGGGTATGCAAGTTCCAAATTTTCACCTCCAAGATGTATTATTATGTCACCTAGGATACCTTTGTGTTCCTTCAAGCGAGCATGCTAAGATGATATGGGAAGCACACTACAATCGAGTCACTGGGAATTTTGGGGTCGATAAAATAGTGGTAGTACTGCAGAAGTATTTCTATTGGCTAAACCTTCGATAAGATGTCAGGAAGTACATCAGATCCTGCACTGCTTGCTCCATTGCCAAACCGACCATCAAGAAGCAAGGGATCTATACTCTGCTACCTGCCCCTAGTCGACCTTGGGAATTGATCTCCATGGATTACATGTTAGGCCTTCCTTCTACTAAGCATGGAAACGACTGTGTTTTCATGGTCGTCGACAGATTCTCAAAGATGGCCATTATGGCGGCCTGCAAGAAGAATATCACAGCAGAAGCCACTGCTAAACTCTTCTTTGAACAAGTGTGGGTGCACTTTGGGATCCCACAGTCTATCATATCAGATCGCGACAGCAGGTTCCTCAGCACATTTTGGTCCTGCCTCTGGTCAATGTTGGACACCAAGCTCACCAAGTTCATAGCTTTCCATCCCCAAACTGATGGCCAGATAGAGGTCATCAACAGGATGATTGTACACATTCTGCGCATGTACAATTCAAAGCATCCACGCACATGGGATGAGAGCCTTCCCTATGTACAACACAATTATAACCGAGCTCTCCACAGCTCAACCAGCCACAGCCCCTTTCAGGTGGGCTTGGGATTGCGGCCACTATGTCCCATTGATGTAGCCATGCCATTTGCAGCTACTCAGGCCGATTCGGCTCATGTCCAGTCTCAAGCTGACAAAGAAAACAACTTCATCGAGTGCATTTAGCACATCCGCCAACAAATTCATGACATATTGGACAGAGCCAATGCTAAGTACAAGCAATGACGTGATCAACATTGGGTGCCACACAACTTTCAGGTGGGCGAAAAAGTGTGGCTACATTTGCAGAAGGATCACCTCACTGGACCCCACCGCAAGATTCGCCCGCTCCGATATGGGTTGTACACCATCACCAAGGCTATAGAGAACAATGCCTTCGAGCTCAGTATTCCACCATTCCTTGGTCTGCACCCAGTATTCAATGTAGACCGCCTTCGTCCCTACTTCCCACCTCTATTGGACACCTCTGACATTGCAGAAGAACTCACACCAAAAGAGTTAAACCCAGACTGCATGGAACAAGCCACCACAAATTGTATCATAGACATGCAAATCAAGAACACTCGCCGACAGAAAATCCAACTGTATCGGGTTTTCAAAGCTAGCCAACTGTTGCACCAAGGCAAGTGGTCCACCAGGGACCAAGTTCAACAGAAGTTTCCTCATATCATGGAGAAACTCAATGCAATGGGGACCACTGCTTCATAAGGGGGGAGGAATGATCCAGGTGGATATTGGTGGCCACCCACCTATTCCACTTAGGGCCCCACCATTGTCTCTATCAATTTTTTTCACAACTTACTATTTTTAGCATTTTTTCGGGTCCTGAACTTCCGGAGCCATTTTAAAGCCCCAAACGGAGATAGTATGTCGAAGTTACATCCCCGGGAAGTTGAAACACCAATTTACCCAAACGGGTCCTATAGTTTTAGCGCTTCATCTCCTAGGGTTAGGTTTTTGGACGTTTAAAGTTTTTCATTGTTTCTCCATAATAAATAGGCCCTCGAGCCTCATTGTAACACAGTTCAGAGCTCTATAGCCACCACATCTCTTCTCAGAGATTCGCTACCAGCACCCTAGCTATTTTATTTCCATCATATTTGTAAGCATATTTTTGTGATTTGATATTAATGAAATGAAGCCTTATTTCCATTGTATTTCTATTTTTATGGTTATTTATGTATTCTGTTGCGTTCCTGCATAAATCCAGATCACTGTCGCCCCAAAGGAAGCGCTTAGACAGCTTGGAACCCTTTGTAACCTGAGAAAATTATGCATCAAGGTGGAGCTCGAATGCGAGCCCAGCCGGGAGAAAGTCATGAGAATGTTTGGATATGGGCGAGAGGGATTAACAAGTCTGTTTGCTTTGTTATTACAAGTTCGCCTAGACTGTATAACTCTTTGGCTTTTGCACGGAGGGTGATAACTCCTATGCGAGTTTGAGTGGAGTCATAGTTGTTGGGTGGTCTGGGAAAGAGGAAAATTGTTAAGGCAACTCCAGGAAAAGGTAACAGTGGACGAGGCGGAAAGTCTGCATGAGATAAAGGAAAGGTACTTAGAGCGTCAACAAGCAACCCTCAGTGCCAAAGGACAAGGAAAATAGACCAAGAAAATATGCAAAATTTACTGCAAACATATGGGGTCAGAACCCCAGCATAGGCAAAATCAATGATTTCCTTATGGGAGAAGGATCTGAACACAAAAGTGGAAGTTGACCTCCCAAACGAAGAATGGGAACCCCTGGTTTCGAATACAGTGAAGACTAGAGGTCGGGTTACCCTATTCAAATAGTCATTTCACCTATATTAGTCCATGAAATATTTGATGGTGAAGGCCATTATGTCAGTACAAGAAGTTGGGGACACCTGCAGGCATAACCGAGTGTTACATAGATTCACCGAGAAATTCAAGCCATCCAACTACAGCTTCACCATCTAAACATGAGTCTAAATTGAATTGAAAGACAACTCTAGAATCTGCATCGAGTGGACATGCCCAGGTTGAGTGCAAAAGACCTGGACCTGGACCCGATAGAATCATCTGTAGAATAACTACGAGGATGCACTACTAAATTTTGTATTTGATTTTTAATGTGGCCAACTAGCATTTATTTTAATAATGGTAAGTTTTATGGGATAATAGATATTATAGTATATAAGGCTTGGAAAGATAGAATCAAACACTTTAAGTTTTGGTTGGGTTATAACTCATTGAAGTGGCCAACAAACCTGGCTTCCTTTAAGTAGGTTAAAGACGCCAAAAATATTATATGATGTAACTTGTTTTTTTTTTTTTTAATAAATAGAAAAACACAAGCAAAATTAAAAAAATATAAAATATAATTATAATTTTATTAATTTTATGATTATTTTAACAATAGTAATAGTAATGTGAAATGTTTTATAGGAAAGTGTTAGAAAAATTGGAGAGAGAAATTCCACACAACACAAAACCACTATGTTCTATTGATCTTAACTCTTACATATTTATAGTATATAGATCACTCTGGAACCACAAGCTTCTTCCTGCTTTCGGCCGCCACTCTTTTCCTCAGATTATTTTTTTCTTTCCCTTTGATGGTAATGGACGCAATTTCGCTCGCTTTCCCGTCCTTTGGTTCTTTCGCTGTCTCAATCATCTGGGCACTGTGATTGTCTTCAAAGATTCGCACGTCATGTGCCTTGTCGATGAATTGCTCTTCCATAACCAAACCGCATTCGGTGCAAATGCAATACCACTCACCTTCATAAACAACCATCTCTGTCTCCTTCTTGCACTCTGGGCAATGTGCATTCTCGATTCTTCTCTCCAATCTCTTGGGAATTGACCAAGCCATGCCTTTTTCACAGAGTTGGGAAGCAGAGGCGCAGAGAAACGGAGCTGACACGTTAACGTCAAAACTTTAGATGCAGCAAATTTGGTTGCCTCTTTAACGAGAAAATGGATAGAGCACCGATTTCATTTCTGTGGTGAACAACTAAATGTCCAGCAGTATCATTGGCATCCTAGTATGAGATCAGACGATGAGGCCACATGTATCTGGTCGCTCAAATTTCTAATAAGGCGGTTCGCTCAAATTTCAGCAGCAAATAATAACCCTACCATGTTAAACAGTCACGCAAATAATAAGAAGATATGATAAATCGTGTTATCCACTTCTATTCAAAAACATCACCATCTTAGACCCTTGTTTCATATTCCCAGAACTCTCTTTAAATTCTACGACTGTTAAAATTCTGCCACATTAACCCTACAAATTAAGTGTCAAACATTATTTAATAACTTTAATTATTATATATAAGATGCGAAAATAAATATATGATGCAAAAATGAATACATAGTATTTGGAAGTTCATAAAATAATCCCATGAATTTCGTTAATAAAAGTGATTACCCGTGAAATTTCACTGAGAGGAGGAGTATAAGACTCAAGGGATGGAAAAACGCTGAAAGTATCTGCCTGATATTATGCGACTGTGGCGATGTCATATGAATGCATATAATGAAAATATGCAAATAAGAGCATGGGACGGTCTAATATGGATGCATAGAGTGGAAATATGCAAAGAAGAAAGGTAAAACTTACATGAGAGAGGAAAAGGTCGAAAAAAAAAACTTCAATGCACGCTTCATTTTATAGATTTTAAAATTTTAAAAATAATAGTATGTTTTTTTAAGACAGGGAATAGCAATTTCTCTTGGTATATGTAGCATGACTTTCGTCCAACGCAGCTTCCACGGCCTAATAAAATAGGTATATTATTATAATTGTTATCCAATTTTAAGGTTATGGTTAATTCAAACACCAAATTGTTGTATGGGACCTTTTTGTTTGTGGGACAAGGGATTCACCTTCCGCAATGATTTGACTACTAAATCTGTGATTTGACTACATACTCTACCCGCTCTGGTTTCAAACCTGTGACCTCTTACCAGGAAACACATACTCTTAACCATTAGGCCCACTCAAGTTGTATAGTGATGCTAATAGTCATCTATATTTTAAAATCAAATTTCTAAAATTTCAATTTAAGAAATAATAATAAATAAGTTGATGAGAGATATTTATTTTTTATTAAATATTTTAAATATTTTAAGTAATAAAATTAAAGGTTAAAATTTATTCAAAAATTAGTTATTTTTTTATGGATTATTTAAAAAAAATGTTATATGAATAATGTGTTATATGAAGATGAGTTATGATTTGTTGGACATGTGGTACTAATAAGATATGATATTGATTTATGGTAAATAAAACCTATTTTCATAGTAAAGTGGAGATAAATTTCCATCATTAAAAATCGTATTATATGTTTTTTTAAATGTGTGTGTTAACTTATATCTTTATTTTTTAATTAAAAATAATAATTATGGGACATATTTATTTGAGAATAAAACTTATAAAAAATTAATGTAGAAATATAATCCCATAAAATATTTTTGAAATATTTTTGAATATTCTTAGTAATATATACAAATCAATTGAAATTTATTTCCAAAATAAGCATGACTTTTGACATTTATAAATTATTCAAAATAAGATATATATCATCTTTGCCTATATAAATTCTTCGAAATGACATATCACATTTTATGTATACTATATCATTAAAGGCATGTAGATTGTTCGAAATGACATATTGCATTTTATGTATAGTGTGTACATGTGGTGCGCTAATGGTCCTGCTATGCCATGAAAGGTCACTCGTTCATCGTATCTTTTTTATTTGTTAGTGATGCTTTCGTGAGTGGTATCATTTTTTTATTAAGTTCA
The DNA here is from genome assembly GCA_034641835.2 of Pinus albicaulis. Taxonomy (NCBI): domain Eukaryota; kingdom Viridiplantae; phylum Streptophyta; class Pinopsida; order Pinales; family Pinaceae; genus Pinus; species Pinus albicaulis. The sequence continues at coordinate 21,099 of JAXQQM020091783.1, forward strand.
ACTTCATTCAAAGTAAAATACTATTATTTATTGTGATGAAAGAGAGGCTTGTGTATAAAAAAATTTATGGTCGTATGCATGAATTGTCACAAAAATGTAGTATACAAGGTAGTTGTTGTAAATTATTTTATTACTCACAATATTGTGTAAATTTATATACAATACGTTTATTATATAGCAATGGAGGAGGCCTAGTGCCGACTAAGGATAGCTACAACAACTAAATAGATGAAAGTCTCTATCTGAGTGTAATTTCCCCAACCACTTGACCGAGTTGGACACAGTAGAAAATAAAAATGAATGAATGAATGAAGGAACGAGTGGAGTACATCACATGGTTCTGGCCCCAAGTAACTCTCAACCAAGGTAATTTACTATGGTTACTTTCAAGCAATCGAGATTTAAAAGGACGAAGGAGGAACTGGAGAAAGCATGGATTTGGATACTTTCTCTTTGCATCTCAAGTGAAGGCTCATGCAAGTTTTCAACCGGTGATGGTTTCAGGAGAGATCCTTAGCCTATCTTCGGTGGGATTCATTCTCACCCTAGTTTGCAACCCAGTTTCGGTGTTATTGATTATCACCCTAGCTGGTCAATTTCTTTTCTCTTTTTTACAGAGTGTTTTCTAATTGATAGTCTTTAGGGATTCATTTTGGGAGCAGTCGTTTCTTGTGAAGGGACAGAGAGATCATTAACCTGGACACTCAACATGGACTAGAAGAGTAGGAGGCGATCACAATTGTCTCTGGTGCTGGGTAAGCATAGATCACAATACAAAACACACTATTGTTTACTATATTCCCCTATGCAGTCTAGTTGGGTCGTGAACCACTAACTCCTGGTTAACGGGGGCCGATCCACTGTTTGGAAGGAGTGAGAAGCACCATGCTAGGATAACGAGCGCTTTAACTAGACCGTGGGACCATCATTTACTAAAGTTGTGACAAGGAGACTACATTGTTGATATCGTGTTGTGGAGTGAGGTCAACAAGTCAAAAACATTGATGGCAGCATTTGGGAGTCATACTAAGGGTTTGGAATTTTCAGTAGATTGCAGGAGGTGGAAGGAGCGTGAGATATGGACGGTCAAGGAAAAGCAAAATTTTAAGGGACGAGAGGGTGTTCAATAGATTTGTCACATCACGTGATGGATTCATTTACTTAGTCTTGTGTGGTTGACTATTTGATATATCCTTGTTCACTAGTTGAAGGTTTGCCTACATATTTATGTTCACGTGCATCAGGTAGGATCAAAATTTATATCCTTGGAATGGGTCGTGGATGTAATGATCTTCATTCTCATGCCTTGGTGACATTACCTTCATGTGTCGAGACAAAATAATCAAATAAAATCATATGTTATTTTCTTTTTGTATGGTTATTGGTCTTAAAATCTTGAGTAATGAATCTTTATCATAGCCTCCAATAAATGTAATGAAATAAGAGTTAGGCATTAAAGAATTTTGGAATATTTCTTTCCTATCTTTCCCGAATTTTTTTCATGGGAATTTTACAGTGGTATTAGAACCACAATCTTGTTCATTTGTGCGATGCCAAGAAAATCAAACAAAAAGGTATTTCTATTAGTTGGAAAGGAAGGAAGGGTATAAGTCAAGGAGGGGAAAATAAATAAGAGCAGGGAGAGTCAGAATATTTAGATGAACCGATTGGTGATCACGAAAGTACCAAGCTTGAAAATTCAATACAAAAGGCCACCACCACTCAAGACAAAATTGTGGAACTTCTCAAATTACAGATCAGGCAATCTAAATTGTAAAGAAATAATGGGGAAGGTGGATCTCATTAAGGCGGGGATGGTCCATCACAGGAACATGCCAACATTAAAATCAACCCATTCAATAGACCTATTATGTCTCCGTTCTTTGATGGTTCCTCCAGGGAGCAAGACTCTCCTTCACCAATTGCGGAGAGAGTTGCAACTTGGATGAAGGAATGTGATACATTGCCCCCTAACATGAAAGAAACTTTAACCATAAATGACTATTATTTCATGAGGATAAAACAACAAAGGAAGGCAACAACATATGGGGGCCCTCATTTAAACCAGAACCTGTAAAAATTTGTGAGAAAAAGTAATTCTTCCCTACTTTGATGGATCAATGAAGTATTCCACAAAATCATGGGTGAAAAAGCTGGATACATACTTCCAACTTAATCCCATGTGTGATAAATATGTCAATAAATATTCCACGCTTCATATTGATGGAAAATCACATGAATGGTGGCAACATAGGATGATCACTCTAGGACATGAAAACACAATCTCTTCTACATAATTCACATTGATATTAATAGAGATATTTGACATGAAGGACCATGATTTGTACTTCTGGGAGCTAACCCAACTCCGAAAAACAAGAAGTGTTTAATCTTATATCGTTTAATTTCATAAACTTGCAGTTGTGGTCCTTGACTTTTCAATGGATCAAATGGTCATGCTACTTGTAGAACGATTTTCATAGCCCCTGTGTGGTTGGGTCAGAGCCTACCAACCTGTGACCTTGCAAGACGCAATTATTAGCACAAGGGATATGCAGGATGCGGTACCAAAGGCCAAGTTCCTACCCAAACCAACTATTCCTAGAAAAGCAAAGGAATTAAGGTAGCAACAAAGGGAGTCATTAGGGAAGAGCAAGTTGGATTATGAAACCAAGAAATATATCAGGAAGAGAAGGATATTTTTCTCTTGGTAGGAACCTTGGAAACCAACGCATCGATGTACTAAGTGAAAGGCCTACTATATTGAAGTATTTTATGAGAATGAAGACGAAGAAGAGCAATCGAAGAAGGCTCAGGGAGAATCACAAGGTATGGGGGCAGAGGGGGAGACCCAAGAAGGAATTATTGCCTCCCTTACAGGGATCCAAATATACCGCACTCTTTCGGTTAGGGTCACCATACAATGACAAAAAGTCACCGTGTTGATCAATGGTGGGTCCTCCAATAACTTCATTGATGCAGAATTTGTAACTAGAAGAGGATTGGAAACTGAAGAATTTGGAGGATTTACAATTTTGATTCCTAGAAAAAAGGTTAAAAATAGCATGTCATGCATGAAAATAGTCCCTAGTATGAGTTTAAAAATGGGGAACTACTATTATAGATAAAATTTTTGTTGTGGATTTCCCAGACTCTGATGTAGTATTAGGGGTTCAATGGCTATATTCGATTGGGACTCATACACTGAACTATCAAGACTTGGAATTCACATTTACAGGTCTAGATGGTAAGAAGGTGATGCTAAGAGGAGTGTATTCATACCTGCCCAAGATTGTGACATCCAACATGATGGAGACATATCTTCAACATGGGGATATTCTATGGGTTGTGGAGTGTTGAATCATGGAGAAGAAACCAGCAGACCAAAATAAGAAGTATCCACCTAACATCATGGCATTGCTACGAAAGCACCAAAAGGTTTTGGAGATATACCACCAAGGCGACCACCAGATAGAGGATTTTAGCACATGATTGGACTAGAGGAAGGGGTCCAAGATTTCATCACTACCCCTTACTGACATCCCAAAGCATATAAGGATGAGATAGAAACAAAAATATATAATTTGTTGGAACTATGACACATTCAACCAAGCTCAAGCCATTTTTCTTCATCCATGGTTTTGGTCAAGAAGAAGGATGGGTCCCTAATAATATGCATAAACTATTGGGCACTAAACAAAAAGACCATCAAAAATCGATATCCTATCCCCGAGATAGACGAGTTGATGGATGAACTAAATGGGGACAAGTACCTCTCAAATATTGATATTCACTAAGGTTATCACCATATCAAACTTCAAGAACTTGAAATTCCAAAGACAGCTTTCAGATACCACTATGGACACTATGACTTCCTACTGACGCCCTTTATATTGACCAATGCCCCTGCAACATTTCAGTCATGTATGAACCATGTGATTAACAAGAAGCTACACATATTTGTGTCTGTTAGCCTCTCTCAAATAACAATAATAAATCAAAAAATAATAAATTAATTAATTAAATATTCCAAGTAAGGAATACGTGCCTAACTCTTGGGTTGTTCCTCAAATATTGGAGTTTGTTTAGTAACTCCTATCTTGGTGGGTTTTTGATGAGAAATTATCTCAACCAAAGGAGTCTAAGATAGCATGGACTATCTTAGACATTTTCTCTTATCTATTTAAATTTTAAACTAAATTCTTTTAATAAGAGAGAATGATGAGAATGCCATGAGGCTGAAGTCTCTTTTCCGCCATTGTTTTGTCTGGTTCTGTATCTATTTTTTCTACAATCTGTTTCTGAGTTATTTCATTTCTAGTATGTGGTATCAGAGCATTATGAGTCTGGGCCTTTCCCTCCTCATGTGAGCGCCGATTGCTGGACCGGATTTCACATGGGTTGTGTGTCTGTGATTAAGAGTGAGACCTGACTGGTGCACTGTGGAGACGGCCATTTAAGCCTGGAGCGTAGAACAGTGAGATCGAAAGAGAAGCGACCAAGGAAAAGGCCGAGGAGAATTTTTTTTTTGTTGATTTGGAGCTGGTCGGAGTTTTTTTTTTGTTTTTTTTTTTTTATTCAATTGAAGTCCAGGATCGTGGTTTCTGGTATCAGTTCCCCGTATCTATAAGCTGTTATGTGTGATATTTTATTTCAATTCACGATGGGAGCATTAGTGCTGACTGGTGTGCGTTCATGAAAAAATTGATTGCTGCCTGTGTCAATATATCAGCCTCACAGTCAATGGTAGAGAAGCAAGGATAAAACGAAATCAGAGTAGTTGGCCATTGATGAAGTTGAATCTCGGCTAATCAAATGACCAGACCACCGTGGAGCCAACGCAGTTCATCACCCACAGGTCCCATCTAATCAGAAATTTCTTTGTTTTAATTTTCTACTTTAATTAAACCAACATGGAATCGTTGTTGTCTCTGCAACGTTGGATTGGACGTCAAATGCCATAGCAACCTTGCGTAAGATTTACATCTGGTATAACATATAATTGTGTTTGCATTATATATAAAAAAAACTATGGGAACTTCCGAAATCACTCTAACGACTTGATAAACACGCAAACCCTTCCATAATCTCGTACAGAATTAGTTTGAACTTTAAATCCCATCACACCATCCCTGTTTTGTTCCATCCATAATATTTTTCACAGGCCTGTGCAAATCTCCTCTAGCCCAGCTCGAAATTATTCCCACTGGTACCAACAGTTGTATCTATCATTTTTTCCATGTGCCTTCCCCATACGGTATCTCTTTCCTGCATTATATATGTATGTACGGAGAGTGAATTGAGTGACCATCTGTGAAGCTTTTTTGCTGTCCTGCTAGAGCCCAAGCAGCGGAGTTGAGAGCGCAGAGATCGGATCTGGTTTTAGTGAATGCGACAACTGCATGGCTAATTGCATCATGCTCTGGTAATGGACGGAGAAATCAGAACAAATGAAAATCATTTTCTTTTGAAGTCGAGTTAAATCCAAAACCTGCTCATTGGACGGAGGCATTAATGGAAGCCGTGAGGTAGTCTTGGTCATACGAAATGGAAACAGAAAGTTATAAAAATAAAGTAGTACTAGGCTGACGTAAGTAACTTCTCAAAAACAAAAATATTGTGCTTTAAATCTAAAACGAAAATCCTCCTTTTTAAAAGTGACTTCATAAAAATTTTTCATTAAATTTTAAGAGGGGAGTATGTAAAGTGAATGGTTAAACTTTACAAACGTAGGTTGTAAAAGAAACTTTAAGTGACACTTTTTTATTAAGTTTGATTCACTTTTTAAAAGTGAATTCATCAATTTGTTATGCAAAATAAAAGAGATACTTACTATAGTCATGAGAGAGAATAAGTGGAGAGTGTGTTTTAATATTTGTTTAATGAGTGAATGGGAGAGATAAAAAGTGATTCTCTTTGTAATTGAAGTGATAAGGTGTGAAAGTTGAAATTTGAAAGTATTGAAATGAATTTTTCTTGGAGTGATAGGAATATTTTGTATTATTTTGGAGTAATAAGGGTGATGTTTTGAAATCTTTGAAGAGATAAGTATGTTTCAGAGAAATAAGGTGTGAGTGATCAGTGCACACATTTTTTGGAGACTTTTGTTTCCAAAATTTGCAAGCGTTAGATTCTCATTATTTGAGAAAGCGTCAGTGGAAATGTTGTAAAAGATGAAAGGTTGATGACCTTAATCCTCAATAAACACATATTATTTGTGGTGTTCAAGTGTCCTATATCTGCCCGAAATTGAATAAGGGGATCTTAGGTACACCATGTGTGTTTGTGATGGCAAGTTTTTTTATGGCTTCATGTTGTTTCTTTTCGATTTGTTTCTAGTTGTGACACATCAATGATTTCATTTAATATCGCATACATAAATTTCAATATCAGCAAGCACAACACATGTCACGAAATAGCTGCAAGGCAGGAAAATTAAGCTCAACACGTGCATTTGCGTCACTACAACCAATAATCAAAGTTTTCACCATCGGAATTCTACTGTTTCAAAGCAAAGTCTACATCAGCGTTCAATCAAATACATTTCAGAACTTGTAATCAAATTCATTGATTTAAGTGAATCATTAAAAATTCATTGTTAATGAATTTTTTAAGATGACAAGTGAATTCATTGTTTTAAAGTGAATCATTAAAATCATTGTAAGCTTTCTTGGGTGCATTGTCGACAGTGTTCAAAACCCTTCCTTTAAGAAAAATCAAGTGAATGCACGAGTTTTTACCTCTAAAACAAACAAGCAACAAGTTCACATCTCCTACAAACGAGCGTGAGTATTCATTCAAGAAATTTTCATCAAGTCAGTACAAAGATCAAACCATCAAGCGAGCCAGCATGAAGTTGATTATAGCAACCATCAAAGCAACCAAACAAGTTCAACTCTAACACCAAGTTGAGATCGACATCAAGCAAGCGTGACTATTCATTCAAGTGAGCATGAAGTCATCAAGTAAGTCAAGTGAGCATTCAAGCAAACACGATCGTCATCAAGCGAGCGTGAATTTCAGAGTTTAAGCGAGAAAATTCTACAATTCTAGCAAGTGTTCCAAGCAAGCGCAATAAGCAACAAATCAAGCGAGCATGCCATTCAAGCCACATAGCAAGCGAGCCTGTCATTCAAGTATCGATATCAAGTGAAACAGTTCAAAGCACGACATCTTCGACAAGAGAGCTTGATTCCAATTGAGCAAGTTTAGATGGCACAACATATTCAGTTTTTAAACATTCTTCACTGTTTGATCATCTCAAGTGATGAAGACATGGTGCAAGTCAGCAAAGAAAATATTGTTGATCTTTCACGACATCTACACCAAACAAATGAAACTATTAAGTTTCTTCAACTCGAGTCGCAACTTCAAAGGATTTAATTGTAAGAAAAGTGTGATACTTTCAAGTCTTTGAACCATCCAGATGATAAGTCATTCATCCCAACAGCTTCAAGTGTTGAATTTTTTCCAGTTCCAATTTCTTCCAAGCCCATCATCAAGCCATGGGAATAAATTCAAAATAACAAGAATCGACGAGGCTTAGGATATGTCAAAAATGACACCAACCTACATATCCCAGATTATTCCAAGCCAATTAAGTTCGTCAGTGCAGGATTTCTTGCCCAACTCACCTCATCAAGTTCTGAGAAATCTGCAGACAACCAGCAATGCATGCAACCCAAAGTTGCAGACAAACATAATTGCATGCAACCTGACGTTGAAGTCCAACCAAAAGGTTCTCATTGTCAAAGAACCGGTCATATGGAAGATCAATGTTTTGATCTCCATCCTTGTCGCCATTGTGGCAAGCCCAATCATTCCTCAAAAAAATGTCACAACCAAAAAAAATCAGCCAGATTGAAGATATATTATGAATGGATCGACCCTTGGGAATGGTCATCCACAGTCAAAAGATTGTCTCAGTTCTACAACCGAATACAATCACACATAGTATAGCCAACAGTGAAAAGATGATGGTACTCTCATGCAGTTGAACGAGGGAGTACACTAGTGTCAAACTCCTACACCTAAAGGGGGGAGTTCAGGAATACTTTCCAAGAGAAGTGTCTCTCCTTTCAACTGACAAAGGGGGGAAAATTTCAATGAAATTGACAGTGGTTGTCAGACTGAAAGTCTCGAAAAAACCAGCAAAAGCAGCCAGTGGGCATCAATAAATTTTCCAGTGGGCATCAACAAATTTTCCAGTGGGCAGTCGACATCAAAGAAGCAGTGAACAATTTTCAGCACAGCAAAAGCAACAGTGAGTTGTTTTTTACATCACGAGCCAGTAGGCTTTGAACAAATTTTTTCAATGGAAAAAGGATGTTGATTTCATGCAAAGGACAGATGGATCCTTTTGAAACTTGGCACTTGATGGATTTGTCAAGAAAAATTTAGAGATGAATCAGACATACAGCTGAATCATGGTCTCTTCAGATTGCAGTTTTTCAGCATCCAGCTTTGGCAGTTTTTCAGGCAATGTTTTTTGAGGATCAACATGAGAACTTGGAAGATGGTTCCTCGTTCTTATTTTGGATTTGTCATTGAAGGGGGGAATGTTAGCCTCTCTCAAATAACAATAATAAATCCAAAATAATAAATTAATTAATTAAATATTCCAAGTTAGGAATATGTGCCTAACTATTGGGTTGTTCCTCAAATATTGGAGTTTATTTAGTAACTCCTATCTTGGTGGGTTTTTGGTGAGAAATTATCTCAACCAAAGGAGTCTAAGATAGCACGGACTATCTTAGACATTTTCTCTCATCTATTTAAATTGTAAACTAAATTCTTTTAATAAGAGAGAATGATGAGAATGCCATGAGGCTGAAGTCTCTTTTCCACCATTGTTTTTTCTGGCTATGTATATGTGTTTTCTGCAATCTTTTTCTGAGTTATTTCATTTCTAATAGTGTCGATATTATTTGATGACATAATAATTTACATTAAAACATGGGAGGAGCATCTACAACATTTGGATGAGGTTTTGGGAATACCAGAGGAACAACAAGTCTATGCCAAAATCTACAAATGTGAGTTTGGTATGATAGAAATGTTATATTATGGTCACTCAATTGGAGGCCAAGGCGTCAAAGTGCATGATGCGAATATTGAAGCCATTCTGAATTGGCCCACTCCCAAAAATGTAACAAAATTAAGGAGCTTCTTGGGTATTTGTACTTATTATAGAAGATTTGTTAAGGGATATTCACATCTAAAAGCACCTCTTACTCACTCGACTAAAAATGGAGCATTTGTATGGACAGAGACAATGCAAGAGACATTTGAGTGAATGGATAAAATGATGAGTTCTTTCCCAATTCTAGCCTTGACGAACTTATCCTAACCATTTGTATTGGAGTGTGATGCCTCTGGGGAAGGAATTGGGGTCATTTTAACATTTCATCATTGGATTTATTTTGAGAGTAGGAAGCTCTAGGATTATGAGCATTCTTATTCCATTTATGACAAATAAATGTTGGAAATTATGCATGCACTGACCAAGTTTCGACCATATCTAGTGGGCATTAGGTTCAAGGTAAAAACTAATCATAATAGTTTCAAGTACTTCCTAGATCAGAAGGGATTGAACAATAGGCAAAAAAAATGGATCAGAAAGATCCAAGCCTATGAATCTGAGATCGAATATGTCAAAGGAAAAAACAATGTAGTAGCATATGCCTTATCCAGGAGACCAACTACCTTATCCCTCATGGACATTGTGGAAGACTGGAAGTCCCATATTTTGGTGGAATACTCGAATAACCAGTCATCTTATTATATTCTTGATGGAAAATCATCAGACAATTGATATATAGTTATCAATGACATTATTTATTATAAGGACTAAATCTATCTAGTACAAGGGTCCCAGCTGAAGATGAAGATCATAAGCAACCCACGACTCCCCCCTAGCAGTACATCTAGGATTTTTAAAGACTTACAAGACCGTTAGGGAGAGGTTAACATGGAAGGGACTCAAGAGGAACAATATCAAATATGTCCAAGAATGTGGTACATGTCAAAGAAATAAGGTTGAACACTCACAACCGATAGGGTTGTTACAGCCGCTGCCCATTTCAGAAAAAATAAAAAAAATAAAAAAAAAATGGGAGAGTGTCTCCATGGATTTCATTATAGGGTTACCCTCATCCCAAGAAAAATATTTCATATTCATGGTGGTAGATCACCAAACCAAATATTTTCACTTCTTTGTGATTTCCCCCAAAAGCTCTACATCTCAGATCGCAGAAATATTCTTCCAAGGAGTATTTCGTCTACATGGCTTGCCAAAAACCATTTTGAGTGATCGTGATAGCATGTTCATGGGAGAATTTTTGCGGGAGTTATTCATGTTAGTAGGCAAAAAACTCACTCCTAGTACAAGCTAAAATCCACAGAGCATTAAATAAATGGGTGGAAGGTTAATTACGAAACTGTGTCACAGGGAAAAAAAAAGCATGGGGCAAGTGGTTGTATTTAGGAGAATATTTCTATAACACTATATATCACATGTCGATAGGGATGTCACCCTTCCGAGCCTTATATGGATATGAGGCATTGTATTTTGCAGACAAAGAATTTGAAGATAGCAGGGCATCATTAGCAAGGGATTGGATCCAAGGATTTCATGATATTCTCTGGGAATTCAAGGATAACCTAGATATTGTTCAGAATCGACATAAGTTATATGTATATCGATAGAGACTAGAAATAATTTTTGAAGTGGGAGATGTAGTTTACCTCTAGTTACAAAATTACACACAATCTACCTTGAAGTAGAAAGGAGTATAAAGTTAAAGCCACGATTCTATGGTCCCTACCAAGTTATCCAAAAAATAGGAGAGGTGCCGTATGAATTGGAGCTTTTAGCAGAGAGTAGATTTCATAACATATTTCATGTTTCTTGTTTGAATAAGGCAGTAGGGGAGAATTTCAAATCGTCACCTGATTTACCCCCATTAGATGAGGAGGTACATCTTCAACTAGTTCCAAAATAAGTGTGGGAAGCTCTAGAAAGGATGCTCTGGAGTATGATTATCCAAGAATATCTGGTACGATGGAAATATTTTCCCACCAAAGATGCTACGTGGAAAGGAGAGTACATATTGCAACATCTATCATTGAAATTTCTTGAGGGCAAGAAATTTCGGGAAGGGGGGACTATAATATCCCCAACCAGTTCACCCAATTGAACCAAGTAGAAAAAAAAAAATTTGAAAAAATAAAAATAAATAAACAAATTATGGAATAAGTGGCATAGAGCACATGGTTTTTCCCCTAGGTAACTCTCAGCCAAGTTAATTCCCTGTGGTTTTCTTCAAGTAATCTCACTTTAAAAGGATAGAGGATGAAGGGGAGAAATCATGGATTTTGATAAATTACATTTTCATCTCAATTGAAGGCTCAAGCAAGTTTTCAACCAGCGAGGGTTTCAGGAGAGATCCTTAGCCTACCTCCAGTGGGATTCATTCTCATGCTATTTGGCAACCCAGATTTGGTGGTATTGATTATCACCCTAGCTAGTCAATTTTTTTTCTCTTTTTTGCAAAGTGTTTTCTGATCGACAGTCTCATGGGATTCATTTTGGGCACAGTCGTTTCTTGTGAAGGGATAGAGAGATCATTAACCTAGTCGCTCAACCTATACTAGAACTGTAATAATCAATCACACTTATCTTTTGTTCTGGGTAAGCATATATCACAAAATGAAAACAAACTATCATTTACTATACATATGTTTAAAATTTGGTTGGGTCGTGAATCATCAAATCCAGGTTACCGGGGGCTGATCCACTATTTGGAAGGGCTGAGAGGCACCGTTCCAGGAGAATGAGCGCTTTAAGTATAACACGAGGCCATAATTAACTGAAGTTGTGAAAATGAGACTATATTATTGATATAGTGTTGTGGAGTGAGGTTGACAAGTCAAAAGCATTGTTGACCATGCTAGGGAGTCATCCAAAAGGGTTTGGAAAGGAGAAACACCATCCCAAATTTGTTTCAGTAGATTTTAGGAGGCAAAAGGATCGTGAGATCTTCACGGCAAGTAAAAACTTAAGTAAAATGGACAAGAGGGTGTTTAACATATATTTCACATCACGGGAAAGAGACATTTACTTAATTTGGCTTGGTTGACTATTCAATATATCCTTGTTCATTATTCGAAGGGTTTCATACGTATTTATGTTTACCTGCAACAAGTACGATCAAAATTGTTATCCTTGGTGTTAGTCATGGATGTAATGATCTTCGTTTTCATGCCTTAGTGATGTTACCTTCGCATGTTGAGATAGAATAATTAAATGAATGGATATGTTATTTTATTTGTGTATGTTTATTGATCTTAAATGCTAGAGTAATGAATATTTATCGTAGCCTCCACTAAATGAAATGAAATAAGAGTTAGGAGTTAAAGAGTTTTAGAAGATTTATTTCCTACCTTGCCCTATTTTTTGTCGTGGTAATTTTATAGTGATCTTACAACTTACATTACTTAGCCCATGGGGAAATGAAGCGTTGGAAAATCCAACTCTAACACCCCCCCTTAAGAGAAACATAGGGAGTAACTAAGGAAAAAACAAAATAAAGAATGGGCCCCGGCAACAAGGCAAGATTACACTAGTACAAAATGACTAATTATTTACTAAAAAATTGACTAAAATTTTCATATAAACGACTATTTTTTGGTCGGTGACCAATAGTAGCTAATTTACAGTATCTTATAACGCAACTAACTTTTAGTGGTTTTTAGCCTAGCCATTAATTGGTTGTCTCAAATTTCTTGTCTAGTAGCATATTTGGTCATTAATCTAATCATTAATTTAGTCATTGATTAGTCATTAATATATTCATTGATTTGGTCCTTGATTTAATCAGTGATTTGGTCATTAATTGTCATAATTAATAGCCAAATATACAAAAAAATATATTACTAAATATTCACCCGAGAAAACAAATTAATGAGCAAACAAATATGACCAAAATGTTGGGCATGTTATAAGATACTGTAAATTAGATACTAATAGTCATATATATGCAAATTTTAGTTATTGTTTGAAACCAATTAATGACCAAAGCAATATGACTAAATTTTAGTCGTGTTATAAGATACTGCAAATTGGCTACTAATAGTCATATATATGCAAAATTTAGTCATCATTTGTATTCACAAATTTATCATTTGCATTAGCCATTTATCTTTTTTTGGTAGTTTCATATTCATTATATAAATGACTACTTTAGTAGTTTATATTCATTTCATTTACTTTCATTAACAATCGTCATAAGCAACTAATTCAGTTGTATATTTATTTTATTTGTGTTTATTAATAAACATAAAATACTAATTTAGTAGTTTTATATTGAATTATGTGTTCATTACTAATCAATATAAATTAATTTGTATTATTTTCCAACTAAATTATAAAAAAAAATGCCATGCAATGTACATGTTCATCTAATATGAAAATGCAAAGTTAAATATTTTAATTACAATACTAAGTAATATCAAGTGCAACTATAAATAATTCCAACCACATAAAATATATTATATAAAATGTCAAGTATTACAATATGAGTTTCCAACTTAATATTGAATGGAGTACAATTTATACATGAAATACTATGTCATCACTTCAAAACATTATCATTATGTTTCCAGGACATTGTGGGTGAATTCACCAACTCTGAAGGCTTGGCCATCAATCTCTATGTGTGTGTCTTATACGGGATATTGGCTCTACAGGTACCACTACACCAATTTTCTTCTCTTTGTTTTTAATTTTCATTTTGTCTCTCTAGAGTTATTGTTCTCCTCTTTCTTCAATCCGTCCTTCTTACCATCAATACTGAGTTCCTTTTCTGGGAAAAAAAAAGATATAGACATGAACGTTGATGAACACCGGAATATAAACTAAAGTAGATTATAAAGGATTTATATTATATATACCTCAACATAATCAATATTGGTAATTTCATTTCTCCCAATAAAAGAAAGAAACTCGAACAAGTTTTCTTCATTTGGGCAATAGTGGTCACTATCTCGCCAAATGACCTGTATAAACAAAGCAAATAAAACATCACCATAGAATAAATTTTGTACCTACTATGTTCTTAGTGTACAACATTTATTGATGAAATGTTATCTTCAACTAAAGTAATAAATGCAAATAGAAGCACACATTTCTATCCCAGTATTTTGAATTCCCGTGATTATGGTACATTGCAATTTTGATTTTATCCAACATAATAAAACACATCAAAGTTAGAAATTTCTACCAAGAATGTCTCATGATCCACTTTTTAGTTGTATCGTTTCCTCTGGTTATATTTAAGAAGCAGTGACATTTCGATAATAAAGCTCATCAGTAAAAATCTAATGGGTGGAGAAAAGTATTTCTCATACAAGATTACAACAAGAAACTAAAAAAGAATAAGACAAGACTTTGTAAATTTGATACTAACCAGAAATATAACTTCAATATAAGAATCTTCAATTGTCAACGTACTATTCCAGGGGAAAAGGAATCCAATTCCCAGAAGCCAACAAATTATATCCAGAGAAAAACTAAACATGTTGGCTCCACATTCAAAGGTAAAGTAACTGGGGACAAGTTATATCAGATACTTTTTAGAGTCTACGGGTAACTACTAATGTTAGAAAATTATATATTAAAGAGCAATGCAACACATAAAATATGCGGAAAACACAATCAAACTAAACACATAAAACTAGAGAGACAGAGATATACGTGGTTCACCTAGTTTGGGCTACGTCCACCTCGAACAGCCAGTCCTTACTTTCTATTATCCAGCAAAATGAAGAGACACAAGCTACAGCAGATCCGTTGTAATATCCTCTATTCTCTCTCATAGTCTCCCTATCTGTTTCTCGCTCTGAGAATACACATACAATACATAGCCGCAATACAATACCCTCATACAAATCGAGGGGTTTCCTTTTAGGGCAAAAAACCCTAAACCAAACATAACTTCTACCGTCACATCATCTGCCTAATGAACGGCCCAGATTGACTGGAAATTACTATACTTTTACAAGACAATTTTACATCTGTTTTTAGCTTCGAGGGCGCTGCCCCCGAAACCCCCCGCCAGGGGGGGGGGCTCCATAAAGTCGCAGCCGCCCCCCCCCTAGACCCCCCAAGTAGTGTTTAATTACGGGCAGCGTTGCCGCCCTATTAAGGTATAGGGGTCCAACACTGTGATACAAAATAAACAAGATAATCATGCTCCACACCCAACAACTAAAACCATTAACAAGAATTTTAAAATAGATCTGCCACGTATGACCT
Source organism: Pinus albicaulis (assembly GCA_034641835.2). Lineage (NCBI taxonomy): Eukaryota > Viridiplantae > Streptophyta > Pinopsida > Pinales > Pinaceae > Pinus > Pinus albicaulis. The sequence goes on from JAXQQM020091783.1 coordinate 36,415, forward strand.
CAAATGTGGCAACAAATTTGATATATGTATTACCTTTATACCTTTCAAAGTGCATTGCAATGGTATAAGAGTATAAAAATAAACTGCAGATAATTATATATTCATTATCCATTTTTATTCCAAAACAACTTTCAAATAATTGATATAACTTACCCTGAAGAATATGCTAAAATTTCCATTCATTGTCATGAATACCCTTAACTGTCAATTCCTGGGAAGGTGGTTTCTCAGTGAAATCCTGCCCAAAAAACAAAAACAAAAAAACTTAATTGGAGACAAATATGACAAATACCCTTACCTTTTTCTCCTTCAAAGAATGCAGTCTTCTCTTAAAAAAATTCTAAAAGTATAAGCACGTATCTATTAAATCACAAATAGAACAAAAACTATGGGTAAATAAGAACCACACAAGTGGAGGACAAAATTTTTCTGCAACGTGACATGGCACATAAAACCTATCATCAGTGCTAGTGTTACTTGTAGTCAATTTTTTACAAAACTAATTATTCGGTTGCTTCATTGGTGTGCCAAGGTCAGAACCAAGAAAACAATATTTTTTCTCTTGTTGCACAGTATCATCAATTTTTAGTTCCCTTCACAAATGGAACTAGTACCAAATCATTTCTCACCAAAATTGGAAATTATAGAAAGGCACATATACTGAAACAGAAAATGACTTACAACATTAAGAGGTTACAATGTCATTTGAGAATATACTTCATCTTTTTCCACATTTGCCTCGCATTCAATAAGGTGTTTATTATATTTTAAATCTTGTATACATAGAAATATGAATAAAAGTGTTCACAACCAGAGCAAGGATGAAATGCAGAGAACCCCCATGAATTGTAACATTGAGTTGGCAAGTTAATTGAGTTGGCAAATTTGCATAATTGGATATATGAGCATCAAACTCCTTGTTTGTTGAAGCAGCTACCTGAAATCACATTGATTATGACCAGTTTCATTACGTAACATTAAAATTCCAAAATACTAGAGTCACATTTAAGATAAAAAGAAGATAAGCATTCATTATTTTTAGTCATTTGTATCCAAAAGAAGATTGAAAATTAAAAATTAGTGAGAAACCACCTCACTTGCTCACAATGACCCTATGGAAAATAAATGACACTGCTCCCAACAACAGGTAAGGACACAAGCAGTCTGACACAAGCATGCCAAAGCTCTAAATTAAGGCTTATCCTTTCCCCTACTTGATGTGACATGAACAAGAAAATTGTTAATTGTATATTCCTTTAGAAACCTCTTGACACTCAAATATTAACTGTGTAAACTAATATGATATTATGAATGTAACTTTCAAGTAAAATCACAATAACCTAACAAATATTCGAGATGACATTATTTTCCATAGAAATTTTTACATTAATTATTTTTCTAAGGTGTCACATTTTGATATGATGAGTTAATTAACATTCTTCGCTATCTCAATTGGATCTCAATATGAAATTCTAGAATCTAAAAAAAGTCACTGAAAAGGAAAATCATTCTAACTAGAGTAATGGACGCATTAAAAAGGTAAGAAGCGTCATTTTCACATTTAAGCTCTTAGAAGAATTTAAGCGACAAGTCATTACATAAATATCTTATATTTAACATTCAGTGAGACTTTGTGGCCATATGGGACAAAGAAAATCTTACATCATGTCTCACATTTTAAAAGAAATTAATGTCAAAAATGTCAACAAACAAAGATAGAGGTGAAAATATGGTAACCAAATTTTGGTCTCGACCTAATCATCTAATTATTAGACTGTAAAACCAATTCTGAAATAAATAAAAAATTCCCTAGAACCAGTGTACTCTTATAACTGATTACACCCTATTAAAGTTTGATAAAAATACATATGATAACATATTCAGGTAATTTTTTCTAAACACAATAAGATGTGAAAATACATTATACCTAGGAAGTATAGAAGAATGCTTCTCTGTGCATATACCATTCAATGTTTTTCACTCCCCCCTACTGGTATGCTATGGTTCATTCCATCAATAATTTCCCCTAATGGATATAAAATCTTTGGATATGACAAAGTGAGAACTATATTGCTAGACATGAAAAAATTTGATGTCCAGAGCTCTCTAGGACAGTTTACGGATGAGTGGCCGAATATTTGCAAAAGAGGTAAGGAATGTCACAATATTAATCCAGAGTTATTTCTCAATATTTGATCTGTAATTAGGCAATAATTGTTTTGGTTTTGGTATTATCATACTATATTATAACAAAACCCTAACCGACCAAAAAAAACCCCAATTTTCGTCCTTCACATGTGAGGAGAGAGAGAGAAAATAGCCCAAACACTTGATCTTCATCCTCCTTTGTTCGCTAGCCTCTTTATTCTTATTCTTTGCTCACTTTATGATAGGATGAGTTGTGTCCCTAGGAGGTTGAGTTACCTCCTATATATAGGCTTCTAAGGTGGACAAAGTTCCTCAAATTAGGTTGACTTCTTTCCTGGCAGTTCAACTTGGTCTTGGAATTTTTATTGACACATTAAAATACAAAAATAATCCTTTTTGCAAGTTACAATGTGTCCGATGGGGTCTTCAACTTATGATGATGACTCTTTTGGCTTCTTCACCTAGTCAGTCCAAAATGTTGAACCAAACTGGTACAGCACTAGAACCAGTTGGTCTGGATGGTTCCGATGGTTCTGATGGTTCCACTGTCTTTTAAGTCCTTACATATTCCCATAAATGTCACTACATTACCATATTCTATATAGGTAGAAAAAAATCAAGTATGGAAGAAGCAGTACTAGAGTGGAGGACATTATTTTTTTCCATAGGATGAAAATATTGTTATGCTTTCTAATTCCATCGAAGAGAGTCCTTCCTAAGTATCTCAATTAAGGGTGTTATAATATGAGCATACCTTTTTCTACAATTTTGGTAATATCCCATTAACTATTGTAATTATTGCAATTGGAGATGTTTTTGGGTTTGGGTCTACCTTTACACGACCTTTTGATATTATATGGTCAATGTACTAAGTCACTTCCTTTTCGCTAGAAATGCATTTGGTAATTTTTGCATTATTTTTTTTCTTTTAACAAAGACAATACCTATTTATGTGATTGAAGTGGACCTTCAAGGTTTAACTACAGCGTAGATGTGTATATCATCAAAATAACAAGCACAAACCTATTAAGAGTCTTTCACCCAAGTTTTGGTCAAGGCGAAGGTTTCCCTCCACCTTCACTATTTGATGGTGAAGGTGGCGACTTGACCTTTCAAACATAGCTTGAGAAAGTAGGCAATGACCTTCAAAGTGTGCTAATGCATGTCCAAAATGTTTCTTCTTTCCTATCAAAACGTGTTTTCAAGGTACATAATGCTGGTGTAAAACTATGAGACCTGTCAACATGGAATTCTAGAATCATGGTTTGATAGGCTGCATACTCTTGCATCTTCCTCATCTGAGGAATTCTCAACTCTTCAAACCTGAAAATATTCCAAAGAAAGTATATGAGATTCATAATCCTTTAATCAACATGTTTCAATGGTGAGAAAAAAAACAACAAATTTATATAGCAAATTATTTTCATTTTGTTAGTAACTCTTATATCTAGCCCATGGCATCACATGGACAGAAACATTGTTAACCTTCCTTACAAATTGAGGGACTCTATGCTTCTATGGAGTATGGATGTTACAGTGCATGCAAAGGGTTAACCCATACAATGGCTGTGGGGTGGACTTTTATGTAGTGGAGAATTCATAATGCAAGGAATAGTGTTGGAAAATCTTTTACCCAACAAAAAAAGTAAAATACACTGGAAAACTTATTAAAGTGGGATCAAACTGTGGATGTAAATGCAACAATGTGTATGTATATGACCCAATAACACAAGCCATATGATAAACCATGCTATGGCCCAGCAACACAAGCCATATGAGAAACCAAACTAAAGCTTAAAGGCTACAAAGTGGACACACTAGGAGTTAATCTAGCAATCAACCAATTTCCTAAGGGAACCCACTACAGTGGACTGTGTTACCCCTCAAATTGTATCTTCAACTAGTTGCATCTATCCTAACAGTGACAAGGATGTGAAAACTTTGTTTAATTTTCCTAAGGGAACCCACTACAGTGGACTGTGTTACCCCTCAAATTGTATCTTCAACTAGTTGCATCTATCCTAACAGTGACAAGGATGTGAAAACTTTGTTCAAGGAAATTAGAATGGTTTCCTATAGACTCTTGAGTGGTTGTTTGATTCTCTTGTTTGAAATAAAATGATATTTGGGGAGTAGGATCTCCTCAGCAAGTGATACCTCACAAAACATCTAATTGCAATATATTCCAGTCATACATGTTTTGAGACTATAATAATGAAACAATGCAAGCATCCGTGGCTTTTAATAGTCCAATTTTGAGCTTGACAAAGATTATCAAACATATCTTATTTTTTTGGAGATTACAGGCTTGATATTTATATCCTAGACCATGTTAAGCATGTCATATCATATTCAAGTATTCTAATTTGTGTGTATAAATATTAAATATGTTTGCAACACACTAAGACTTTGGGTTAGTCTCATGTGTTTTAGCATTGACTCATGGGAATATACTGTGAGTATTTTTCAGCCATGTTAGCAGTGTTCTTAAAATCTAAATGGTATTCTAATTTCGTGAATTTGTTCCATTTCCATTTTGGCAGCTTATAGGGCATGTGTATTCTATCAAACTGAAGATGAAGGACTGTAATTGCACTGTTTCTAAACAGTTAGCAGATTGGACACACATCATAACCAAAGCATTATTTGTGGAACGACCTAGACCATATCATTACACTCAACTCAATTAGGAGATATTAAGTAGGTCAACTACTAGTACCAATCTTTGTCTCTGTATACTTCCATAAGTCTACATATACCAGTGGAAGTAGACAGAGACTTGCATTAGACTCTTCTATTGGTACATGTAGAATTCCATTGAAAACAGTTCGCAGAATCTCAAATACGAGAGCACCACTTAACGATTGCTTATCGGTTTCCTCAAGGAAGTTGCAGACTGCTTTATCCAGCTCATCTTGATAACGTTTTTCAACTTATAACAAAACATGTCTGCTCCAAGTCCTTGCTTCAGGAATGTCATGATGTGTCACCTTCCCTGTCCAAAGACCTAGGACTTTCGATATGACTTGTACAATATGACTTTTCATAGGGACAGTGTCAATGAGGTAATAAAAGCGTTTTGACGGGAGAAACTGTGATAAATTAGTCCATCTAAAATTAGTGATAAAAACTTCTCCGTGTCGAATGTTTTTGAAAGTTTCAAAGAATAACTAGAAAAGCAGTGATATTTGAAAGAACTTCTAAGGCTTTCCAAGTAAAAAACTTAATTGTCTGCACCTGAGTCAACTTAATCAAGGCCACAAGTGTCATTTGAAGCAAAGAAACATATTCTAATTTGTCGGAATCCTTCTGAATACCTCTTGCAACTGAGAAAATCAGTTTCTAAACAAGATTTTCTGACAATGTTGTTCTACCCACTAAGGTACCCATAATCATAAGTCCGCCACACTTGTAGTCTTGACCAACCAATAATCATAAGGTACCCATAATCATAAGCAATAAAGAATGAATGGGAGAACTTTGTCAACGTAGAAGGAAATTGATGATTTGAGGCATGTTCAGCTTTTGATCACTGGCATATTATATTCGCATATTGTCTCCAAAACTGTTGTTACACAGGTGAATTGTTTAACAAGGACTGCTCTTGGTGGAAGTGCACCTGACTTCTTCACTCCTAGAAAATGCCACTTAGTTTTACCCAAGTTTAGTAGTTGTACAATTCGCACAATAATCTTGTTTCATGGTAGGGAAGAGCACAGAGTATCACATATCTACATTGTATGCATATGTATAGTATCGCCGAATCAAGTACTCCAGTGTCTTGTGAGAATGTGCAAGAAGCAGATATCCAGACAGTAAACGCAAGAATGTGGCAATAGATTTATCTAGTTTTGCATTGTATTGTCTATTCTGAAGCTCCCAGTCTATCTGTAGGCTTTCCGAATTGAAAAATGTCTTCTTAAATGTAGCAAAGGATCTCTCAAATGTAGAGAGTTCATGAAGCTCCCTGAGAGAAATATCATAAACGCTTTCCAAACTAACGTTTGCTGCTTCAGTGGGATCGAAAAGGATTTATGGCCGCGTGAAGAGCCTATTTTTAAAATCCTCAACTTTCACATGGGTGGAGGCAATGGCTTTAAGTTGTGATTCCACAGAAGTCGCCATAGTTGTGATTCCAGAAAAATCCCCTCGAGCTGGAACTTTGGCGGCAGCTAAAAGAATAACAGGATCTTCCTTCCTACACTAAACCCTGAAGAAAAATGAAGGTTGAAGTATAAGATAGTTAGAGTGCGGCTAGTGTATATTTGATGTGCATTTCTGACTTGATAATTCGACAACAAAGAGAACAACTGCTAGCAACTCAAGTACATTATACTAACACTCCCTTTTTGTGACTCTCTCTAAAAACAGCTCAAACTTCTCCTTAGCCAAGGGCAAATTGATCCAATGCCTCACCAAGATTGAATGATTGACCTCAATTTACCAAATTTACCCTATAAATTAGAGATCTCTCAACTACAGCGTTTTATCCAGAGCGTGATTCTGATAGAAATTCTGAAGAAAAATCATCAAAAATATTTAAGCATTTTTCTTTCTGTTGGTCGTTAGCGAAGGCCTGATGTCTTCGAATACTCTTAAAGAGAAGAGAATTGTGGCTCAGGTATGGATCTGAGAGCGTTCTCACCGTTCCAGTGCCGCAGAAACAAAATAGGAGAGCTCCCACTGTTTCTGCTTCAAAGGGGAAGATAGTTAACCCCAGGATTCTCGTTATACAAGCTTTCATATCTGGTGAATACCAATTTGGTTCAAGTAGCCTTTTTTTTTGGGATTAAATCTTAGATTTATAGAAATTATGGTTATTACTCTACAGTCTTATTATTATGGCCATAATTGGTCCTTCATACATTAAGTGCTAAATTTTATTGGTGCAGGTGGCTGGAACATGGTCGACGCGAATGTGATATTTCTGAGAAAGCTAATGCTCGATCTCAAAATGCAGGAAATAAATTACTAGGAATTTCTGAGAAAGCTCATGCTCGATCTCAAAATGCAAAAATCTAATGCTCGATCCATATTTCTGAGAAAGTTGCTAATACATCGCAACCCTCTCCAATCCCCAGGTCATGGATATTTCTCTGTGCAAAGTTTCCAAGGTCGGATTACCTCAGATAAAGTCTTTCTTACCAAGTCAGCTCTGCATTCTTTCTTTTGTGCATTCTAGTTTTACATATTTGCATTATAAATAAATTGCATGGATTAAATAATGCAGGCTGCAATGGAGGAGAAGGTGAAAAGACTTGCAGAAGAAGAAAATGCTCTGAGAATTTAACAATTTCAAGATTCAACTGACATTAAGGGGCTTATACCTTTTAACCAGACTCGATGCAGAAGCTAAATTCGATGGCAATATTGCTTCCTTATATCGATTTTCTTGATCGATCGCATTCAGCTGATTTTTTTAATATTAATTTCTTGGTGCAGTGTCTGCCCAAATCCTTGACATCTTGTGAATTTGAGAGCTCTCAACGCCCATTCGAACCATCTCGCATCGCTCGACTTCCATGGGACGTCTCCATAAGGTTAAATTCCTCAAATTTCAGGAAAATGGAGAGAGAATTACTAGTAAAAATTACTAGTAAATGTTATGAATCAAATGTTTAACCTGTTGGAATATTGAAAATTCCAAAACAATAGAAATGGAGAGAATAAACTCCCCTCTACAACACAGAGAAGTTAAAACAGAAATTGCTTGCAGACAGAGATGGCATGAAAATGCTTTCTTCTATTTCATTAACAAAACTTAAAAATGAACTATTACAAAAGTCTTCCTCAAAGCAGAGGGATACACAATATTGACTGCTACAGACGCAGTGCTACAAAAACATTCACAGTTCTCTCAAAACAATACTCTGTCTCTTAAAAGATCAACACTGCTGTGTTCTTTTCTTCTCACACGCACTGCTGTGCAAAACGAAACAAATACAATTACACAATGCACTACAGGCTCGCGGGCCTTTTCTGTTTTATATGCTGCGCATAAAAAAAACATTACGAAAAAACTATATTAAAACACTTTTTAAAACAAAACTATTAAAACAAATATAATGCGGGCTATACAGGTAGGGACCACATCGCAATCGGCGGATCGGCGGTGTCAAACAACGACTTGCGATTGCGATTGGATTGCGGACGCGATCCAACTATTAAATATAATGTAACACCTCCATCGGGTCCGCGCTTTACAACAAACGAACCACAAACAAAAAGTTCCAATTGCGATTGATCAACCAGATGCGATGACCATATAAAACACGGCTCATAGAACAATCGGGTCCGAACTTAAAACAAGTGCAATCGGGGCACACAATAGAAAAGTTCCAATTGCGATCAGAACACGGATGCGATTGGCACTTATTAACTCCGGCATATAACTGGATCGGGTCCGGCCTTCGATCGGAGCATATTACAAAAGCCTCTGATTGAATCTTGCGATTTTGAACTTGCGATACCATTGAGTCTTCGCCGCGTGGTCAAGTGGACCCACGGGCCTCCGCTGCTGTGAGGAGCGATTATAATATGTTTTGGTTGTATAATATACAATCGTTCCATTGCGGAACTCTACCACATCAACAAGACACTTGATTATTGCGATTTGCGATTGCGATCGCATCACATCGCGAACTCTTCATTAACAAGACACTGCTTCAAAAGAAAACTTGCGATTGCGATTAGCGATCAAGTGGTGGGGACCACTTGTCCCGCCAATCAAAAACAAAAGACTTCCTCCTGTTTAAACAATTTCTTCATTCTGGTTGTTGAGGGCTTTAAAGCCCGAATTTACTGTTTTAAATAAAACTGCTCCTCCGTAGTTCAGAACTACGAAAGTCTTCATTCCACCTGCAAAATTAAGTTCGCCCATAATCCAAATTAATTCTCCTCTGTAATTTGTGGTTGCAGCCCATCACATTTAATTCATCCTTTCTCCATTCCTCTTAATTACACAGTGTTGCACACTCAATCTCTACTGCTGCTGCCTTTGTGTACTCTTTTCTTCTGCTCAAAGGCACGCAAATGACTTTAATATTTTCAACACTCCCCCTTAAAGTCAGCTGTTAGGTTATCAATAATACCCAAACATTTTCTTAAAAAATAAAAGGTCTTCTACCCCAATGGTTTAGTTAAAATATCTGCATATTGCTCCTCTGTTTTACAATGCTGTAAAACGATTTCTCCATTATTTACCAATTCTCTGATATAGTGAAATTTTGTGTCTATGTGTGTTGTTCTTTTATGAAACACATAATTCTTTGACAATGCAATAGCTGAGCTATTGTCACAATAAATCACTGTTCCTTTTACCTGTTCTTGGCATAAACTTTTCAACATTCTTCTCATCCAAATTTCTTGACACGCTGCTGCAGTAGCTGCCACATACTCTGCCTCTGCTGTAGATAATGCTACAATCGGCTGTTTCTTAGAAGCCCATGAAATGGCTCTTGAACCCATATGAAAAACATAACCGGAAGTGCTTTTCTGATCATCTACACTTCCAGCACAATCACTATCAGTGTATCCAACTAACTCTGAATTTTCTGAAGTAGTATATAAAATACTAAATCTTTTAGTTCCTTTAACATACCTCAGAATTCTCTTTGCTGCCTACCAATGTGTTTCTTTTGGCTTCTCCATAAATCTGGAAATTAAGCTAACAGCATGCATAATATCCGGCCTAGTTGCAGTCAGATACATTAGGCTGCCAACTATGCTTTTATACAAACTTGGATCAAAATCCTTGCTGCTGTCATCTTTACTCAACTTCAATCCCATTACTGTGGGAGTAATTGCAGCTTTGCACTCCTGCATATTAAATCTTTCTAAAATTTGATTCACATACTTTGCTTGAGATATAAAAATCCCTTTCTCACCTTACTCTACTTCTATTCCCAAGAAGTATCTCAACAAACCCATATCAGTCATTTCAAATTCATCTTTCATGACTGTTTTAAAATTCTCAACAGGGTAATCATCATTACCTGTAAAAATTAGATCATCAACATATAAAACAACAATGAGAATCTTACCATCATTTTATTTGATGTAGAGAGTGGGTTCTCCCTCACACTTTTCAAATCCATTCTCCAATAGATAGGAGTCTATTCTGCTGTACCACGCTCTTGGTGTTTGTTTCAGCCCATAAAGAGTTTTCTTCAATTTGCAGACCTTATGCTCTTGGCCTTTCTTCTCATATCCGAGAGGTTGTTCCACATATACCTCTTCCATTAAAACTCCATTTAAAAATGTGGATTTTACATCCATCTGATATACTTTCCATTTATTTTGTGCTGCTATGGACAGCAGTGCTCTTACTGTCTCCATTCTTGCAACAGGTGCAAAAGTTTCTTCATAATCAATCCCTTGCTTCTGCTTGTATCCTTTGACAACAAGTCTGGCCTTGTGTCTTTCTATTTTTCCCTCAGCATTGATTTTGGTCTTATAGACTCATTTAACTCCAATGACTTCTTTACCTTCTGGGGGATCAACCAACTCCCATGTTTTGTTCTTCTCTATGGCATTAATTTCTTCATCCATAGCTTCTATCCATTTTCTATCTTTAATAGCATCTTCAAAATGAATAGGATCATCAACTTGACAATACAAAGAAAATAAAGAATTCATACCTTCATTTGCTGCTCCTTGCTCATAGATTTCTCTAATGCTTCTGAACCTTGTTCCACTTTCACTTGGTGTAGTCGCGCTTGAAGAAGCACTGAATTCTGCTCGGTGTGGTGTACTCGGTGAACCACTCACACTTCTTCTCAAGGGTGTTCTCGCTGCCGCTTGAGGTGTCCCTTGCTGTCCTTGTGCTAGTGGAGGTTGTGCTATGGATGGGTTGTTAATTTCAACCACATCTCCTTCATCTTCATCATGAGACAAACAGTTTTTAACATTGACTGTTTTCTCAATACTTCCATCCCATGCTTTCTCTTCAATAAATTGCACATCTCTACTTATTACAAACTTCTTTATGGATGGGTTATACAATCTGTATCTTTTGGAATCTTTACAATATCCAAGGAAAATGCACTTCTTCCCCTTACTATCCAACTTCTTTCTCAACTTGTCTGGAATGTGTGCATATGCCATACATCCAAAAACTCTCATGTGGGTGACTCCCTGTTTTCTGCCACTCCACGCTTCTTCTGGAACTTTGTTCATCATAGCTTTTGTGGGACATCTATTTAAAATATACGCAACACAGTTTGCTGCTTCTACCCAATACTCATTCGGCAAGTGTTTTTCCTTTAGCATGCTTCTCACCATTTCCATTATGGTTTGATTCTTCCTTTTAGCAACTCAATTCTGTTGCGGTGTGTACTTTGTGGTAAATTGCTTGTGTATGCCGTTCTCTCTGCAAAAACGCAGAAACTCCTTTCATATGTATTCTCCTCCTTTATCGGTTCTGAGAACTTTAATATGCTGCCCGCTCTGTTTCTCTACAAGAGCTTTAAAATGGTGAAATTTTTGAAAGACTTCACTCTTATATTTTAAGAAATAAACCCATACTTTTCTTGTGAAATAATCTATGAAAGTCAGCATGTAATTGCTGCCCGAAACAAATGATGTTTGCATTGGCCCACATAATTCTAAGTGAATGATTTCTAAGGGTGCTTTTGCCCTTATGCTTTTCCCTGATGGAAAATTTTCTCTGTGTTGCTTTCCCAAGATGCAGCCTTCACATAGGCTGTCAGGCTTCTCAATCAATGGTAAACCTCTTACCATTCATTTTCTATGCAACAAATTTAATCCTCCGAAATTGAGATGTCCAAATCTCAGGTGCCATAACCAATTTTCATCTTTTTCTTCCTTCTGGAAGGCTTCTTGTGTTACAGCTGCTATACTCTTTCCTTTTCCCTTCAAGTCAGTAATGAGCTTGAGAGGGAACATTCTATTGTTGGTCATTTGAATTTCAGCAATGATTTTGTTGCTTGGAGGTATATCTTTTATTGTGCACACATCATCTTTGAAAATTACATTGTAACCTTTATTTATGAGCTGCCCAACACTCAAAAGATTACACTTCAATCCTGGAACATAATACACATTAGGGACAAATTTTTTCTCCCCATTTCTTGCTCGAATACTAACTCTGCCTTTTCCTTTTACAGAGATCTTAGTATCAGTCCCTGTGGTTACTTCTGATTTAATCTCTTCATCTAGATTGGAAAGCATTGCTCTATTTCCAGTCATGTGATTACTACATCCTGAATCTAAGAACCAAACATCATCTTCTCTATCTTGTGCTACATTACAAGCTAACAACACATTACTTGGGTTCTTTTCCTCTTTTGCTACATTAGCATTTTGTTTATTTTTCATGTCACTTTGCTTCTTTCTACATTCATTGGCATAGTGCCCATATTTCTTGCAATAATGACATTGGACATTGGATTTTTCATACCTTTGTCCATGAGCATGTTGGTATTGATGTCCACCTTGCTGGCTGTTGCATTGGTCGTGGCTCTGACTTTGACTATTGCTCCTTCCATGTGAATGTGAAGAGCTGTTCCTTCCACCTCTATTTTGGCTTCTACCTCTACCTCTTCCTTTACCTTGACCTCTTCCTCTTCCTGAAGGCCTCTAGGTCTTGAAGGCGTGCTCAAGAGATGAGTGTTCATCTCTGCTCAATCTCTGTTCATGAGTTATCAGCGAAGCATGAAGTTCATCTACCGTGAACTGTGAGAGATCTTTGGTCTCTTCTATGGTGGTAACAATAACATCAAACTTTGAGGGTAAACTTCTCAAAAGTTTCTCCACAATTCTTCTTTCTTCAAGAGTTTCTCCATGGGATCTTATCTGATTTACAATCCCAATCACATGTGTAAAAAATGTGTCTACATTATTTGACTCTTTCATGCAAAGAGTTTCAAAATCTCTTCTCAGCAACTGAAGTTTTGCTGTCTTAACTTTCTCCATGCCTTGATAGGCTACTTTCAGAGTTTCCCATGCCTCCTTGGATCTCTTAGCTGCTGCTATCCTTGGAAACACACTCTCACTTACTGCCTGATACAAATAGAAGAGGGCCTTAACATCCTTCTTTCTATTGTTCTTCAATAAATCCTTCTCTGCTTGAGTTAAGGCATTATAAGCCTGTTCATCAGCTGGTTCAACAAAACCATCTTCTACAAACTCCCATAAGTCTTGTGAGACAAACAGGGCTCTCATGGTAATGGCCCAATAATCATAGTTCTTTCCATTAAATTGTGGAAGCTGAACATTTCCAATGTTCATTCCTGTGCTTGGTCCAGCCATTGCTCTTAAACTGAACACTAAACTTATACAAACTGTCTTTCCTTTCTTTGAAAGATCAAACTCTTTTTAAAACAAAACCAACAGCTCTGTTATCTTTGAGAAATACCTGAAATTTTGACCTCTGTTGAGCTTTCACTCTGCTGGAGAAAACACTGCAACAAGTCTTCTTCTTCCTCAACTTCTTTGATACCTTCAAAGAGCCTAAACTAGCTCTGATACTAGGTTGGAATATTGAAAATTCCAAAACAATAGAAATGGAGAGAATAAACTCCCCTCTACAACACAGAGAAGTTAAAACAGAAATTGCTTGCAGACAGAGATGGCATGAAAATGCTTTCTTCTATTTCATTAACAGAACTTAAAAAGGAACTATTACAAAAGTCTTCCTCAAAGTAGATGGATACACAATATTGACTGCTACAGACGCAGTGCTACAAAAAAATTCACAGTTCTCTTAAAACAATACTCTGTCTCTTAAAAGACCAACACTGCTGTGCAAAACGAAACAAATACAATTACACAATGCACTACAGGCTCGCGGGCCTTTTCTGTTTTATATGCCGCGCATAAAAAAAACATTACGAAAAAACTATATTAAAACACTTTTTAAAACAATACTATTAAAACAAATATAATGCGGGTTATACAGGTAGGGACCACATCGCAATCGGCGGATCGGCGGTGTCAAACAGAGACTTGCGATTGCGATTGGATTGCGGGCGCGATCCAACTATTAAATATAATGTAACACCTCCATCGGGTCCGCGCTTTACAACAAACGAACCACAAACAAAAAGTTTCGATTGCGATTGATCGACCGGATGCGATGACCATATAAAACATGGCTCATAGAACAATCAGGTCCGAACTTAAAACAAGTGCAATCGGGGCACACAATAGAAAAGTTCCGATTGCGATCAGGACACGGATGCGATTGGCACTTATTAACTCCGGCATATAACTGGATCGGGTCCGGTCTTTGATTGGAGCATATTACAAAAGCCTCCGATTGAACCTTGTGATTTTGAACTTACGATACCATTGAGTCTTCGCCACGTGGTCAAGTGGACCCACGGGCCTCCGCTGTTGTGGGGGGCGATTATAATATGTTTTGGTTGTATAATATACAACCATTCCATTTCGGAACTCTACCACATCAACAAGACACTTGATTATTGCGATTTGCGATTTCGATCGCATCGCATCGCGAACTCTTCATCAACAATACACTGCTTCAAAAGAAAACTTGCGATTGCAATTAGCGATCAAGTGGTGGGGACCACTTGTCCTGCCAATCAAAAACAAAATACTTCCTCCTGTTTAAACAATTTCTTCATTCTGGTTGTTGAGGGATTTAAAGCCCGAATTGACTATTTTAAATAAAACTGCTCCTCCGTAGTTCAGAACTACGAAAGTCTTCATTCCACCTGCAAAATTAAGTTCACCCATAATCCAAATTAATTCTCCTCTGTAATTTGTGGCTGCGGCCCATCACATTTAATTCATCCTTACATTCTCCATTCCTCTTAATTACACAGTGTTGCGCACTCAATCTCTGCTGTTGCTGCCTTTGTGTACTCTTTTCTTCTGCTCAAAGGCACGCAGATGACTTTAATATTTTCAACATAACCTACAAATTCTCTCTAGTAAATTCATGGTATGATGAAGGGCACCTTCTGTAACGCATACTCAAGTGTAGGAATATGCATAAAAAAATAAGAATGTGCATACTCACTGGATGCAACACTACTCTTCTGTTGCTAAGTTCGACACTAGATAATGATATTGGGATCCATGTTACCTGCAACCACAAGCACATTAATTTTTATCATAAAAAAATAAATCAAAATCCAACCGAACATACACCATCAGAGAGAATTCAACCTTGTTGCTTTAGCAATATTTGAATCCACATTGAACCCACTGAACATCCATATTTTTCAAGAGATAAATTCCTATCTGCAGTGTCAAAACCTTGAGCCAAGACCCTGTGTCATTCATCCAAAGGAAGACCAAAAATATAAGAGAAGTTTTTTCCAACCCCAATAAACGAACTCGGTGACCTATTTATAGTTGATGCCATGGGTGAAGGGTCAAAACCCTTGGCTGAGGGCAACATGAACAATTGAAGCCCGACTTTGAAATTGGGGGCGGTGGGTGAGGCTGGGGCTGCGAGTGGATTAACAATTTTTTGGAGGGGAAATTTAATAATTTTAAATTTTAACAATTTGTTTTCATAATATTTTTTCCAACAATAAATATTTTAAATATTTTTTGGGTGTATAAATACATTTTTGCGTATTTTCTATAGTTGTTAGGTGCATGAATTCACCTTTTGGTCCTTACCACTAAGCATTTTAAATTCTTACTAGTTTGTTAGGATGTCAAATTAAGTATTATCTTGTCATTGGGCATCTCATTTTATTCCTTCAAGAACTAATTTTATGCATGATTATTTTCTTATAGTTGGGAATATCTACTTATATAACAAATAATAATAACTCTAACTCTAATACAAAAAATTGTATTCCAATAGATGTTTCCACATAATTTTATGCAATAAAAGATATTAGTATGGAATATTTTACATAGAATCTAGCGCTATGGAAGCTTCTACACATAATATACTACTACGAAATCTAGTCGGTGAGTAGTGAATGAAAAATTGTACAAATAAGATTTGAGAGGCATCCATATTGGTGAGATGGATGGGCCATAGGCCTACTATTTAAAAATAATATAGTATCAAAGTAGAAGTTTGAGTGCACCTTTAGAGACTTGTATGGTAAGTACCTATAATGACTATCAAAGAAGTGGACAATGGTTATTTCCAAGGTTTTAGTGAAGTAGAGAGCCAATAATGGAAGCATAATATCAAGGAAGAGATCAAGATAAAGATCCAAGGGTTATCTTAGATAGGCTTGAGCATATTATAGCTAAATTAACATCAATGGTGTCACAATGATTGGTGGTGAAATGTGGGGAAGCAACATAAATAAAGGCTAAAAATGAAGACACAAAGAAACAATAAAGGAGACCAAAGAAAAAGTGAAAGGATCGACTAAAAATGGAGAATTCAACTACAGTAAGGCACAAGTACATTTTCATGTATAAGCTAAGGTGGATATCAAACCTTATGTTGGGGAAGTTGATCCCATCGAACTAAATCATTGGCTACAACAATTGGATGTATACTTCAATATGTATGAAGTAATTGGTAAGAAAAATATTGCATTTGCTCGATTGAATCTTGAAATCCATGCTTTGGCATGGTGGGAGAGTGTTGCAATTAGAAATGAACTAGAAAATGAGCCACTTGTGACTAATTGGGAGGTGTTACAGGATATGATCAAATCTCAATTTACCCAATTGAATGTGACAAACACCAATAGATAGTATGGTATTATGTCAGCCAAGGAAAAGGTCTTTCTTGTTATTGTTTCTTTGTGGAAATCTTCTTAATCAATAGGTTTTACATTAACTAATCTATTTTGCATATTTTCTTCTCCTATTTCTCCATTCACCCAATTTAGTAACGCACTAGTGAAATTTTTACTTAAAACCATAAAAGTATTAGTTCTGATTTTTAGCATGCACTAGCCCAAAGTGACAGAAAGCTAGCTGAGGTGAAAATTGGCTAGTTTATTGCTGCTACACCCAAGACATCCTTGGTGTTTCCATACTATATTACCGATGACCTCTTATCCACTATTTTTCATAAGGATAACATGTGTTTTTTCATCATTCAACTAGGTAGGATAGTAATTCTAGCTTTCCAACCATTGGGAATATGAAAAGCTCTAATGGGAAAGGAAACTTTGTGCACAAGTTTCGAGGCATCATGCCCAAGTAAATTGTGATATACTCAGATGAATAATGCAGATTGTAAACCCATAGGAAAACCATAATATATGGCATTTATGGCACCAAATAAAGTTACAGGAGGGAAATTTTAAATGCAAATATGCTTGATATATAAATTGTGATGAGTGCAGGAATTAAGTGGGTAGCAGAACGAAAGATAGTTTCAAAAGTTGAACATATTTCAAAATTGTTTTCCTTAAGTTCATTCCCAACATGGTGACACTGATTAGACAGTTGAAAATACAAAGGACAAAATCAACAAACTGTTGAAGGAATATGAGACATGGAAAAATATTGGAGAAGCATGCCAATGTATATGGGGCCTTAATATGTCATTCTTCCATGACGAGGCTGTGAAAAACACTTTGGTTATGGAAGTGGAGAAAAAAATGATAGGTTGTTGAATTTGTTGAAGGACTATTCAAGTGAATTTTTTATGGCAATAAATCAGATGATGAAAGGTTTCACAAGGGTAGCTTGATGACTTGTCCAGCTTGAATATTCCCAAAGCTAGGGAAAGGTTTGCAAGCTATGTTGAACATGAAAAATTGAATGGTTGGCGTGTTCCATATTTCACCATAAACACAAAATATGATCCCATAGAGTCAGATAGGGACATGTCTTCATGAGCTCGGAGAGATTTCCATGCCTCTCTCCATATGGCCAACAGAAATAGTGTCATTAAATGACCAAGTATAGTTTTAGGATTCATCAATGAGGACATATTTGGAAGGTTCAGTGAATTGTTTTTGCAATTCTCCACACTCCTCTTCATCGACACTTTCTGGAAGTGTTGCATTGGTATTTTAAGGGACAATTAGAAGAATTGAAAGGAATAGTAAAGAAGGAGAGATAAGAAAATAAAGTATGGCACAAAAATTTTGGCAACAACAAAGTATGGCACATAAATGTTGACAACATTAGGTATGAGTGTCTCCTCTAGCATCTTTTAATGTAAGTGATGTATGGAAGAAAAATGTGAACTGAGGTAGCTCAACGCA
Organism: Pinus albicaulis; assembly: GCA_034641835.2. Lineage (NCBI taxonomy): Eukaryota > Viridiplantae > Streptophyta > Pinopsida > Pinales > Pinaceae > Pinus > Pinus albicaulis. The sequence continues at coordinate 54,699 of JAXQQM020091783.1, forward strand.
CCTCTGTTATAGGTCTAAAAGGGGCATATGGGACAAAGACCCCAACCATTGAGGTGGCATATGTATGTGTGCAACATTGGATTACAGTGTATGGATCTGACATGAGCTACATATTTAAACTAAATTCAAATGCATATAAGGGCCATGGCTAACCCCTGTCTGAACTAAATTTGGTTCATTTGACTTATGTTTGTATTGAAGGAAAAGTGTTATGCTATAGATTAGGTAATTTTTTGTTCCATAGGAATAATTTGTGTATTGTGTTTATTATTATAATATTTCAATCCAATTCAAGGCCATGTTCGTAGATAACTGATAGGCCTCCCTTGAATTATTTCAATTACTATCCATCGAAAGGAAAAATTCACATAGAGTAATTTTACACCCCATAGGCTTGGAAGGAAGCAAGATCTAGAAGTACAATAGAGGTTAAGGTAAGCAACCTTCCCCCATAGCAACGAGTTTGAAAAGCCTTTAAAGTCCTTTCTTAATTGTGACTCATAGAAGCACCAGATGTGGGAGTAGGAATTATGTCTCCATATTTACTTTTATTGGGATATTGATCTAACCATGAGGATGAATATCTTCTCAATTGGCTCTTTCAAGAGAAATATTTATATTCAATGTCCATATGGGCATTTTCACAGGTTCCTTTGCACTTGGTTCCTTGAGCCCAATCCCACCACTAGAGGTTCCAACTAAGGTCACGAGTGGGAGAACGCTACTATAGAAAAAACCCTTTGAGTTACACTATGAGGACTTTGGAAGAGTGCTAATATCCACTACAATTCCTCCACCTTGAATTCTGCCAACCCCAACAACTTGAGCACCCAAACACCTAGACACCGCCACTATAAGAAAAAACCCTAAGGCCTATACTAGATGACAAATAACATTACTCAAAAAAATATGTGTATCCTCTCTAGTCCTTGTCAAAAACTCGGGATTAACTGCACAATAACCCTAACAAAATTATGTCCTTAGAAAGACAAACCCCTCGTGTAGTAGACTCTACAAAAAACCTTCACAAGTTTAAAGAAACATAATGGTATCCATCTGCCTAGCTCATGGTACTAGAAGTAATGACTCTACTAATCACATTAGGTGTACATTAATGACCCCTACCATCCCACCTCACTTACCTTTTCTTCCATTGAAAGAAGACCTCCTTAAATCACTCACATGGATGCGATCTCCAGTACCATGTCTTGTATATCAAAAGAGTGTAACAAAGATGTCTTGTCATCCAGACATTTTGAAGTGGATTGATGAAAAACGTGTAACAAATATGGATTTGATGTTTCTATTCTTTTAGTAATTTTTGTCTACTAATAATTTTTCTCAAGTCAATGAGTTGGCTGGAAAAGGGGCCTTATATTACGGAAATTTGTTTTTGTAGCTATCAAAGTGAATGTGATAATATTGGAAAACAATCTTCAATGGAATTACTCATGAAGTGTTTTAGTGCATTACTACATGTTGTGACTGTGGGATTTCTAACAAAGTGGCTAATTGATTGAAACTTCATGCATTAATTTCATCTGAGACAATTTGTAACATAAGACACACAAGTCTTCTTTAATGAACCCAAAAGTGAGGAAATTAAATCTCCTCTACACTAGACAAACCCATAAGAAATTTCAACAATTAAGTTGCGCCATAGACAATGGAGTTTCACATCAATGGAATGGAAAATAAATATGGTGTCCATGTCCCTACAAAAATTCCAATATGGTGAAATATTTCCTCGTTTCCAAGAACTCTATTCCAGCCATAAATTTTACCCAACGGATGCATCCACCACGCTTCAATTCCCTGAGGAAAAGCGGGTAGTCTCAAGGTAGGACGAAAGCACTGAATCACAAGCCCTAAGCAATGAAGAAGGAGAAGATACTTTGCAAAAGTTTAACAACATTGACGAAACCCTTAAAAAAAAATGGAAGTTGGTGGATCCTATAAGGGAAATATTGCAAGTTGTACAACATCCCTAATTCCTATAAATTCATCCTAGTTCCATTGCTTGACCTTGTGCCGTGTCTTTGTCTTCCTCCTTGGAAGAGGAAGTTTCATGGTGGTCGCCTCATACATTATCATTTTCAGTGGTTGGATTCTCCTAAAAATTTTATTGTCCAAGTCCTAGCAAGTGATGAAATGTGAGAATGATAAGACTACCCTGTTGAGAAACTCTTATGTTCGCCAAAGTCCTAAGAATTCTGCTCTTCACTCAAACTTGTGTAAAATGTGAGTTTCTAGAAATCTTCATTTTAATATTATAAAATACCTACTTACAAATTTGTTATATATCTCATCCAATATGAGTAAAAAGCTCTGGAAATCTTGATTATCAATATCAGTTTCGACATCATTTTCTGGAAATCTGACGCAACAAAACCAAAAGTCAACCCCACGGAGAGCTGGTCAACTATAGCATGGAATGTCAGCACTTCTTGTCTGAAACCCCGTTCTTTGAACTCCACGTGGTCCACTTATATCTATTCCCCGGAGATTTATTTATCAAATGCATGGAATTTGATAAATAAACTTTATCCATGACCTTTGCAAATTTATTTGAATCTCTCGGCTTTATATGATACCCCCAACCTTATAACAATTATACCCCAAACTTATGTTAATTATCTGCCAACTGTTTAATTAACAACTTTATTATGCTCCAGGCCCGCACAAACCATCGGCAAAATCCAATGGGACACACACACCGTACCTTAGTTAAACGTCAGGCAAGTCCATCGTGCGACCACCGTTAGATCGCAAGGCTCCAGATCGACAGCATGTACGCATATCGCTCAGTATCCTAGTACGAACGTTAACGCGGGATGGCGCGCTCTGAACGATGGTTTTCCGGGGGTCCACCTCACCACGCGTCGACAGCTCTATGTAATCGCTTCGCGACTGGGAAATACCACTTACTCACCAAAAGCGGTGCGATATGGGCAATCCACCTCCTCAAATCCACTCGGGGTTTTGTACAGTGCCTTACCAGGGTTTGTCCGGGGTTACGTTATTCCTTTTAATTCATTAACTCAGGTCTAATCCTAGGGTCAGGTTCTGAAAGCAAACATCTCTGTTTTTCTTTATTAAGCGGGAATTTTATATTTGAACAGGGTTCACGGCCATGGGTTCTCCACGCAGACCTCGCCTGTGGTTGGGTGAATTCAGAGGGTTATCCAAACAACTTATGGGAATTTAAAGGCAGAGAAACGGAATTTCCAATGCACAATTGCCTCACAGTTAAACAATTCTTCACAATTATCAGTTCAGGCAGTTTGGAAATCAACAGGACTCGAAGTCTATTCAACCGGAAGCAATTTCTCAATACACAGAGTTTTATTGCAGAAATTTCTCTTCCTCTTGCTCTCCCCTCTATACATCTGAGGGATTACATTTATATACATAAACATATGTCCTTTCGGTTCCTCTGTGAGGACTTTTATGGTAATTCAAGAGCCTAATTACAATTATTCGAAAACTAAAAACATGACAGATGGACTAACCATTCGACTTCTACAACTCTAACTGATCTAAATAATACAATCAGCTGAGGTATTGACACCTAGCTGTTACAATTCAAATGTTTTCAAACCCTCCTAGCCACAACATGTGGACAAAACTCCTACATTGTTGGCTAGTGTCTAATGGCCCTGCATCAGACTCCCGAGGGAAATCTTCTTCATGGGCTCCTGTCCATGAGCTCTTCCACTGATCTTCCTATCTTCTGCAACATTCCTTCAGTCATCCAAGTGGCATCTTCCTCTGGCTTTTCCTTCCATTTGATCAAGTACTGAAAGTACTCCTGTCCTCTGGTCCTTCTGAATGGTCTTTTATCCAATATCTTCTCTGGTTGCAATGGTTGCGCTGGAGGTAGCTGCTCCTTCCACTCAATCTGTTCCTTGCCTGCTGATCTCTTTTCTGCACCATCATCTTCATACTTATACAAATCTGCAACATTAAAAATGGGAGATATTCCAACATCAGGAGGTAATTCAATCTCATAATCATTTGCAGAAAACTTTCTAAGTATCTTGCATGGCCCAATCTTTTTTAACTTCAATTTATTGTATTGCTTCTTTGGGAATATCTCCTTTCTCAAGTGTGCCAAAACCTGATCTCCTACTTCAAAATGAACTTCCTTTTTGCTCAAGTCTACTCTGTTTTTGTCTTTGATGCTGCTACCTTGTAGTTGTTGTTTCACTTGTTCATGTATGACCTGGATCTCTGAAGCAAATTCCTCACCATCTGCACTCCTTAGCTCTGCCTTTCCCAGGTTTCTTAACTCTGATATTCCTCTAGGGTGCATTCCATAAACAATATGAAATGGACTTTGCCCTGTGATCTTGTTAGGTGAGTCATTATATGCATATTCTGCCTGGGGAAAAATATGGTCCCACTGCTTGGGATGCTCTCCTGCAAGACTTCTCAAAAAATTTCCCAGACTCCTATTCACCACCTCAGTTTGTCCATCAGTCTGAGGATGATAAGCTGAGTTGAAACTCAGTTTGGTACCAAGTTTCTTCCACAGTGTCCTCCAAAAGTGACCCACAAATCTGGTATCTTTGTCTGAAACAATACTCTTGGGCAACCCATGCAGCCTAACAACTTCTTTGAAGAACAAGTTAGCAACATGGGTGGCATCACTAGTTTTATAGCATGGAATAAAATGTGCCATTTTGGAGAATCTTTCCACTACAACAAAGACTGCATCATTCCCTCTCTGAGTCTTGGGAAACCCTAGAACAAAATAAATACTCACCATGTCCCAAGGCCTGTCTAGAATAGGCAAGGGAGTGTACAATCCTGCATTCTGGCTCCTTCCTTTAGCATACTGACAGATCTTGAAATTCTTCACAAACTTATCTACTTCTGCTCTCATCTTGGGCCAGTAATAGAAGTGACTCAGCTGCTCATAAGTCTTATCATTACCAAAGTGTCCAGCAAGTTCACCACTATGCTTCTCTTTGATCAAATTTTCCCTCATGGAACATTTTGGTACACACAATTGGCTTCTTCTGAATAACAAGTCCTCCTGCAGGAAATAATCCAGCCACTGGCTTCTATCTGTTAAAATAGGGTTACTACATGCCTCAAATGCTTCTTTAAAATCTGGATCTTTTTTATACAATTCTTTGAGAAAATCAAATCCTACAACTTCATAATTAGTTTCTTGAACAAGCATGTGCCTCCTACTCAAAGCATCAACTACTTTATTGGCTTGACCACTTATATGTTTCAAAACAAAATTAAAACCTTGGAGATACTCAACCCACTTAGCATGCTTATGTTTCAACTTGGGCTGCTGTACAATATACTGCAAAGCATGATTGTCAGAATATAATACAAATTCCCTGGACATCAAGTAATGTCTCCATTTCTTCAGTGCCTGAACAATTGCATAGAATTACTTCTCATAAGAGGAATACTTTCTTCTGGTGTCATTTAGCTTTTCACTGAAATAGGCTACAGGCCTATCATCCTGACTCAACACAGCTCCAATGGCCTCTCCACTAGCATCACATTTTACTTGAAATGGTTTAGTAAAATCAGGAAGAATCAAAACAGGCTTCTTCTTTATCTTTTGCTTCAAAACTTTAAAATTTCTTTCTGCTTTATCAGTCCACTTAAATGGATGTTTGCTCTTCTTTATTGTCTCAATTATGGGTGCATTGATCTTACTGAAGTTTCTTATAAACTTTCTGTAAAAACTAGCAATTCCATGGAAACTTATTACCCCAAAAACATTCCTGGGCGAAGGCCACTCCACAATTGCCTTAACCTTTTCTAGGTCCATCTTCAATCCTTCTGCAGAAACAACAAAACCCAAATACACAAACTCTTCTTTCATGAATGAGCATTTCTTTAGATTTATCAGCAGTTTCTCTTGGTGCAGCTTCTTCAAGACATGATTAAGATGTCTTAAATGTTCTTCTTTAGTTCTGCTGAAAACTAATATATCATCCAAATACACTATCACAAATTTACCAATGAATTCTTTCAATACTTCATTCATAAGTCTCATAAAAGTGCTAGGTGCATTTTACAACCCAAAAGGCATTACCATCCATTCATATAATCCTTCATTTGTCTTAAAGGCAGTTTTCCACTCATCACCCTCTCTTATTCTGATCTGATGATATCCACTCGTTAAATCTATCTTTGAAAAATATTTGGCACCACTCAAACAATCCATTAAATCCTCAATTCTGGGCAAAGAGAAACTGTACCTGATTGTGATCTTATTGATTGCTCTGGAATCAATACACATCCTCCAGCCTCCATCTTTCTTTGGGCTCAATACTGTTGGTACTGCACATGGAATCAAACTTTCTCTGATCATTCCTTTTTCCACCAATTCCTGTACTTGTCTCCTGATTTCCTCATTTTCCTTGGGAGTCATTCTGTAGGCTGCCTTATTTGGCAGATTTGAACCAGGGATAAAATCTATCTGATGACTGATCTTTCTCACAGGTGGCATCCATCAAGTAAATCATCCACAATAATGTCATAGTAATCATCTAACATCTCTTGGATTTCTACTGGCAAATCAGAAATCTTTGTAGAAGTAAGAACTACTTTAGGTTTGCAAACTAAAGAAAAACTTACCTCTTCTTCTTCTATCTGCTGCAGATATTCCATCCTGCTCAGCAACAAGGTCTTTGGATCAATCGCTCTGCTGGATGGCTCTCCTTCTTCCATGGGTATCAAAGTATGATGTACCCCATCCTTGAATAACTTGTAAGTGTTCTTCTTGCCATCATGCACTGCTGCTCTGTCAAACTGCCAAGGTCTACCCAGCAGTATATGACACACATCCATGGGCATTACATCACATAGGACCTTATCTTTGTATTTGCCCATTTGCAGCTCTATTTCACATTGTTCTTTTACAACCAGCTGGTGCCCCTTGTGCAGCCAGGACACCCTGTAGGGAGTTGGATGCTCCCTTGTCTTCAACTTTAAATTTTCTATTACCTCAGTGGAAACCAAATTGTCTGTGCTGCCACTATCAATGACTAGCTGGCAGCATTTCCCTTGGACTTTGCATATGCTCCTAAACAAAGTCTTCCTTTGTGCAGGCTCAGTGACCTCTTTAGCTTGCTTCAATAGGACCTTATTTACCACCAAGGATTCTCCCCTCTCTGGAAGAATTTCTTCTTCAATCTCTGCCTCTTCTCCAGCCTGGGCAACAACAGCATTTCTTGGGCCAACACCCACATTCTCTAGACACTCATAGTGCTTATGTCCCACCTGTTGACATCTATAACACCTCAACTCTCTACCTCTACCTCTGTCTCTACCTCCTCTTCCTTTTCCTCTGTAAGAACCCCTTCTGCCCCTTGCATCATCCTCTATAGATGCATTCTGAGGTGAGCTACTGTTAGCTCCATCCCTGGGTGTAGTAGGCTTTCCTCTACCACCCTGACTTCCCTTTCCACGGAAAGTACCTCTCTTCTTGGCAGACTGCTTCCTCGGGAGTTTATCCTCTGCTTTCAAGGCCATCTGATAGGCCTCTTCCACTGTCTTAGGATACAGAAGACCAATCTCATCTTGGTTCTCCATCTTGAGACCATTCACATATCTGGCAGTCTTCTTTGGTGTGTCTTGGAATTTCCCAACCCTTATGCTTACTCTGTAGAATTCCTATGTGTATTCCTTTACTGTTAGCAACCTCTGTCTCAGGTTCTGCATTTGCTTATACAATGTCAGCTGGTAATCACTAGGCAAGAATTTACCTTTTAATTTAGCCATCATTCTGGTCCAGCTCTTGATAGGTTGCTTGCCAACTCTCCTCCTCTCTGCTTGCACTCCATCCCACCAAAGTGCAACATGTCCTTTCAGCTTTGTCACTGCAAACTTGACCCTTTTATCTTCGCTTATTTCTTCATAATCGAAGCATTTATTCATTTCATTTATCCAATCCAGCAGTTCCTCTGGATTCAGTCCCCCTGCATAACTCGACACTTTAATTCTGGGCTTGACTGCAGACCCCAGAACAGTTCTAAAGAGCCTCATGTCAGGAGGAATCTCAACATTTTCTTCAGCGTCTTCTATTTCAGGTTCACTGATGTCTTCCGGATCTCTGGGCTGTCTTCGCTCCATGGCATCCATTCTGGCTTCGACCCTCTACAACATCCCCAACACCTCAGCGTTGGCAATAGGTCTCCTTCTGCCAGCACCTCTACCAACTCGGATCGCCATGTCAGCTCTTCTGCAAAAACAACCTTAAAACAATGGCTTTGATACCACAAATGATGCAACAAAACCAAAAGTCAGCCCCACGGAGAGCTGGTCAACTATAGCATGGAATGTCAGCACTTCTTGTCCGAAACCCCGTTCTTTGAACTCCACGTGGTCCACTTATATCTATTCCCTGGAGATTTATTTATCAAATTCGTGGAATTTGATAAATAAAATTTATCCACGACCTTTGCAAATTTATTTGAATCTCTCGGCTTTATATGATACCCCCAACCTTATAACAATTATACCCCAGACTTATGTTAATTATCCACCAACCGTTTAATTAACAACTTTATTATGCTCCGGGCCCTCACAAACCATCAGCAAAATCCAACGGGACACACACACCGTACCGTAGTTAAACGTCGGGCAAGTCCATTGTGCGACCACCGTTAGATCGCAAGGCTCCAGATCGACGGCATGTACGCATATCGCTCGGTATCCTGGTACGAACGTTAACGCGCGATGGCGCACTCTGAACGGTGGTTTTCAGGGGGTCCACCTCGCCACGTGTTGACAACTCTATGGAATCGCTCCGCGACCGGGAAATACCACTTACTCACCAAAAGCGGTGCGATATGGGCAATCCGCCTCCTCAAATCCGCTCGGGGTTTTGTATAGTGCCTTACCAGGGTTTGTCCGGGGTTACGTTATTCCTTTTAATTCATTAACTCAGGTCTAATCCTAGGGTCAGGTTCTGAAAGCAAACATCTATGTTTTTATTTATTAAGCGGGAATTTTATTTTTGAACAGGGTTCACGGCCATGGGTTCTCCACGCAGACCTCGCCTGTGGTTGGGTGAATTCAGAGGGTTATCCAAACAACTTATGGGAATTTAAAGGCAGAGAAACGGAATTTCCAATGCACAATTGCCTCACAGTTAAACAATTCTTCACAATTATCAGTTCAGGCAGTTTGGAAATCAACAGGACTCGAAGTCTATTCAACCGGAAGCAATTTCTCAATACACAGAGTTTTATTGCAGAAATTTCTCTTCCTCTTGCTCTCCCCTCTATACATCTGAGGGATTACATTTATATACATCAACATATGTCCTTTCGGTTCCTCTGTGAGGACCATTATGGTAATTCAAGAGCCTAATTACAATTATTCGAAAACTAAAAACATGACAGATGGACTAACCATTCGACTTCTACAACTCTAACTGATCTAAATAATACAATCACCTGAGGTATTGACACCTAGCTGTTACAATTCAAATGTTTTCAAACCCTCCTAGCCACAACATGTGGACAAAACTCCTACATTGTTGGCTAGTGTCTAATGCCCCTGCATCAAAATCTCGATTTTAATATCATAAAATACAGACTCACAAAATTTTATGATGCCTCAATCAATATCAACATCCACTTTCCATTTTGTAGGTTTTTCCACATCATGAATTTTCAGCATGTTGTGTATTTTTTTCTTCAGAGCATCATGTCTGTGAAGCAAACAATGACTTTCCTAATCCACTTTACTGTGATATGCATGCTTTTCCTCTGCGGCATTCGAAATGCCATAAATCATCTTCTGCACTAGGAGAAGAAACCATTATGGTCCACAACCATGTAATCAATATTTTTTTTTGTAATATTGGCAGGACTACATCTTCATCATGCCCAATATATCACCTCGATCAAGGTAAGGAATTGAACCGGTGACTTCACATCAAGGAGTGTCTTAACACATCACCTGATTCTCGTTTATCCAAGACCCCGTGGACAACCATGTAATCAATCTTATAATCATATTTGAATTTAAATTTAAATTTTATATGGAACTTTATATAATTTAATAGCTTTTGGGAATATATTTCGAAGTTTTTTGAATTCTCCAATGTAGATTATGGAAAAATATTTTGAAATTTTATTGATTTTTTCTCCAAATATCATTATGATCTGCAACCATCTAATCAAATTTTGAATGATAAATTTTTTTATATGGAATGTACATGGTCTTTTTTACTGTAGACAATCTTGCATATATACGCATGCTTGGTAAGGCTTTTACACCTGATTATTGGTTATAATGAACAACCCACATCAAAGTATGGTTTGATGGGCTTTCAAAAATATCTCTCTCTTTATGGTCGAGTTATAAAGTGGAATGAAACAGGAAACTGACAAATAGTTTGTATAGAATGAATATAAAAAATTATATTCTTAGGTTTGTTTGTAGTGATGTGGTATTGTAGAGAAAGCATCACTGGGACAAAATAAGGAAGTAAATGGAAAACATTATAAAGCATAATTTACCTAAATATTGCCAAGGATTATCAAGTTAATCCCAATTTCCAAAGTATGTGACCTACAATATTCGGTCATGAATTTCTAAACTCTATCAACTTAAATTCCATGATCTTAAGAAGGAATTCAGGAAGTGTAAAGTCAATAAGTTGGTTTTGTACCAAGAGAGACAAACATAACACGAAACTAAGATCCAATCAAGTCCAATTTGACAAGCTTGCCAAAAATATCATATTTCAATGAGAAGATATGTTGTGAGAGAATATATCTTTCCAAAATTTTGGTTATTTAACATCATGTCAAACTAATAAAAAAATGGAACAAGTTTGAAGATATCTACTGTAGATCTCTTTTCCTCCCTAAAACCTAAAGTATTTTAGACTGATATAAACCAAATATCATGACCATAAATGAAAATAAATCCAATTTTAATAAAGATGGAGCTTATGCTACAAGTAAAAGAAACCTTCTGGACTTTCTTAAAAATAGATTTAAATATAGAGCTAACCTGATAGCAAAAACACAAGTCATTAATTCTTATAGTTGAATATCTTAAACAAAAGATTATCTTCCCAATCTTTCTATTCCTTCCATGTATCTTTACACCTTTTTTAAAAAAATTAAAAGTTAAACTAATTTTTAGAAATAGCATTGACTATTTTTTAGTAAGTCATAAAAAACTTAAATTAATTTTATTTAATAACTTTAATGACTTTATATAAAAATAATTTACCAATAACCGTGGATTGGATGTAAAAATGAATGGAGAGTATATGTAACAAATATGATTCCCAATAAATTTTCATTCAACGCAATATTATAAGGCTCTAGTGACGGAAAAAGGTTGAAAGTATCTATCTAATATTATGGACCTCCATGAATCATATGCAAAGAAGAGATGTAAAATTTCTTTGAGAGGAATAGTTTAAAGAGTCAAAGTTCAATACACGCTTGACTTCTCATAATTCAACGTAAAATCTAAAAATAATATATATTATATAATAAAATATATATAAATAATATACATTATATAATAAAATATATAGAGTTAAGTTGATAGATATGTTTAATTTAGAATAAAAAGTTAAAATTATAATTTAATTATTAATTATTAGTAATAGTTAAGTTTTGAATTTAGGTTTATGTGATTATATTTAAATTGTTGAGAATATTTTGGTATTTATTATATTGGTAATATTTTGTATATGTGTTTATTGTGAGAATAAGATGGAGAATCACATCATGGAACTAGAATAAATAGAAATATCAATCTAAAGACAATTAATATTTTTTAACATTATAATAAAACAACTAGTTTTGAATAATTAAATTAATGATAGAAACTTAACATTATCAAAAATATTTTAGAATATTTTTAACAATAATAATATTTAGTGTGGTTTTCTCAAGATGAATAATCAAATCATGGCACCAAATTAAATATAGATATCCATGTAAAGACAATTAATGTTTTTTTAATGGTTATAATAAAACAACTAGTTTTGAATAATTAAGTTAATAATAAGAATTTAACTTTATCAAAATATTTTAGAATATTTTTAAAAATAATACTATTTTTTAACTAAATTGATTAATTAAAAAGATGTATAAATGAGTGTGATATAAAAATGAGTTATGATTTTCTTGGACATATGTTATCAATAAACATCTTAAGAAACCCTCTTTACAATTTAATAATGTCCATAACTAATATCCATAATTTATATCTTAGTTTTTTATAATTATTAATATTAATAATAATATAAAATATAGTTGCCCCTGATCGGAATGTGACGCAGGGGAGGATCCACATGTGGATCGTGGAAATGTGTGAAAGGACACGAGGCAAGGCTGGTGGGAGGCCCACCCAAAGCCACCACATGTCGGGAGTAAATATTACCATAACGAGTTGTAAAAGCTTGTCAGTGAGTGATGGGAGACTGGGTCACATGAGGGGACAATTGGTAAGAGTTAAACATTACATGCAAAAATTCATGAAGGTTTATCCCAGGTTGTTGTGGATTGCGGAGAACGTTTACCCCTGGACCAGAGCGTTGGTGCGTGGGCGAGGCAGAGAAGGAGACCACTGAGCAACCGAGAAACAAGGTTTAAGGTATGTATCTCAGGCTCCTCTGATAACTACAATGAAGTTTTTGCCTCAGGGTAGGGTGAATGGGTCAAAGGGTTTATCGAAATTGTGCCACTGGATTGTTGATTCAATGATTCGTATATCTATGTTGGCCCATGTCGAGTCAATCTCTCTATTATATGGAAAAGTGCTCGCCCAAATGGGCATTTCTTCGTGTTTAGGTCTTGTTATTTCTGAATCAAGTAATAATTTTAGGGACAATGGAGTGCGCAAGGGTTTCACGGTTCTCTGCATGTGCTGCAAACGCCACTTCAGTGACAAGATCTGGCGTTTCTCCCCATTACCATAGATCTGGTGGACAGATCCTGATCCACCAATATATGATGGATTGGATAAGACTCTTGTTAGGTCCTTATATTACTAGTATAGTCCTTTATTGTTGTTAGTGTAACCCCCTTATTGTTATTGTTGTACCCTTGTAACCCCCATATTGTTATTATTGTGCCCTTAAATTATTATTGTTAGGTCGGCTAGGATTACATTGTGGCCCCACTAGGATTACATTGTGGCCCCATGGACTCCTATATATAGAAAGGAGGTTTTGTAATTTGAATCATCCAAGAATTGTTCATTCATGTAATGTATTGGAGGTTGTCCCCTTAAATTGGCTTATTTCTAAGGCGTTGATATCTGTTTTCTTATATTTTTGGAGCTAGTTTCACAACATTTGGTATCAGAGATTTGGATTCTAGGGTTTCGTTGCTCCAAACAAGTCATCGTGGCATTTTCGCTATAAATTGTTTTCTATGAAGGTTCAGAAGTTGAAATTGTTAGAGTGCGAAGCCGAAATCCTAAGGACCATCGTCGCAAAATTTCAGAGCTTGGTTCTCAATATTTTGGATATATGATCTATGGAAGTTAGGTTTTTTTGCAGGCTCCTGAATTTCATTTAAAAAGGTCATCGTGGAATTTTCGCTATAAATTTATTTTCTAAGAAGGTTCAGAAGCTGAAATTTTTAGGGTGCGAAGCCAAAATCCTTATGAACATCGTCGCAAAATTTCAGAACTTCGTTCGCAATTTTTTTTAAGATATGATCTGTAGAAGTTATGTCTTTTTCAGGCTCCCTAATTTCATCTCAAAGAGGTGATCGTGGGAAAATATTCACAACTCTCTCTCTGAGCATCGGATTGGAATTTTTTAAAAAGTGAGTGGAAGTACACAAACTGTAGTTTCGTGTCTATAAATTTCAGAGCCAAAGGAGAAAATAGTGACACGTGGCAAGTCGTACAAGATTGTTCTATTGAACCAGTCCATAATTAGGTCATTGTGGGACATTGGACATAACTTTGTCTTGAAGAATTCAAATCAAGTCAGACCTGTGGCATTTGAAAGAAGCTTCAAAGGACCCCTAAAGGGCCAAATTTCAAATATTGAGGATCTGCAATTATAGAGATAATTCAATTTCAATATCTAGCTCCTCAAAAGCAAGTAAAAGGTGTGTATTTTTTTTTCTGAATTGCATAAGTGTTGTTTGAAGAATCAAGTTGAATTGATTCCAAGGGCATATTGTAGAATAGATATCAGTATTGGATTCTAAAATGGCCCCTAAAAATAATTCAACACCCATTAAGCCTTTAGAAGGCTCTACTATGACTCATGAAGACAAAGAATGGCAACATGACATATCAAAATTATAAGAGCAAGTGCAACAAATTTCTCTCTCGCAAAGAGCAACAAAAAATGACATGGCAGTTTTGAAGAAAGACGTGGAAAATAAGATGGATGATTTGAAGAAAGGCGTGGAAGCTAAGATTGGAGGGTATGGAAGCTAGCATGGAATCTAAGATGGATGACATGGAAGCTGGTATGTGAAAAATAATGAGTATACAGAATGATCTAAAAGCATACATGGAAGGTTTGACAAAGTTGATACAACAAATGTTTCCTAATGGTGAAAAGATAGTAGAGGAAACTCATGATGAGAACAAAATAAATGCTAATCGTGATTCATAAAATCTAATGTTGGCGGGAAGAACCACCATATTCCAAAAATGGATATGAGGAAGTTCGATGGAAAGGATCCTGTAACATGGATACTACAGATGGAACAATATTTTGATCTCAATAATGTGCAAAACACACAAAAGGTACGCATTGCAACTTTACATTTAGAAAAAAATACATCTGTATGGTATCGATGGCTTTTCTCCCGTAAAAAAATTGTCACTTGGTCAATTTTTACGGAGGAAATGATAGCACATTATGAGGATACAAAGAGCAACACCTTCTTTACCCAATTGATAAATCTCAAACAAAAGGGTTTAGTGGGGCAGCACATTGAGGACATCCAAAAATTGAATATAAGGGTAACTGATCTTACAGAGGAACACAGGATTGATCTCTTCCTAGGCACTTTAAAGGATAACATCCAACATGAAGTTCGCGTTTTGGAACCTGATTCATTGGAGAAGGCATTCAGGTTGGCAAGAAAAGTTGAATGTAAAATTATGGCAACAAGGAATCCTACCACTCAATTCTATAAAGAAGGAAGTGTTGCTACGCCTAGATTTCCACAACCTACAAGGTTGACACCACAACAATTGGAAGAAAAAAGAGCAAAAGGGCTTTGCTACAGTTGTGATAGCAAATACACTAAAGGGCATAAGTGTGCTGAGAAGAAATTATTTTACATAGATTGTGAAGAAGAAGAAGAAAATGAACAAGAAGAGGATATACACCAGGAACCACCCCTAGAAGAGGAAGAAATGAATCCGACCATATCGTGTAATGCACTGGCAGGAATTACCACTCCTCAAACTCTCAAGATAGAAGGACACATAAAGAAGAAAAGGGTAATAGTGTTGATTGATTCAGGTAGCACCCATAATTTTATTCATTATAAGGTAGCCAAGGAATTAAATTGTTTCCTATACCCAGCACCAGAATGTCAAGTGATGGTTGCAAATGGAGGAACTATAAATTGCTCTGGGAAATGCCATAATATCAAGCTAACCATGGGGGAATATGTATTGACTAGTCCAATGCTTTCCATCCCTATGGGAGGTGTTGATGTTGTACTAGGAGTACAATGGTTACAATCTTTGGGGACGGTAGCTTTTAATTTTCAAGAACTTTTCTTGAAATTTTTTTCACAAGGAAAGGAAGTTGAATTACGAGGTATTGCAGGGAAGCCAGGAAGGATAATAAGCTCTAATGTCATGACAAAGCTTCTAAAGAAAGAACAACGAGGCGTAATTGCACAATTATGCTCACTAGAAGTTCCAACATCAAAATCATCTATTTTTGCAGATCTCCAACAAGTCTTGGACAATCATTCCAAGGTGTTTTAAACTCCCAAAGGACTCCCACCTATTCATGATCATGATCATGCTATTCATTTGATTCCAGGAAGTGTTCCCCCAAACATCAGGCCTTATAGATATCCTTACTTCCAAAAGAGCGAAATTGAACGTATGATTGCAGAAATGTTAGAGGCGGTATAATTCAACCTAGTCAAAGTTCTTTCTCTGCTCCTGTAGTATTGGTACACAAGAAGGATGGATCATGGCGAATGTGTCCGGATTATAGGGAGCTCAATAAGCTCACCATTAAAGACAAATTCCCCATTCCTATGATTGATGAATTATTGGATGAATTACATGGAGCAATTTATTTTACCAAGTTGGATCTTCGTTCAGGATATCATCAAATTAGAATGAAGACCAAAGATATTCCAAAAACAACATTTTGAACTCATGAGGGTCATTATGAATTTTTGGTCATGCCTTTTGGCCTTACCAATGCACCTTCTACATTTCAAGGGTTGATGAATTCCATTTTCAAACCCTTCCTTAGAAAATTTGTGCTAGTATTTTGATGATATACTAATCTACAACAGGTCTTGGAAGGATCATGTTGAACATGTTGACAGGGTGCTCAAACTATTGCAGGAGAAACAATTATATGCAAAAACATCCAAATGTTTCTTTGGAGTACAAGAGGTGGAATATTTGGGTCATATTGTATATCACGAGGGTGTTAAGGTAGACCCTAACAAAATTAAAACCATCAAGGAATGGAAAGTCCCCACAAACATAAAGCAGTTGCGAGGATTTCTTGGGTTAACAGGGTATTATCACAAGTTTGTTAAGAATTATGGGAGAATAGAAGCACCACTAACAACATTATTAAATAAAGATGAATTTTCATGGACTCTTGAAGCAACTAAGGCCTTTGAACATCTTAAAGAGGCAATGTGCCTAGCACCAGTCTTAGCTACGTCAGACTTCACAAAAACCTTTATTGTGGAATGTGATGCCTTATGAAATGGAATTGGTGTTGTTTTAATGCAAGAAGGAAGACCCATTGCTTTTGAAAGTCATCCAATCAAAGGAAAGTATTTACAAAAACCTATTTATGAGAAGGAAATGTTAGCAATATTGCATGCACTAAAGAAATGGAGAACTTACCTAATGGGAAGACACTTCAAGGTAAAAACTGATCATGATAGTCTTCAACACTTTTTGGAACAAAGACTATCTTCAGAAGAGCAGCAAAAACGGGTCACAAAGATGTTGGGTTATGACTTTGAAATAATCTACAAAAAAGGGAAGCTAAATTTTGTTGTAGATGCACTCCCAAGAAAGAATGAAGAAGTGGAAGCATTGCTTTGTGCCATTTCTATTATCCAACCAGATTGGATAACCAAAGCAAGAGATGAATGGAAGAAGGATGAAGAAGTGTGGACACTCATTCAAAAGTTGCAGCAAGATCCTAGTACATATAATACATTTAGTTGGAAAAATGATTCCCTATGGTACAAAGATCGCTTGTTATCTTTGTAAGAATTCCCAACTAAAACAAAAGATTCTTTTGGAATTGCACACTTCTCCTTTAGGAGGACACTCAAGATTTTCAAAAACTTACCATAGGGTGAAGAAAGAATTTTTTTAGGATGGCCTTAAATCTGAAATTCAAAATTTTGTGGCGGAATGTTTGGTTTGCCAGTAGAATAAAGTTGAGACAATTAAGACCCCAGGTCTTCTACAAACTTTATCCATTCCAAGTCAACGTTGGGAGGAGATTTCAATGGATTTTATCACAGGTTTACCTAAGTCCGAAGGAAAGAGTGTCATCATGGTGGTAGTTGATAGACTTACCAAGTATGCACACTTTTGTGCATTATCTCATCCATTTAAAGTAAGTACAGTTGCTACTAAATTTAGGGACACAATTCAAAAGCTACATGGAAACCCAAGGGTTATTGTGAGTGACAGAGATCCCATTCTTATTGGAAATTTTTGGACACAGTTATTTTCTTGTTTGGGTACTCAATTAGCTCATAGCTCATCTTATCATCCTCACTCCGATGGTCAAACTGAGATATTAAATAAATTTTTGGAAGGATATCTTCGTTGTTTTGTATCTGATAAACAAGCACAATGGGTCAAGTGGTTACCTCTCGCTGAATGGTGGTATAACACTTCCTTCCATACTGCAGCAAAAATGACCCCATTTATGGCACTTTATGGATATCATCCACCATCCATCACATCATCTTTAAGATCACATTGAGCATCAACAATAATTTCTCCAACTCTTAAAGGACAACCTGAATTTGGCACAAAATCGAATGAAACAACAAGCAGATCAACATCGCAGCGAGAGAAGTTTTGATGTAGGAGACTGGGTATTTTTACAGCTACAACCATACAAACAAATGTCCCTCGAGCAATCTAAGAAGGATAATAAATTATCGCCAAAGTAATATGGTCCTTCCAAGGTGTTGCAAAAGATTGGTACTAAGGCATACAAATTGGAGCTTCATGCTTCTTCACGAGTGCATCCAATTTTCCATGTTTCATGCTTAAAGAAGGTTATAGGTGAAAATCTTCGAGTTCAAACAATATTGCCAGAACTTGATGAGGAAGGAAAAATCATATTGGAACCTGAAGCAGTCACGGAAACAATAACTCAACAGCTATGGAATCGACCAATTTCAGAGTATCTCATCAAGTGGAAGAACTTACCCACTGAAGATTCTACATGGGAGGATGAGAATTTTATACAGAAGCACCCAGAGCTACTCAAGTGTTGAGGACAACATTTTGTTGAAGGAGAGGGGCATGTTAGGTCCCTATATTACTAGTATAGTCCCTTATTGTTGTTAGTGTAACCCCCTTACTGTTATTATTGTACCATTGTAACCCCCATATTATTATTATTGTGCCCTTAAATTATTATTGTTAGGTCGGCTAGGATTACATTGTGGCCCCATGGACTCCTATATATAGAAAGGAGGTTTTGTAATTTGAATCATCCAAGAATTATTCATTCATGTAATGTATAGGAGGTTGCCCCCTCGAAGTGGCTTATTTCTAAGGCGTTGATATCTCTTTTCTTCTATTTTTGGAGTTGGTTTCACAACAACTCTATTCACAAACCATTTATGTATTCCCCTTCATTTGCAACAGTGGCGGTAAATATTTTCTTTTTATCGAGTTCTTGGCTTGGGTCAGATCTGCACCAATGAAATCACAACAATACTCTCCTGGACTCTCCCTCAATAATCTCGGTATCTCTCTCATCAATCCTCTTGGGTGGATCTCAGCATCAGAGGTTTTTCAATCAGGGAGTTCAGATCAAAATGCCAGGAGAGAGAATCTTAATAAACGAAAAAAGATTAGGGCCTCTAGGTATTATGCTGCAGAGGAAAATAAACTCTCCAGTCATTGGATCTGGGAATCTATGAAAAAAATTTCAACATCCCCGCAAACTCCACCTACAAACCCATGGATCTGTAACAAGATGACAGATGGGACATCCTCAGAATCAGAACTTGGAGCGTATAATACGAGAAATACAGATCTGGTACCCACAAACTCAAATCCATGGATTAACTTGCAAATTCCTTGCAGGATCTTATACATTTGCATTACCTGTGGACCTGATTTATCATTACGCCTATTGTTTGGATTTAAGACTAGAACTGTCCAAGAGCATGAAATCACGGGATCCCTTACACTCAGATCCACAATGTAACAGGCCAGATCTAGCTCTGACAATCTCCAACAATCAGAAATTCGTCGCCCCAAGGACCGATGGTGATGCATAAGACTGCTCAAAGTGTTCCAATGAAGCAGCAATGCAATTATTTGTTAAAACCTTTAGTGGGAATTCCATATGCATTCAGATCTCGGAAGGAATGTTGATACAAACCTTCAAACAGAATATCCAAAAGCAAACCGGCATTCCAGCAGATCTACAAAACTTGATATATATAAGAAAACAAATGCAATATGACCACACTTTAAAGGATTATAATGTACCGACCAACGCATCCATCTATCTCACCTCGAGACTTATTGGAGGAACCTCAGGAACCATCTCTAAAGGACCTGCATCTTTCAAAGATGTTTTTAAAGGAAAGGGAATGCCACAAAGTACTCCTGAAACAACACCCCCCCTCCCTAGGCCATACATCATGGAGCTGAAAACCCAGGTCCCGGCTTTAAATATTACGAAGGAAAAAGTAAATAGCCTGTATGCAGATTTCTACACCAAAGCACTCATCTGCGGATTTAATGGATTCTGGCCCAAATCAGAGGCACTTCGTCAATGGATATTCACAAATTGGACTCCTCACTGTGATATCTACTTTTGCTCAAAAGGCTTTTTTATTATCGGATTCGAATCATACGAAGACAAACAATACGTATTAAATGAAGGGCCCTGGTTCTGGGGAAATGTTGGACTCTTTATGACTCCCTGGTTCCCTGATTTCGACCCCAACACTATGGTGGTATCCAAAATTCCGGTCTGGATCAAGTTACAAAATCTACCTCTCCATCTTTGGCATCCCCAAGTATTAAAAGGTATAGGGAACTCTGTGCGGAAATTTCTCAAGGTCGATATAGAACGAACCCACAAAGGCATTTTCACATTCGCTAGAATATGTGTTGAAGTTGACCTCGGTCAAGGATTACCTGACCACATTATACTGAACTACAAAAATCAACAATGGTCACAAATACTCGATTATGAAAACACGACATTTCGATGCCATACATGTCTACAAGTGGGACATCTTCAAAGCATGTGCCCACAAGTCAAAAAGGACAACAACAGGAAGAAGAGACACCCTCAAAAGCCCAAAGGTTGGCAATTTGCAGCATCAAAGGATGTTGAAGTAGAAGAAACAGAAGCATCATAAAATGACACAAATGACGATACCAAGCATGACACGATCAACCCATAGTCGGACGTGACTAAGCATAACGTTGAGCTAACTCAAATTCCTGCGGTTACACAGATGCAACAGGCAAAATCCACCCCTGAAAAAGTAATAAGTGGATCCAAATACTCCCATGTGTCACAAGGATCTGATTCTGTCAAAGAGCCCCCAGCTAAGGTATACGAGAATCAAATGGTTATAGTAACACCCACACCCAGCAATGGAGGCTTGCGTAAAGTGGAAAAAAAAAAGGTAGGAAAGAATAATTTTTTGCTCTATAATGAGTATGTACAAATCTTGCTTTCAAGGATGAGCACAATACCGCATATGCTATTAGCATCTACAACATGTAATTTTTTCAATCATGAATAAAATTACAATTTTTCCTTGGGAAAAAAAATGTCTGGTTATTTCTCTTAAGTTTATTAATGCAGTCTGTAAATTTTTAAATCCATGGCTTCTGATGTGCCGATGAGTAGAGGGTAGTAAATCCATCCTGGGGTTGGAACGAGCCCTCATATGGGCTTTGAGATATGAAGGTGTTACTTTTGCCCCAAAGGAAGTGCTTAAACAGCTTGGAACTCTTTGTAACCTGAGCAAATTATGCATCAAGGTGGAGCTCAAATGCGAGCACAACTGGGAGAAAGTCATGAGAATGTTTTGGATATGGACGAGAGGGATTAACAACTTTGTTATTACAGGTTCACCTAGACTGTATGCCTCTCTGGCTTCTTCACGGAGGGTGATAATTCATATGCGAGTTCTAGTGGATTCACAGTTTTTGGGTGGTCCGGGAAAAAGGAAAATGTTTAAGGCAGCTCTAGGAAAAGGTAACAGTGGATGAGATGGCAAGCTTGCGCGAGATAAAGGAAAGGTATGGAGTGCGTCAACAATCAACCCTCAGCGCCAAAGGGGAAGGAAAGAAGACCAAGAAAATATGTAAAATTTATTGCAAACATATGGGGTCAAAACCCCAGCACAGGTAAAATCAATGATTTCCTTATGGGAGAAGGATTTGAACATGAAAGTGGAAGCTGACCTCCTAAACGAAGAATGAGAAACCCTAGTTTCGGATCCAATGAACACTAGAGGTCGATTGACCATGTTCAAACAGTCAGTTCACCTATATTGGTCCATGAAATGTTTGATGACGAAGGCCATTATGTTAGTACAAGAAGCTAGGGGACACCTACATGCATAATTGAGTGTTATATAGATTCACCGAGACATTCAAGCCATCCAACTGCAGCTACACCATCAAAACGTGTGTCTCAGTTGAATTGAAAGACAACTCTAGAATCTGCATCGAGTGGACATGCTCGATTCGGGTGCAAAAGCCCTGGCCCTGGTAGAATCATATAAAGAATAACTACCAGGATGCACTGCTAAATTTTGTATCTAATTTTGTGATGTGGCCGGCTAGTATTTATTTTAATAGTAGTAAGTTTTATGGGATAATAGACATTATAGTATATAAGGCTTGGAAGGATAGAATCAAATAGTTTAAGTTTAAGTTTCGGTTGGCTTATAACTCATTGAGGTGACCAACAATCTTGGTTTCCTTCGGGAAGGTTGAAGCCACCAAGAATATTATATATGTAACTTACACTATTTTTACAACAACAAAAAATGAATAGAGAGGCACTACCAAACTTATAAAATAAAAAAATAATATATAATATAATTATAATTTTATTAATTTTATAATTCTTTTAAACCTAGTAATGTGAAATGTTTTATGGAAAAGTGTTAGAAAAATGTTTTATAATGTTTTATGAAGAGAGAGATTGCACGCAACACAAAACGCATTCACTATGTTCTATTGATAACTGTTACATATTTATATTGATAACTGTTACATATTTATAGTATATTGCTTTCGGCCGCCAATCTTTTGCTTCACTTTGGTGGTGATGGACGCAATTTCGCTGGCTTTCCCGTCCTTTAGTTTTTTCGCTGTCTCAATCATCTCGGCGTTGTGATTGTCTTCAAAGATTCGCACGTTATGTGCCTTGTCGATGAATTGCCCTTCCATAACCAAACCGCATTCGGTGCAAATGTAATTCCACTCACCTTCATTAACAACCATCTCTGTCTCCTTCTTGCACTCTGGGCAATGTGCATTCTCGATTATTCTCTCGTATCTCTTGGGAAATGGCCGAGCCATGCCTTTTTCACAGAGTTGGGAAGCAGAGGCGCAGAGAAACGGAGCTGACACGTTAATGTCAAAACTTTAGATGCAGCAAATTTGGTTGCTTCTTTAACGAGAAAATCGATAGAGCACCGATTTCATTTCTGTGGTGAACAACTAAATCTCCAGCAGTTTCATTGGCATCCTAGTATGAGATCAGACGATTCTGACGAGGTGCAGAAACCAATTCAATTTCTAATAAGGCGTTTCGCTCAAATTTCAGCAGCAGGGCGGGAATACACATACCATGTTAAACAGTCACGCAAATAATAAGCAAGAATGATAAATCGTGTTATCCACTTCTATTCAAAAACATCCACATATTAATACAGTGTCTAAGACCTTTGTTTCATTTTCCCAGAAGTCTAAGACCGTTGTTTCATTTTCCCAGAAGTCTCTTTGAATTCTATGACTATTAAAATTCTGCCACATTAACCCTACAAATTAAGTGTCCAACATTATTTAATAACTTTAATTACTATATATGAGATCCGAAAATAAATAGGTTGCAAAATGAATACATAGTATTTGGAAGTTAATAAAATAATCCCATGAATCTCGTTAATAAAAGTGATTGCCCGTGAAATTTCACTGAGAGCAGGAGTATAAGACTCGAGGGATTGAAAAACGCTGAAAGTATGTGCCTGATATTATGTGACTGTGGCGATGTCATATAAATGCATATAATGAAAGTATGCAAATAAGAGCATGGAACGGTGTAATATGAATGCATAGAGTGGAAATATGCAAAGAAGAAATGTAAAACTTACATGAGAGAGGAAAAGGTCGAAAAATCAAACTTCAATGCACGCTTCATTTTATGGATTCTAAAATTTTAAAAATAATATTAATATATTATAAAACTTACATGAGAGAGGAAAAAGTCGAAAAATCAAACTTCAATGCACGCTTCATTTTATAGATTCTAGAATTTTAAAAATAATAATAATATATTATATAATAAAATAAGTATATTTTTTTATAGATAGGGAATAGCAATTTTTTTGGGTATATGTAGCATGATTACTCTTGCTTAACCTCTACCTGTCCATCTTTACCAGAGCAATCTTACCACTATGCACCCTCCATAGACCTAATAAAATAGTACTAAATCTGTGATTTGACTACATACTCTATCCCACTCTGGTTTCAAATCTGTGACCTCTTACCAAGAAACACGTGCTCTTAACCATTAGGCCCACTCAAGTTGTATAGTGATCCTAATAGTCATCTATATTTTAAAATCATATTTTTAAAATTTCAATTTAAGAAATAATAATAAGTAAGTTGATGAGAGATATTTATTTTTATTAAATATTTTAAATATTTTTAGTAATAAATTTTTTTTTATGGATTATTTTAAAAAAATGTTATATGAATAATGTGTTATATGAAGATGAGTTATAATTTGTTGGACATGTGGTATTAATAAGGTATGATATTGATTTATGGTAAATAAAACCTATTTTCATAGTAAAGTGGACATGAATTTCCATCATTAAAAATCGTGTTATATGTTTTTTTTAAATATGTGTGTGTTAACTTATATCTTCATTTTTAATTAAAAATAATAATTATGGGACATTTATTTGAGAATAGAACTTATAAAAATTTAATGTAGAGATATAATCCCATAGAATATTTTTGAAATATTTTTTAATATTCTTAGTAATATATACAAATCAATTGAAATTTATTTCCAAAATAAGCATGACTTTTGACATTTATAAATTATTCAAAATAAGATACATACCATCTTTGTCTATATAAATTCTTCGAAATGACATATCACATTTTATGTATACTATATCATTAAAGGCATGTAGATTCTTCGAAATGACATATTGCATTTTATGTATAGTGTGTACATGTGGTGCGCTAATGGTCTTGTTATGCCACGAAAGGTCACTCGTTCATGGTATCTTTTTTATTTGTTAGTGATGCTTGCGTTAGTGGTATAATTTTTTTATTAAGTTCAACTTCATTCAAAGTAAAATACTATTATTTCTTGTGATGAAAGAGAGGCTTGTGTATAAAATGTTTATGGTCGTATGCATGAATTGTCACAAAATGTAGTATACAAGGTAGTTGTTGTAAGAGTATTTTATTACTCACAATATTGTGTAAATTTATATACAATACATTTATTATATAGCAATGGAGGAGGCCTAGTGCCGGTTAAGGATAGCTACAACAACTAAATAGATGCAAGTCTCTATCTGAGTGTAATTTCCCCAACCACTTGACACAATTGGACACAGTAGAAAATAAAATAAATGAATGAATGAAGGAACGAGTGGAGTACATCACATGGTTTTGGCCCCCAGTAACTCTCAACCAAGATAATTTCCTGTGGTTTCTTTCAAGAAATAGACATTTAAAAGGACGAAGGAGGAACTGGAGAAAGCATGGATTTGGATAATTTCTCTTTGCATCTCAAGTGAACGCTCATGCAATTTTTCAACCGGCGATGGTTTCAGGAGAGATCCTTTGCCTATCTTCTTTGGGATTCATTCTCACCCTATTTTGCAACCCAGTTTCGGTGTTATTGATTATCACCCTAGTTGGTCAATTTCTTTTCTCTTTTTTACAGAGTGTTTTCTGATTGATAGTCTTTAGGGATTCATTTTGGGAGAAGTCGTTTCTTGTGAAGGGACAAAGAGATCATTAACCTAGACACTCAACATGGACTAGAAGAGTAGGATTCGATCACAATTGTCTCTGGTGCTAGGTAAGCATAGATCGCAATACGAAACACACTATCGTTTACTATATTCCCCTATGCAGTCTAGTTGGGTCGTGAACCACTAACGCTTGGTTAACGGGGGCCGATCCATTGTTTGGAAGGAGTGAGAGGCACCATTCTAGGATAACGAGCGCTTTAACTAGACCGTGGGGCCATCATTTACTAAAGTTGTGACAAGGAGACTACATTGTTGATATCATGTTGTGGAGTGAGGTCGATGGGTCAAAAACGTTGCTGGAAGCATTTGGGAGTCATACACAAGGGTTTGGAATTCTACTAAGGGTGCAACACCGTCCCAGATCATTTTTAGTAGATTTCAAGAGGCGGAAGGAGCGTGAGATCTGGACGGTCAAGGAAAAGAAAAATTTTAAGGGACGAGAGGGTGTTCAATAGATTTGTCACATCACGGGATGGAGTCATTTACTTAGTCTTGTGTGGTTGACTATTTGATATATCCTTGTTCACTAGTTGAATATTTTCCTACGTATTTATGTTCACGTGCATCAGGTAGGATCAAAATTTATATCCTTGGAATGGGTCGTGGATGTAATGATCTTGATTCCCATGCCTTGGTGACATTACCTTTCTGTGTCGAGACAAAACAATTAAATAAATTCCTATGTTATTTTCTTTTTGTATGGTTATTGGTATTAAATGCTTGAGTAATGAATCTTTATCATAGCCTCCAATAAATGTAATGAAATAAGAGTTAGGAATTAAAGAATTTTGGAATATTTCTTTCCTATCATTCCCCACTTTTTTTCATGGGAATTTTATAGTGGTATCAGAAACACAATCTTGTTCATTTGTGCAATGCCAAGAAAATCAAACAAAAAGGTATTTCTATTAGTTGGAAAGGAAGGAAGGGTATAATTCAAGGAGGGGAAAATAAAGAAGAGCAGGGAGAGACAGAAGATTTAGATGAACCGATCGGTGATCACGAAAGAACCAAGCTTGAAAATGCATTACAAAAGGCTGCCACCACTCAAGACAAAATTGTGGAACTTCTCAAATTGCAGATCGGGCAATCTAAATTGTAAAGAAATAACGCGGAAGGTGGATCTCATTAAGGCGGGGACGGTCCATCACATGAACATGCTAACATTAAAATCAACCCATTCAACAAACCTATTATGCCTCCATTCTTTGATGGTTCCTCCAGGGAGCAAGACTCTCCTTCACCAATTGCGGAGAGAGTTGCAACTTGGATGAAGGAATGTGATACATTGCC
This sequence comes from Pinus albicaulis, assembly GCA_034641835.2. Lineage (NCBI taxonomy): Eukaryota > Viridiplantae > Streptophyta > Pinopsida > Pinales > Pinaceae > Pinus > Pinus albicaulis. The sequence continues at coordinate 81,692 of JAXQQM020091783.1, forward strand.
CCCTAACATGAAAGCAAATTTAACCATAAATGACTATTATTTCATGAGGAGAAAACAAAAAGGAAGGAAACAACATATGGGGCCCTCAGTTAAACTAGAATCTATAAAAAGTTGTGAGAAAAAGTAATTCTTCCCTACTTTGATGGATCAACGAAGTGTTCTACAAAATCATGGGTGAAAAAGTTGGATACATACTTCCAACTTAATCCCATGTGTGAGAAATATGTCATTAAATATTCCACGCTTCATATTGATGGAAAATCACATGAATGGCGGCAACATGGGATGATCACTCTAGGACATGAAAAAAAAATCTCTTCTACATAATTCACATTAATATTAATAGAGAGATTTGACATGAAGGACCATGATTTGTACTTATGGGAGCTAACCCAACTCCAAGAAACAAGAAGTGTTTAATCTTATATCATTTAATTTCATAGGCTTGCAGTTATGGTCGTTGACTTTTCAATGAATCAAATGGTCATGCTACTCGTAGAATGGTTTTCATAGCCCCTGCGTGGTTGGGTCAGAGCCTACCAACCTGTGACCTTGCAGACGCAATTATTAGTGCAAGGGATATGCAGGATGCAGTACCAAAGGCCAAGTTCCTACCCAAACCAACTATTCCTACAAAAGCAAAGGAATTAAGGTAGCAACAAAGAGAGTCGTCAAGGAAGAGCAAGTTGGATGATGAAACCAGGAAATATATCAGGAGGAGAAGGATATTCTTCTCTTGGTAGGAACCTTGGGAACCAGCGCATTAGTGTACTAAGCAAAAGGCCTACTATATTGAAGTATTTTATGAGAGTGAAGACGAAGAAGAGAAATCGGAGAAGGCTCAGGGAGAATCACAAAGTATGGGCGCAGAGAGGGAGACCCAAGAAGGAATTATTACTTCCCTTACAGGGATCCAAATATACCACACTCTTTGGGTTAGGGTCACCATATAATGACAAAAAGTCACCGTGTTGATCAATGGTGGGTCCTCCAATAACTTCATTGATGCAGAATTTGTAACTAGAAGAGGATTGGCAACTGAAGAATTTGGAGGATTTACAATTTTGATTCCTAGAAAAAGGTTAAAAATAGCATGTCATGCATGAAAATAGTGCCGAATATGAGTTTAAAAATGGGGAAATACTGTTATGGATAACTTTTTTGTTGTGTATTTCCCAGACTCTAATGTAGTATTAGGGGTTCAATGGCTATATTCAATTGGGACTCATACACTAAACTATCAAGGCTTGGAATTCACATTTACAGGTCTAGATGGTAAGAAGGTGATGCTAAGAGGAGTGTATTCATACCCGCCCAAGATTGTGACATCCAACATGATGGAGTCATATCTTCAACATGGGGATATTCTATGGGTTGTGGAGTGTTGAATCATGGAGAAGAAACCAGCAAACCAAAATAAGAAGTATCCACCTAACATCATGGCATTGCTACGAAAGCACCAAAAGGTTTTTGGAGATATACCACCAAGGCGACCACAAAATAGAGGATTTGAGCACATAATTGGACTAGAGGAAGGGGTCCAAGATGTCATCACTACCCCTTACTGATATCCCAAAGCATATAAGGATGAGATAGAAACAAAAATATATAATTTGTTCAAACTATGACACATTCAACCAAGCTCAAGCCATTTTTCTTCATCCATGGTTTTGGTCTAGAAGAAGGATGGGTCCCTAATAATATGCAGAAACTATTGGGCGCTAAACAAAAAGACCATGAAGAATCAATATCCTATCCCCGATATCGACGAGTTGATGGATGAACTAAATGGGGACAAGTACCTCTCAAAGATTTATATTCATTAAGGTTATCACCATATCAAACGTCAAGAACATGAAATTCCAAAGACAGCTTTCAGATACCACTATGGACACTATGACTTCCTACTGATGCCCTTTGGATATACCAATTCCCCTGCGACATTTCATTCATGTATAAACCATGTGATTAAAAAGAAGCTACACATATTTGTGTCGATATTATTTGATGACATAATAATTTACATTAGAACATGGGAGGAGCATCTACAACATTTGGATGAGGTTTTGGGAATACTAGAGGAACAACAAGTCTATGCCAAAATATACAAATGTGAGTTTGGTATGATATAAATGTTATATTATGGTCACTCAATCAGAGGCCAAGGCGTCAAAGTGAATGATGAGAAGATTGAAGCCATTCTGAATTGGCCCACTCCCAAAAATGTAACAAAATTAAGGATCTTCTTGGGTATTTGCACTTATTATATGAGATTTGTTAAGGGATATTCACATCTGGAAGCACCTCTTACTCACTCGACTAAAAATGGAGCATTTGTATGGACAGAGAAAATGCAAGAGACATTTGAGCGAATGGAGAAAATGACGAGTTCTTTCTCAATTCTAGCCTTGACGAACTTCTCCTAACCATTTTTATTGGAGTGTGATGCCTCTGGGGAAGGAATTGGGGTCATTTTAACATTTCATCATTCGATTTATTTTGAGAGTAGGAAGCTCTAGGATTACGAGCATTCTTATTCCATTTATAAAAAATAGATGTTGGAAATTATGCACGCACTGACCAAGTTTCGACCATATCTAGTGGGCATTAGGTTCAAGGTAAAAACTAATCATAATATTTTCAAGTACTTCCTAGATCAGAAGGGATTGAACAATAGGCAAAAAAGATAGATTAGAGATATCCAAGCCTATGAATCTGAGATCGAATATGTCAAATGGAAAAACAATGTAGTAGCATATGCCTTATCCAGGAGACCAACTATCTTCTCCCTCATGGACATTGTGGAAGATTGGAAGTCCCATATTTTGGTGGAATACTCAAAGAACTAGTCATATTATTATATTCTTGATGGAAAATCATCAGACAATTGATATATATTTATCAATGACATTATTTATTATAAGGACTAAATCTATCTAGTGCAAGGGTCCTAGCTGAAGATGAAGATCATACAAGCAACCCACGACTCCCCTCTAGCAGGACATCCAGGATTTTTAAAGACTTACAAAACTGTTAGGGAGATGTTCACATGGAAGGGACTCAAGGGAAAAAATATCAAATATGTCCAAGAATGTGGTACATGTCAAAGAAATAAGGTTTAACACTCACAACCGATAGGGTTGTTACAGTCGCTGCCCATTTCAGAAAAAAAAAAAAAAAAAAAAAAATGGGAGAGTGTCTCCATGGATTTCATTATAAGGCTACCCTCATCCCAAGAAAAATATTTCATATTCATGGTTGTAGATCACCAAACCAAATATTTTCACTTCTTTGTGATTTCCCCCAGAAGCTCTACATATCAGATCGCAGAAATATTCTTCCAAGGAGTATTTCGTCTACATGGCTTGCCAAAAACCATTTTGAGTAATCATGATAGCATGTTCATGGGAGAAGTTTTGCGGGAGTTATTCAGGTTAGTAGGCAAAAAACTCACTCCTAGTACAAGCTAAAATCCACAGACATACGAACAGACATAAGCATTAAATAAATGGGTGGAAGGTTAATTACGAACTATGTCAGATGGAAACAACAATCATGGGCCAAGATGCTATATTTAGGAGAATATTTCTATAACACTACATATCACATATCAATAGGGATGTCACCCTTATGAGCCTTATATGGATATGAGGCATTGTATTTTGCAGACAAAGAATTTGAAGATAGCACGACACCATTAGCCAGGGATTAGATCCAAGGATGTCATGATATTCTCTGGGAAGTCAAGGATAACCTACATATTGTTTAGAATCGACATAAGTTATAGGTATATCGATAGAGAATAGAAATAAGTTTTGAAGTGGGAGATGCAATTTACCTCTAGTTACAAAATTACACACAATCTACCTTGAAGTAGAAAGGAGTATAAAGTTAAAGCCACAATTCTATGGTCCCTATCAAGTTATCCAAAAAATAGGAGAGGTGGCGTATGAATTAGAGCTTTTAGCAGAGAGTATATTTCGTAACATATTTCATGTTTCTTGTTTGAATAAGGCAGTAGGGGATAATTTCAAATCATCACCTAATTTACCACCATTAGATGAGGAGGTACATCCTCAACTAGTTCCACAATAAGTGTGGGAAGTTCTAGAAAGGATGCTCTAGAGTATTATTATCCAAGAATATCTGGTTCGATGGAAATATTTTCCCACCAAAGATGCTACGTGGAAAGGAGAGTACATATTGCAACATCTATCATTGAAATTTTTTTAGGGCAAGAAATTTCGGTAAGGGGGGACTATAATATCCCCAACCAATTCACCCAATTGAACCAAGTAGCAAAAAGAAATTTGAAAAAACAAAAATAAAAATAAAAAAATTATGGAATAAGTGGCATAGAGCACATGGTTTTTCCCCCAGGTAACTCTCAGCCAATTTAATTCCCTGTGGTTTCCTTCAAGTAATCTCACTTTAAAAGGACGAGGAGGAAGGGGAGAAATAATGGATTTCGATAAATTACATTTTCATCTCAATTGAAGGCTCAAGAAAGTTTTCAACTAGTGAGGGTTTTAGGAGAGATCCTTAGCCTACCTCCAATGGGATTCATTCTCACGCTATTTGGCAACCCAGATTTGGTGGTATTGATTATCACCCTAGCTAGTCAAATTTTTTTCTCTTTTTTGCAAAGTGTTTTTTGATTGACAGTCTCATGGGATTCATTTTGGGCACAGTCGTTTCTTGTGAAGGGATAGAGAGATCATTAACCTAGTCGCTCAACCTATACTAGAACTTTAATAATCGATCACACTTATCTTTGGTTCTGGGTAAGCATATATCACAAAATGAAAATAAACTATCATTTACTATACATATGTTTACAATTTGGTTGGGTCGTGAATCATCAAATCCAGGTTACCAGGGGCCGATCCACTATTTGGAAGGGCTGAGAGGCACTGTTCCAGGAGAAGGAGCGCTTTAAGTATAACGTGGGGCCATCATTAACTGAAGTTGTGAAAATGAGACTGGATTATTGATATAATGTTGTGGACTGAGGTTGACAAGTCAAAATCATTGTTGACCACGCTAGGGAGTCATCCAAAAGGGTTTGGAATTATTCTAAAGGAGCAACACCATCCCAAATTTGTTTCAGTAGATTGCAGGAGGCAAAAGGATCATGAGATCTTCACAGCAAGTAAAAACTTAAGTAAAATGGAAGAGAAGGTGTTTAACATATATTTCATATCACGGGAAAGAGTCATTTACTTAATCTGGCTTGGTTGACTATTTGATATATCCTTGTTCATTATTCGAAGGGTTTCCTACATATTTATGTTCACCTGAAACAAGTAGGATCAAAATTGTTATCCTTGGTATTAGTCATGGATGTAATGATCTTCGTTTTCATGCCTTACTGATGTTACCTTCACATGTTGAGATAGAATAATTAAATGAATGGATATGTTATTTTATTTTTGTATGTTTATTGATCTTAAATGTTAGAGTAATGAATATTTATCGTAGCCTCCACTAAATGAAATTAAATAAGAGTTAGGAGTTAAAGAGTTTTAGAAGATTTATTTCCTACCTTGCCCTATTTTTTGTCATGGTAATTTTATAGTGATCTGACAACTTACATTACTTAGCCCATGGGGAAATGAAGCGTTGGAAAATCCAACTCTCAAACCCCCCCTTAAGAGAAACATAGGGAGTAACTAAATAAAAAAATAAAAAAATAAAAAAAAAATGGGCCCCGGCAAAAAGGCATGATTACACTAGTACAAAATGACTAATTATTTACTAAAAAATTGACTAAAATTTTCATATAAACGACTGTTTTTTGGTCGGTGACCAATAGTAGCTAATTTACAGTATCTTATAACGCAACCAACTTTTAGTGGTTTTTAGCTTAGCCATTAATTGGTTGTCTCAATTTTCTTGTCTAGTAGCATATTTGGTCATTAATCTAATCATTAATTTAGTCATTGATTAGTCATTGATTTGGTCATTAATTTAGTCATTGATTTATTCATTGATTTGGTCACTAATTGTCATAATTGATAACCAAATATACAACAAAATATATTACTAAATAATCACCCGAGAAAACAAATTAATGAGCAAATAAATATGACCAAAATGTTGGGCGTGTTATAAGATACTGTAAATTAGATACTTATAGTCATATATATGCAATTTTTAGTCATTGTTTGAAACCAATTAATGACCAAAGAAATATGAATAAATTTTAGTCGTGTTATAAGATACTGCAAATCGGCTATTAATAGTCATATATATGCAAAATTTAGTCATCATTTGTATTCACAAATTTATAATTTGCAGTAGTCATTTATCTTTTTTTAGTAGTTTCATATTCATTATATAAATGACTACCAAAAAAAGATAAATGACTACTTTAGTAGTTTATATTCATTTCATTTACTTTCATTAACAATCGTCATAAGAAACTAATTTAGTTGTATATTTGTTTTATTTGTGTTCATTAATAAACATAAAATACTAATTTAGTAGTTTTAGATTGATTTTATGTGTTCATTATTAATCAATATAAATTAATTAGTATTATTTTCCAACTAAATTATAAAAAAAAATGTCATACAATGTACATGTTCATCTAATATGAAAATGCAAAGTTAAATATTTTAATTACAATACTAATTCAAGTGGAACTATAAATAATTCCAACCACATAAACTATATTATATACTATATTTTAATTACAATACTTAAATATTTTAAGTAATATCAAGTGGAACTATAAATAATTCCAACCACATAAACTATATTATATAAATGTCAAGTGTTACAATATGAGTTTCCAACTTAATATTCGATGGAGTACAATTTATACATGAAATACTATGTCATCACTTCAAAATATTATCATTATGTTTCCAAGACATTGTGGGTGAATTGACCAACTCTGAAGACTTGGCCATCAATCTCGATGTGTGTGTCTTATATGGGATATTGGCTCTACAGGTACCACTACACCAATTTTCTTCTCTTTGTCTTTAATTTTCTTTTTGTTGCTCTAGAGTTATTGTTCTCATCTTTCTTCAATTCGCCCTTCTTACCATCAATACTAGTTCCTTTTCTGGAAAAAAAAAGATATAGACATCAACGTCAATGAACACTGGAATATAAACTAAAGTAGATTATAAAAGATTTATACGATATATACCTCAACATAATCAATATTGGTAATTTCATTTTTCTCAATAAAGCAAGAAACTTGAACAAGTTTTCTTCAGTTGGGAAATAATGGTCGCTATCTTGCCAAATGATCTGTATAAACAAAGCAAATAAAACATCACCATAGAATAAATTGTGTACCTACTATGTTCTTAGTGTACAACATTTATTGATGAAATGTTATCTTCAACTAAAGTAATAAATGCAAATAGAAGCACACATTTCTATCCCAGTAATTTGAATTCCCATTATTATGGTACATTGCAATTTTGATTTTATCCAACATAATAAAACACATCAAAGTTAGCAATTTCTACTAAGAATGGCTCATGATCCACTTTTTAGTTGTATCGTTTCCTTTGGTTATCTTTAAGAAGCAGTGACATTTCAACAATAAAACTCGTCAGTAAAAATCTAATGGATGGAGAAAAGTATTCCTCACACAAGATTACAAGAAGAAACTAAAAAAGAATAAGACAAGACTTTGTAAATTTGATAATAACCAGAAATATAGCTTCGATATAACAATCCTCAATTGTCAACGTACTATTCCAAAGGAAAAGAAATTCAATTCCCAGATGCCAACAAATTATATCCAGAGAAAAACTAAACATGTTGGCTCCACATTCAAATGTAAAGTAACTGGGGAGAAACGGAGCTGACACGTTAATGTCAAAACTTTAGATGCAGCAAATTTGATTGCTTCTTTAACGAGAAAATGGGAAGCGCACCGATTTCATTTCTGTGGTGAACAACTAAATCTCCAGCAGTTTCATTGGCATCCTAGTATGAGAACGATTCTGACATACCATGTTAAACAGTCACGCAAATAATAAGCAAGAATGATAAATCGTGTTATCCACTTCTATTCAAAAACATCCATATATTAATACAGTGTCTTGACCCTTGTTTCATATTCCCAGAAGTCTCTTTGAATTCTATGACTGTTAAAATTCTGCCACATTAACCCTACAAATTAAGTGTCCAACATTATTTAATAACTTTAATTACCATATATGAGATCCAAAAATAAATATAGGTTGCAAAATGAATACATAGTATTTGGAAGTTAATAAAATAATCCCATGAATCTCGTTAATAAAAGTGATTGCCCGTGAAATTTCACTGAGAGCAGGAGTATAAGACTCGAGGGATTGAAAAACGCTGAAAGTATGTGCCTGATGTTATGTGACTGTGGCAATGTCATATAAATGCATATAATGAAAATATGCAAATAAGAGCATGGAACGGTGTAATATGAATGCATAGAGTGGATATATGCAAAGAAGAAATATAAAACTTACATGACAGAGGAAAAGGTCGAAAAAACAAACTTCAATGCACGCTTCATTTTATAGATTCTAAAATTTTTAAAATAATATTAATATATTATAAAACTTACATGAGAGAGGAAAAGGTCGAAAAATCAAACTTCAATGCACGCTTCATTTTATAGATTCTAGAACTTTAAAAATAATAATAATATATTATATAATAAAATAAGTATATTTTTTAGACAGGGAATATCAATTTCTCTGGGTATATGTAGCATGATTTTCGTCTGGATTGGTTAATCTCGCACGGTGAGCTATGTCCTTGCTTAATCTCTCACGGTGAGCCACGTCCTCGCTCAGGATCGAGCACAGGACCTGTCCATCTTTACCAGAGCAACCTTACCACTATGCACCCTCCACAGACCTAATAAAATAGGTATATTATTATAATTATTATCCAATTTTAAGGTTATGGCTAATTCAAACACTAGATTGTTGTATAAGACCCTCTTGTTTGTGGGACAAGAGACCCACTTTTTATGGGACAAGGGACCCACCTTCACAACGATTTGACTACTAAATCTGTGATTTGACTACATACTCTACCCCACTTTGGTTTCAAATCTGTGACCTCTTACGAGGAAACACTTGCTCTTAACCATTAGGCCCACTCAAGTTGTATAGTGATGCTAATAGTCATCTATATTTTAAAATCATATTTTTAAAATTTCAATTTAAGAAATAATAATAAGTAAGTTGATGAGAGATATTTATTTTTATTAAATATTTTAAATATTTTTAGTAATAAAATTAAACTTTAAAATTTATTCAAAAATTAGTTTTTTATTATGGATTATTTAAAAAAAATGTTATATGAATAATGTGTTATATGAAGATGAGTTATGATTTGTTGGACATGTGGTATTAATAAGGTATGATATTGATTTATGGTAAATAAAACCTATTTTCATAGTAAAGTGGACATGAATTTCCATCATTAAAAATCGTGTTATATGTTTTTTTAAATATGTGTGTGTTAACTTATATCTTCATTTTTAATTAAAAATAATAATTATGGGACATTTATTTGAGAATAGAACTTATAAAAATTTAATGTAGAGATATAATCCCATAGAATATTTTTGAAATATTTTTGAATATTCTTAGTAATATATACAAATCAATTGAAATTTATTTCCAAAATAAGCATGACTTTTGACATTTATAAATTATTCAAAATAAGATATATACCATCTTTGCCTATATAAATTCTTTGAAATGAAATATCACATTTTATGTATACTATATCATTAAAGGCGTGTAGATTCTTCGAAATGACATATTACATTTTATGTATAGTGTGTACATGTGGTGCGCTAATGGTCTTGTTATGCCACGAAAGGTCACTCATTCATGGTATCTTTTTTATTTGTTAGTGATGCTTGCGTTAGTGGTATCATTTTTTTATTAAGTTCAACTTCATTCAAAGTAAAATACTATTATTTCTTGTGATGAAAGAGAGGCTTGTGTTTAAAAAAATTTATGGTCGTATGCATGAATTGTCACAAAAATTTAGTATACAAGGTAGTTGTTGTAAGAGTATTTTATTACTCACAATATTGTGTAAATATATATACAATACATTTATTATATAGCAATGGAGGAGGCCTAGTTCTGGTTAAGGATAGCTACAACAACTAAATAGATGCAAGTCCCTATCTGAGTGTAATTTCCCCAACCACTTGACACAGTTGGACACAGTAGAAAATAAAATAAATGAATGAATGAAGGAATGAGTGGAGTACATCACATGGTTCTGGCCCCAAGTAAATCTCAACCAAGATAATTTCCTGTGGTTTCTTTCAAGAAATAGAGATTTAAAAGGACGAAGGAGGAACTGGAGAAAAAATGCATTTGGATAATTTCTCTTTGCATCTCAAGTGAACGCTCATGAAAATTTTCAACCAGCGATGGTTTCAGGAGAGATCCTTAGCCTATCTTCTGTGGGATTCATTCTCACCCTATTTTGCAACCCAGTTTCAGTGTTATTGATTATCACCCTAGTTGGTCAATTTCTTTTCTTTTTTTACAGAGTGTTTTCTGATTAATAGTCTTTAGGGATTCATTTTGGGAGCAGTCATTTCTTGTGAAGGGACAGAGAGATCATTAACCTAGACACTCAACATGGACTAGAAGAGTAGGAGTCGATCACAATTGTCTCTAGTGCTGGGTAAGCATAGATCGCAATACGAAACACACTATCATTTACTATATTCCCCTATGCAGTCTAGTTGGGTCGTGAACCACTAACGCTTGGTTAACGAGGGCCGATCCACTATTTGGAAGGAGTGAGAGGCACCATGCTAGGATAACGAGCGCTTTAACTAGACCGTGGGGCCATCGTTTACTAAAGTTGTGACAAGGAGACTACATTGTTGATATCATGTTGTGGAGTGAGGTCGACGGGTCAAAAACATTGTTGGAAGCATTTGGGAGTCATACACAAGGGTTTGGAATTCTACTAAGGGTGCAACACCGTCCCAGATCATTTTCAGTAGATTTCAGGAGGCGGAAGGAGCGTGATATCTAGACGGTCAAGGAAAAGAAAAAGTTTAAGGGACAAGAGGGTGTTCAATAGATTTGTCACATCACGGGATGGAGTCATTTACATAGTCTTGTATGGTTGACTATTTGATATATCCTTGTTCACTAGTTGAAGATTTTCCTACGTATTCATGTTCACGTGCATCAGGTAGGATCAAAATTTATATCCTTGGAATGGGTCGTGGATGTAATGATCTTCATTCCCATGCCTTGGTGACATTACCTTCGTGTGTCGAGACAAAATAATCAAATAAATTCCTATGTTATTTTCTTTTTGTATGGTTATTGGTCTTAAATGCTTGAGTAATGAATCTTTATCATAGCCTCCAATAAATGTAATGAAATAAGAGTTAGGAATTAAAGAATTTTGGAATATTTCTTTCCTATGATTCCCCACTTTTTTTCCTGGGAATTTTATAGTGGTATCAGAACCACAATCTTGTTCATTTGTGCAATGCCAAGAAAATCAAACAAAAAGGTATTTCTATTAGTTGGAAAGGAAGGAAGGGTATAAGTCAAGGAGGGGAAAATAAAGAAGAGCAGGGAGAGATAGAAGATTTAGATGAACCGATCGGTGATCACAAAAGAACCAAGCTTTAAAATTCATTACAAAAGGCCGCCACCACTCAAGACAAAATTGTGGAACTTCTCAAATTGCAGATCGGGCAATCTAAATTGTAAAGAAATAACGGGGAAGGTGGATCTCATTAAGGCGAGGACGGTCCATCACATGAACATGCTAACATTAAAATCAACCCATTCAACAAACCTATTATGCCTCCATTCTTTGATGGTTCCTCCAGGGAGCAAGACTCTCCTTCACCAATTGTGGAGAGAGTTGCAACTTGGATGAAGGAATGTGATACATTGCCCCCTAACATGAAAGAAAATTTAACAATAAATGACTATTATTTCATGAGGAGAAAACAAAAAAGGAAGGAAACAACATATGGGGCCCTCAGTTAAACCAGAATCTATAAAAAGTTGTGAGAAAAAGTAATTCTTCCCTACTTTGATGGATCAACGAAGTGTTCTACAAAATCATGGGTGAAAAAGTTGGATACATACTTCCAACTTAATCCCATGTGTGAGAAATATGTCATTAAATATTCCACGCTTCATATTGATGGAAAATCACATGAATGGCGGCAACATGGGATGATCACTCTAGGACATGAAAAAAAATCTCTTCTACATAATTCACATTGATATTAATAGAGAGATTTGACATGAAGGACCATGATATGTACTTCTGGGACCTAACCCAACTCCAAGAAACAAGAAGTGTTTAATCTTATATCATTTAATTTCATAGGCTTGCAGTTATGGTCGTTGACTTTTCAATGGATCAAATGGTCATGCTACTCGTAGAATGGTTTTCATAGCCCCTGCATGGTTGGGTCAGAGCCTACCAACCTGTGACCTTGCAAGACGCAATTATTAGCACAAGGGATATGCAGGATGCAGTACCAAAGGCCAAGTTCCTACCCAAACCAACTATTCCTACAAAAGAAAAGGAATTAAGGTAGTAACAAAGGGAGTCGTCACGAAAGAGCAAGTTGGATGATGAAACTAGGAAATATATCAGGAGGAGAAGGCTATTCTTCCCTTGGTAGGAGCCTTGGGAACCAGCACATCAGTGTACTAAAAAAAAGGCCTACTATATTGAAGTATTTTATGAGAGTGAAGACGAAGAAGAGAAATCGGAGAAGGCTCAGGGAGAATCACAAAGTATGGGGGCAGAGAGGGAGACCCAAGAAGGAATTATTACTTCCCTTACAGGGATCCAAATATACCACAATCTTTGGGGTCACCATATAATGACAAAAATTCACCGTGTTGATCAATGGTGGGTCCTCCAATAATTTCATTGATGCAGAATTTGTAACTAGAAGAGGATTGGCAACTGAAGAATTTGGAGGATTTACAATTTTGATTCCTAGAAAAAGGTTAAAAATAGCATGTCATGCATGAAAATAGTGCCTAATATGAGTTTAAAAATGGGGAAATATTGTTATGGATAAATTTTTTGTTGTGGATTTCCCAGACTCTGATGTAGTATTAGGGGTTCAATGGCTATATTCAATTGGGACTCATACACTAAACTATCAAGGCTTGGAATTCAGATTTACAGGTCTAGATGGTAAGAAGGTGATGCTAAGAGGAGTGTATTCATACCCGCCCAAGATTGTGACATCCAACATGATGGAGTCATATCTTCAACATGGGGATATTCTATGGGTTGTGGAGTGTTGAATCATGGAGAAGAAACCAGCAAACCAAAATAAGAAGTATCCACCTAACATCATGGCATTGCTACGAAATCACCAAAAGGTTTTTGGAGATTTACCACAAAGGCGACCACCAAATAGAGGATTTGAGCACATAATTGGACTAGAGGAAGGGGTCCAAGCTGTCATCACTACCCCTTACTGATATCCCAAAGCATATAAGGATGAGATAGAAACAAAAATATATAATTTGTTCAAACTATGACACATTCAACCAAGCTCAAGCCATTTTTCTTCATCCATGGTTTTGGTCTAGAAGAAGGATGGGTCCCTAAGGACGTGTATAGACTATCGGGCGCTAAAAAAGAAGACCATCAAGAATCGATATCCTATCCCCGATATCGACAAGTTGATGGATGAACTAAATGGGGACAAGTACCTCTCAAAGATTGATATTCACTAAGGTTATCACCATATCAAACGTCAAGAACATGAAATTCCAAAGACAGCTTTCAGATACCACTATTGACACTATGACTTCCTTGATCCGGATTTAGGCATGAACGCAACAGAATAAACACATAACCATAAATACAGAGATGCAGCGGAAATAACACTTCATTTCATTAATATCAAAGAACTGAAATTCATTGACGTATTTTAATGGAAATAAACTAGCTAGGGCACTGGTAGCTATCTCTGAGAAGAGATGTGGCGGCTACAGGCCTCTGAACTGCTTTACAATGAGGCGCGAGGGCCTATTTATTATTGAGAAACAATGGAGAACCTTAAACATCCCAAAAACCTAACCCTAGGAGATGAAGCGCCAAAACTATGGGCCCCGTTTGGGTAAATTGGTGTTTCAACTTCCCAGGGACGTAACTTTGGCATACTATCTCCATTTGACGCACATGATACATCATTAGAAAGCTCTATCCGAGGACTACAACTTTCGGGACAAATTTGATCATCAAATTCGCTGGTAAAACGATGCCCAAAAAACGTCGTTTAGGGCCTCAAAACGGCTCCAGAAGTTCAGGACCCAAAAAACTGCTAAAAATAGTAAGTTATGCTGAAACTGAAAAACTGAAAGAGACAATGGTGGGGGCCAAGTGGAATAGGTGGGTGGCCACCAATATCCACCTGGATCATTCCTACTGACGCCCTTTGGATTGACCAATGCCCCTGTGACATTTCATTCATGTATGAACCATGTGATTAACAAGAAGCTACACATATTTGTGTAGATATTATTTGATGACATAATAATTTACATTGGAACATGGGAGGAGCATCTACAACATTTGGATGAGGTTTTGGGAATACTAGAGGAACAACAAGTCTATGCCAAAATATACAAATGTGAGTTTGGTATGATAGAAATGTTATATTATGGTCACTCTATCAGAGGCCAAGGCGTCAAAGTTAATGATGAGAAGATTGAAGCCATTCTGAATTGGCCCACTCCCAAAAATGTAACAAAATTAAGGAGCTTCTTGGGTATTTGTACTTATTATAGGAGATTTGTTAAGGGATATTCACATCTGGAAGCACCTCTTACTCACTCGACTAAAAATGGAGCATTTGTATGGACAGAGACAATGCAAGAGACATTTGAGCAAATGGAGAAAATGACGAGTTCTTTCCCAATTCTAGCCTTGACGAACTTCTCCTAACCATTTGTATTGGAGTGTGATGCCTCTGGGGAAGGAATTGGGGTCATTTTAACATTTCATCATTGGATTTATTTTGAGAGTAGGAAGCTCTAGGATTATGAGCATTCTTATTCCATTTATGACAAATAAATGTTGGAAATTATGCATGCACTGACCAAGTTTCGACCATATCTAGTGGGCATTAGGTTCAAGGTAAAAACTAATCATAATAGTTTCAAGTACTTCCTAGATCAGAAGGGATTGAACAATAGGCAAAAAAAATGGATCAGAAAGATCCAAGCCTATGAATCTGAGATCGAATATGTCAAATGAAAAAACAATGTAGTAGCATATGCCTTATCCAGGAGACCAACTATCTTCTCCCTCATGGACATTGTGGAAGATTGGAAGTCCCATATTTTGGTGGAATACTCAAAGAACCAGTCATCTTATTATATTCTTGATGGACAATCATCAGACAATTGATATATAGTTATCAATGACATTATTTATTATAAGGACTAGATCTATCTAGTACAAGGGTCCCAGCTAAAGATGAAGATCATACAAGCAACCCACGACTCCCCTCTAGCAGGATATCCAGGATTTTTAAAGACTTACAAGACTGTTAGGGAGAGGTTCACATGCAAGGGACTCAAGGGAAACAATATCAAATATGTCCAAGAATGTGGTACATGTCAAAGAAATAAGGTTGAACACTCACAACCGATAGGGTTGTTACAGCCGCTGCCCATTTCAGAAAAAATAAAAAAAATAAAAAAAAAATGGGAGAGTGTCTCCATGGATTTCATTATAGGGTTACCCTCATCCCAAGAAAAATATTTCATATTCATGGTGGTAGATCACCAAACCAAATATTTTCACTTCTTTGTGATTTCCCCCAAAAGCTCTACATCTCAGATCGCAGAAATATTCTTCCAAGGAGTATTTCGTCTACATGGCTTGCCAAAAACCATTTTGAGTGATCGTGATAGCATGTTCATGGGAGAATTTTTGCGGGAGTTATTCATGTTAGTAGGCAAAAAACTCACTCCTAGTACAAGCTAAAATCCACAGAGCATTAAATAAATGGGTGGAAGGTTAATTACGAAACTATGTCAAATGGAAACAAAAAGCATGGGCCAAGATGTTATATTTAGGAGAATATTTCTATAACACTACATATCACATGTCAATAGGGATGTCACCCTTATGAGCCTTATACGGATATGAGGCATTGTATTTTGCAGACAAAGAATTTGAAGATAGAAGGGCACCATTAGCCAGGGATTGGATCCAAGGATGTCATGATATTCTCTGGGAAGTCAAGGATAACCTACATATTGTTTAGAATCGACATAAGTTATATGTATATCGATAGATACTAGAAATAATTTTTGAAGTGGGAGATTCAGTTTACCTCTAGTTACAAAATTACACACAATCTACCTTGAACTAGAAAGGAGTATAAGGTTAAAGCCACAATTCTATGGTCCCTATCAAGTTATCCAAAAAGAGAGGTGGCGTATGAATTGGAGCTTTTAGAAGAGAGTAGATTTCGTAACATATTTCATGTTTCTTGTTTGAATAAGGCAATAGGGGAGAATTTCAAATCGTCGCCTAATTTACCCCCATTAGATGAGGAGGTACATCTTCAACTAGTTCCAAAATAAGTGTGGGAAGTTCTAGAAAGGATGCTCTAGAGTATTATTATCCAAGAATATCTGGTTCGATGGAAATATTTTCCAACAAAAGATGCTACGTGGAAAGGAGAGTACATATTGCAACATCTATCATTGAAATTTCTTGAGGGCAAGAAATTTCGATAAGGGAGGACTATAATATCCCCAACCAGTTCACCCAATTGAACCAAGTAGCATAAAAAAAATTGAAAAAATAAAAATAAATAAATAAATTATGGAATAAGTGGCATAGAGCACATGGTTTTTCCCCCAGGTAACTCTCAGCCAATTTAATTCCCTGTGGTTTCCTTCAAGTAATCTCACTTTAAAAGGACGAGGAGGAAGGGGAGAAATCATGGATTTCGATAAATTACATTTTCATCTCAATTGAAGGCTCAAGAAAGTTTTCAACCAGTGAGGGTTTTAGGAGAGATCCTTAGCCTACCTCCAATGGGATTCATTTTCACGCTATTTGGCAACCCATATTTGGTGGTATTGATTATCACCCTAGCTAGTCAAAAAAAAATTTCTTTTTTGCAAAGTGTTTTCTGATTGACAGTCTCATGGGATTCATTTTGGGCACAGTCATTTCTTGTGAAGGGATAGAGAGATCATTAACCTAGTCGCTCAACCTATACTAGAACTGTAATAATCGATCACACTTATCTTTGGTTCTGGGTAAGCATATATCACAAAATGAAAATAAATTATCATTTACTATACATATGTTTACAATTTGGTTGGGTCGTGAATCATCAAATCTAGGTTACCAGGGGCCGATCCACTATTTGGAAGGGCTGAGAGGCACCGTTCCAGGAGAAGGAGCGCTTTAAGTATAACGTGGGGCCATCATTAACTAAAGTTGTGAAAATGAGACTGGATTATTGATATAATGTTGTGGACTGAGGTTGACAAGTCAAAATCATTGTTGACCACGCTAGGGAGTCATCCAAAAGGGTTTGGAATTATTCTAAAGGAGAAACACCATCCCAAATTTGTTTCAGTAGATTGCAGGAGGAAAAAGGATCATGAGGTCTTCACAGCAAGTAAAAACTTAAGTAAAATGGAAGAGAGGGTGTTTAACATATATTTCATATCACGGGAAAGAGTCATTTACTTAATCTGGCTTGGTTGACTATTTGATATATCCTTGTTCATTATTCGAAGGGTTTCCTACGTATTTATGCTCACTTGAAACAAGTAGGATCAAAATTTTTATCCTTGGTATTAGTCATGGATGTAATGATCTTCGTTTTCATGCCTTAGTGATGTTACCTTCGCATGTTGAGATAGAATAATTAAATGAATGGATATGTTATTTTATTTTTGTATGTTTATTGATCTTAAATGCTAGAGTAATGAATATTTATTGTAGCCTCCACTAAATGAAATGAAATAAGAGTTAGGAGTTAAACAGTTTTAGAAGATTTATTTTCTACCTTGCCCTATTTTTTGTCATGGTAATTTTATAGTGATCTGACAACTTACATTACTTAGCCCATGGGGAAATGAAGCGTTGGAAAATCCAACTCTCACACCCCCCCTTAAGAGAAACATAGGGAGTAACTAAATAAAAAACAAAATAAAGAATGGTCCCCGGCAACAAGGCATGACTACACTAGTACAAAATGACTAATTATTTACTAAAAAATTGACTAAAATTTTCATATAAACGACTTTTTTTTGGTTGGTGACCAATAGTAGCTAATTTACAGTATCTTATAACGCAACCAACTTTTAGTGGTTTTTAGCTTAGCCATTAATTGGTTGTCTCAATTTTCTTGTCTAGTAGCATATTTGGTCATTAATCTAATCATTAATTTAGTCATTGATTATTCATTGATTTGGTCATTAAATTATTCATTGATTTAATCATTGATTTGGTCATTAATTTTCATAATTGATAACCAAATATACAACAAAATATATTACTAAATAATCACCCGAGAAAACAAATTAATGAGCAAATAAATATGACCAAAATGTTGGGCGTGTTATAAGATACTGTAAATTAGATACTAATAGTCATATATATGCAAATTTTAGTCATTGTTTGAAACCAATTAATGACCAAATAAATATGACTAAATTTTAGTCGTGTTATAAGATACTGCAAATCGGCTATTAATAGTCATATATATGCAAAATTTAGTCATCATTTGTATTCACAAATTTATAATTTGCAGTAGTCATTTATCTTTTTTTGGTAGTTTCATATTCATTATATAAATGACTACTTTAGTAGTTTATATTCATTTCATTTACTTTCATTAACAATCATCATAAGCAACTAATTTAGTTGTATATTTATTTTATTTGTGTTCATTAATAAACATAAAATACTAATTTAGGAGTTTTAGATTGATTTTATGTGTTCATTATTAATCAATATAAACTAATTAGTATTATTTTCCAACTAAATTATTAAAAAAAATGCCATACAATGTACATGTTCATCTAATATGAAAATGCAAAGTTAAATATTTTAATTACAATACTAAGTAATATCAAGTGGAACTATAAATAATTCCAACCACATAAACTATATTATATAAATGTCAAGTATTACAATATGAGTTTCCAGCTTAATATTCGATGGAGTACAATTTATACATGAAATACTATGTCATCACTTCAAAATATTATCATTATGTTTCCAGGACATTGTGGGTGAATTCGCCAACTCTAAAGACTTGGCCATCAATCTCGATGTGTGTGTCTTATATGGGATATTGGCTCTACAGGTACCACTACACCAATTTTCTTCTCTTTGTCTTTAATTTTCTTTTTGTTGCTCTAGAGTTATTGTTCTCCTCTTTCTTCAATTCGCCTTTCTTACCATCAATACTGAGTTCCTTTTCTGGAAAAAAAAAAAGATATAGACATCAACGTCAATGAACACTGGAATATAAACTAAAGTAGATTATAAAGGATTTATACGATATATACCTCAACATAATCAATATTGGTAATTTCATTTTTCCCAATAAAGCAATAAACTTGAACAAGTTTTCTTCAGTTGGGAAATAGTGGTCACTATCTTGTCAAATGACCTGTATAAACAAAGCAAATAAAACATCACCATAGAATAAATTGTGTACCTACTATGTTCTTAGTGTACAACATTTATTGATGAAATGTTATCTTCAACTAAAGTAATAAATGCAAATAGAAGCACACATTTCTATCCCAGTACTTTGAATTCCCATTATTATGGTACATTGCAATTTTGATTTTATCCAACATAATAAAACACATTAGAGTTAGCAATTTCTATTAAGAATGTCTCATGATCCACTTTTTAGTTGTATCGTTTCCTCTGGTTATCTTTAAGAAGCAGTGACATTTCAACAATAAAACTCGTCAGTAAAAATCTAATGGGTGGAGAAAAGTATTGCTCACACAAGATTACAAAAAGAAACTAAAAAAGAATAAGACAAGACTTTGTAAATTTGATAATAACCAGAAATATAGCTTCGATATAACAATCTTCAATTGTCAACGTACTATTCCAGGGGAAAAGGAATCCAATTCCCAGATGCCAACGAATTATATCCAGAAAAAAACTAAACATGTTGGCTCCACATTCAAAGGTAAAGTAACTGGGGACAAGTTATATCAGATACTTTTTAGAGTCTACGGGTAGCTACTAATGTTAGAAAATTATATATTAAAGAGAAATGAAACACATAAAATATGCGGAAAACACAAGAAAACTAAACACATAAAACCAGAGAGATACAGATATACGTGGTTCACCCAGTTTGGGCTATGTCCACCCCGAACAGCCAGTCCTTACTTTCTATTATCCAACAAAATGAAGAGGCACAAGCTATAGCAGATCTGTTGTAATATCCTCTGTTCTCTCTCACAGTCTCCCTATTTGTTTCTCGCTCTGAGAATACACATACAATACATAGCCACAATACAATACCCTCATACAAAGCGAGGAGTTGCCTTTTAGGGCAAAAAACCCTAAACCAAACATAACTTCTACCGTCAAATCATCTGCCTAATGAACGGCCCAGATTGACTAGAAATTACTATACTTTTACAAGACAATTTTACATCTGTTTTTAGCTTCAGGTGTGCTGCCCCCGAAACCCCCCACCAGGGGGAGGCTAAATAAAGTCGCAGCCGCCCCCCTAGACCCCCCAAGTAACGTTTAATTACGGGTGGCATTGACGCCCCATTAAGGTACAGGGGTCCAACACTATGATACAAAATAAACAAGATAATCAGGGTCCACACCCAACAACTAAAACCATTAACAAGAATTTTAAAATAGATCTGCCACGTATGACCTTAAATGTGGCAGCAAATTCGATATATGTACTACCTGTATACGTTTCAAAGTACATTGCAATGGTATAAGAGTATAAAAATAAATTGCACATAATTATATATTCACTATCCACTTTCATTCCAAAACGACTTACAAATAACTGATATAACTTACCCTGAAGAATATGCTGAAATTTCCATTCATTGTCATGAATACCCTTGACTGTCAATTCTTGGGAAGGTGGTTTCTCAGTAAAATTCTACCCAAAAAAAAAAAAAAACTTAATTGGAGAAAAATATGACAAATACCCTTACCTTTTTCTCCTTCAAAGAATGCAGGCTTCTCTTTAAAAAGTTCTAAAAGTATAAGCACTTATCTATTAAATCACAAATAGAACAAAAACTATGGGAAAATAATAACCGCACAAGTGGAGGACAAAAATTTTTTGCAGCACGACATGCCACATAAAACCTATCATCGGTGCTAGTGTTACTTGCAGTCAACGTTTTACAAAACTAATTATTCGGTTGCTTGATTGGTGTGCCAAGGTCAAAACCAAGAAAACAATATTTTTTCTCTTGTTGCACAGTATCATCAATTTTTAGCTCCCTTCACAAATGGAACTAGTACCAAAGCATTTCTCACCAAAATTGGAAATTATAGAAAGGCACATATACTGAAACTGAAAATGACTTACAACAGCAAGAGGTTACAATGTCATTTGAGAATATACTTCATCTTTTTCCACATTTGCCTTGCATTCAATAAGGTGTTTATTATATTTAAATATTGTATACATAGCGATATGAATAAAAGTGTTCACAACCAGAGCAAGGATGAAATGCAGAGAACCCCCATGAATTGTAACATTGAGTTGGCAAATTAATTGAGTTGGCAGATTCGCATAATTGGATATATGAGCACCAAACTCGTTGTTTGTTGAAGCAGCTACCTGAAATCACATTGATTATGACCAGTTTCATTACGTAACATTAAAGTTCCAAAATACTAGGGTCACATTTAAGATAAAAAGAAGATAAGCATTCATTATTTTCAGTCATTTGTATCCAAAAGAAGATTGCAAATTAAAAATTAGTGAGAAACCACCTCACTTTCTCATAATGACCCTATGGAAAATAAACAACATTGCTCCCAACAACAGGTAAGAACACAAGCAGTCTGACACAAGCATGCCAAAGCTCTGAATTAAGGCTTATCCTTTCCCCTGCTTGATGTGACATGAACAAACAAATTGTCAATTGTATATTCCCTTAGAAACCTCTTGACACTCCAATATTAACTGTGTAAATTAATATGATATTATGAATGTAACTTTCAAGTAAAATCACACTAACTTGACAAATATTCGAGATGACATTATTTTCCATAGACATTTTTACATTAATTATTTTTCTAAGGTGTCACAGTTTTATATGATGAGTTAATTAACATTCTTCGCTATCTCAATTGCATCTCAATATGCAATTCTAGAATCTTAAAAAAAACACTGAAAAGGAAAATCATTCTAACTAGAGTAATGGATGCATTAAAAAGGTAAGAAGCGTCATTTTCACATTTAATCTCTTAGAAGAATTTAAGCAGCAAGTCATTACATAAATATATTATATTTAACATTCAATGAGACTTCGTGGCCATATGGGACAAAGAAAATCTTACATCATGTCTGACATTTTAAAACAAATTAAAATCAAAAATTTCAACAAACAAAGATAGAGGTGAAAAGATGGTAACCAAATTTTGGTCTCGACCTACTCATCTAATTATTAGACTGTAAAACCAATTCTGAAATAAAAAAAATTTCCCTGGAACCAGTGTACTCTTATAACTGATTACACCCTATTAAAGTTTGATAAAAACACATATGATAACATATTCAGGTAATTTTTTCTAAACACAATAAGATGTGAAAATACATTATACCTAGGAAGTATAGAAGAATTCTTCTTTGTGCATATACCATTCAATGTTTTTCCCTCCCCCTACTGGTATGTTATGGTTCATTCCATCAATAATTTTCCCTAATGGATATAAAATCCCTGGATATGACAAAGTGAGAACTGTATTGCTAGACATGAAAAAATTTGACGTCCAGAGCTCTCTAGGACAATTTACGGATGAGTGGCCGAATATCTACAAAAGAGGTAAGGAATGTCACAATATTAATCTAGAGTTATTTCTCAATATTTGATCTGTAATTAGGCAATAATTGTTTTGGTTTTGGTATTATCATACTATATTATAAAAAAACCCTAACCGACCAAAAAAAACCCTAGTTTTCGTCCTTCACATGTGTGAGGAGAGAGAGAGAGAAAATAGCCCAAACACTTGATCTTCATCCTCCTTTGTTCGCTAGCCTCTTTATTTTTATTCTTTGCTCACTTTATGAGAGGATGAGTTATGTCCCTAGGAGTTTGAGTTACCTCCTATATATAGGCTTCCAAGGTGGACAAAGTTCCTAAAATTAGGTTGACTTCTTTTCTAGCAGTTCAACTTGGTCTTGGAGGTTTTCTTGACACATTAAAATACAAAAATAATCCTTTTTGCAAGTTGCAATGTGTCCGATGGGGTCTTCAACTTATGACGATGACTCTTTTGGCTTCTTCACCTAGTCAGTCCAAAATGTTGAACCAAACTGGTACAACACTAGAACCAATTGGTCTGGATGGTTCCGATGGTACTGATGGTTCCACTGTCTTTTAAGTCCTTACATATTCCAATAAAGGTCACTACGTTACCATATTCTATATAAGTAGAAAAAAATCAAGTATGGAAGAAGCAGTACTAGAGTGGAGGATGTTACTTTTTTCCATAGGATGAAAATATTGTTATGCTTTCTAATTCCATCGAAGAGAGTCCTTCCTAAGTATCTCAATTAAGGGTGTTATAATATGAGCATACCTTTTTCTACAATTTTGGTAATATCCCATTAAATCTTGTAATTCTTGCAATTGGAGATGTTTTTGGGTTTGGGTCTACCTTTAAACGACCTTTTGATATTATATGGTCGATGTACTGAGTCACTTCCTTTTCACTAGAAATGCATTTGGTAATTTTTGCATAATTGTTTTTTCTTTTAACATAGACAATACCGATTTATGTGATTGAAGTGGTCCTTCAATGTTTTACTACAGTGTATATGTGTATATCATCAAAATAACAAGCACAGACCTATTAAGAGTCTTTCACCCAAGTTTTGGTCAAGGCAAAGGTTTCCCTCCACCTTCACTATTTGATGGTGAAGGTGGCGACTTGACCTTTCAAACATAGCTTGAGAAAGTAGGCAATGACCTTCCAAGTGTGCTAATGCATGTCCAAAATGTTTCTTCTTTCCTATCAAAATGTGTTTTCAAGGTACATAATGTTGGTGTAAAACTATGAGACCTGTCAAGATGGAATTCTAGAATCATGGTTTGATAGGCTGCATACTCTTGCATCTTCCTCATCTGAGGAATTCTCAACTCTTCAAACCTGGAAATATTCCAAAGAAAGTATATGAGATTCATAATCCTTTAATTAACATGTTTCAATGGTGAGAAAAAAAACAACAAATTTATATAGCAAATTATTTTCATTTTGTTCGTAACTCTTATATCTATCCCATGGCATCACATGGACAGAAACATTGTTAACCTTCCCTACAGATTGAGCGATTATATGCTTCTATGGAGTATGGATGTTACAGTGCATGAAAAGGGTTAATGATCCATATCTTAGGAGGAGGCCCCCAAGATCTAAAAATTTGAAATAGATCTGACAAGATCTGCAAAATTATAATGCCGGAAAAAAAGAAAAAAAGAAAAAAATAGAGAACACAAAGCAAATAAAACCACAAATAAACTTGTTTTATTAAAACAGAGAATAACTGTAGAAGCTACATTGTGGCGGACAATCTTTCCTTTTACAAACTGAGGCTTGTTATTTATAGCCTTTTTTGAGTTACAATACTATGTGTAGATATCATAGGCCAATACCATGGGTAGATACCACTTACAATACCATGTGCAAATCCCATGTGTGGATGAATACCATGGGTGGATACATACCATGGGTCACTTACAATACCATGGGCAAATAAATATCATGGGTGGATGAATACCATGGGTTGATGCCATTTACAATATCATGAGTAAATTCCATGGGTGGATGGATAACATGGGTAGATGAATACCATGGGTTGATGCCATTTTCCATTCAGATCATTCCTCCCTCCTTAAGAAGCAATGGTCCCCATTGCATGAAGTTCCCTCCTGAGAAGTCTTTGTTGAATATGAAGAGCCACTGAAGAGAAGGGTTTTGTGTAGTTAGCCCATAACCGTGATGAACGAAGATCCGAGGATAGAGATACCCTGTAATGCTTGTGACCAACTGTGATATTGACAGTGTGTGGCGTATCAAATGGATTTCGATGAAGTGTGGGTTTGTGGATGAACCAAAACCATGAAAAACGAAGATCCGAGGATAGAGATACCCTGTAATGATTGTGACCAACTGTGTGACTAACAGTGTGTGGCCTAGCAAATGGACTTCGATGAAAATGATTTTGTGCGGTTGACCCATAACTGTGATGCTGATTGTTGATGAAGTAGCAGATGCCTACATAACTTGGGGTGGGAGGGCACGTCTCCAAATAACCCAAGCCGAATTCTTCTATGTTGAAACTGATGAATTTGAAGCAGGTGCCTACTAAAGCGGGGTGGGAGGGCACGTCTCCAAAGGGAACCCACTCCGAATGCTGCTCCAGATTTAAAAGAGCATAACTCGGTCAATATAACTCAGAATATTTGTTATAACCTGTTTTTGGAAATGGAATGATCATTTTGCATCTTCCCATGTGTTTGAAACCACTATCTGGAGACTCTAGACTCTCATATTCGCGCTGGAACTGTCTCGCCGTCACAAAATTTCTGGAAAAGTAGTTGATTTTAAATCAACGATAACTCCCACATCCAGAGTCCGATTCGACGGATTTTTTTTTGAACTTGGGCGATTTTTCAAGAGGAGCTCAGACCTATATTCATTCTTCTGAAATTTTGCACTGAAAACTGCAAAAAATGACAGGAGAGCCACCGTCCATGAATTGTCGCAAAAAAATTGCTTCAACATTGTTGATTTTGAATCAGCGATATCTCCCTCATCCGAACTCCAATTTGGCCGATTTTTTTTTTGAATTTGAGTATTTTTTCGAAAGGAATTCAGCTCTGGTCTTGGATTTTGAAAATTTTTCACCAAAGTTTTCAGATATAATCTGAAAACTCGCCGCCCAAAAAAATTCATGGATTTTGCTGAAGATTGCTGCCAAAAATTGAAACTAAAATATGCTTGAAACCCTCATTCCCATGGATTCGTAATCGGAATCTGATACCATTGATCCGTATCTTAGGGAGAGGCCCCCAAGATCTAAAAATTTGAAATAGATCTGACAAGATTTGCAAAATTAGAATGCCAGAAAAGAAAAAAAAAAACACAAAGCAAATAAAACCACAAAGAAACTTGTTTTATTAAAACAGAGAATGACTGTAGAAGCTACATTGTGGCGGACAATCTGTCATTTTACAAACTAAGGCTTGTTATTTATAGCCTTTTTTGAGTTACAATACCATGTGTAGATACCATAGGCCAATACCATGGGTAGATATCACTTACAATACCATGGGAAAATCCCATGTGTGGATGAATACCATGGGTGGATACATACCATGGTTCACTTACAATACCATGGGCGAATAAATATCATGGGTGAATGAATACCATGGGTTGATGTCATTTACAATATCATGGGTAAATTCCATGGGTGGATGGATAACATGGGTAGATGAATACCATGGGTTGATGCCATTTTCCATTCATATCAGTTAACTCATACAATGGCTGCAGGGTGGACTTTTCTATAGTGGAGAATTCATAATGCAAGGAATAGTGTTGGAAAATCTTTTACCCAACAAAAAAGGTAAAATGCATTGGAAAACTTATTAAAGTGGGATCAAATTGTGGATGTAAACGCAACAATGTGTATGTATATGACCCAATAACACAAGCCATATGATAAACCATGCTATGGCCCAGCAACACAAGCCATATGAGAAACCAAACTAAAGCTTAAAGGCTACAGAGTGGACACACTATGAGTTAATCTAGCAATCAACCAATTTCCTAAGGGAACCCACTGCAGTGGACTGTGTTACCCCTCAAATTATATCTTCAATTAGTTGCATCTATCCTAATAGTGACAAGGATGTGAAAACTTTGTTCAAGGAAATTAGAATGGTTTCCTATAGACCCTTGAGTGGTTGTTTGATTCTCTTGTTTGAAATAAAATGATAGTTGGATAGTAGGATCTTCTCAGCAAGTGATACCTCACAAACCATCTAATTGCAATATATTCCAGTGATACATGTTTCGAGACTATAATAATGAAACAATGCAAGCATCTGTGGATTTTAATGGTCCAATTTTGAGCTTGACAAAGATTATCAAACATATCTTTTTTTTTTGAGATTACAGGCTTGATATTTATATGCTAGACCATGTTAAGCATGTCATATCATATTCAAGTATTCTAATTTGTGTGTATAAATATTAAATATGTTTGCAACACACTAAGACTTTGGGTTCGTTTGATGTGTTTTAGCATTGACTCATGGGAATATAGTGTGAGTGAATTTGTTCCATTTTCATTTTGGCAGCTTATAGGGCATGTGTATTCTATCACACTGAAGATGAAGAACTGTAATTGCACTGTTTCTAAACCGTTAGCAGAATGGACACACATCATAACCAAAGCATTATTTGTGGAACGACCTAGACCATATCATTACACTCAACTCAATTAGGAGATATTAAGTAGGTCAACTACTAGTACCAATCTTTGTCTATGTATACTTCCATAAGTCTACATATACCAGTGGAAGTAGACAGAGACTTGCATTAGACTCTTCTATTGGTACATGTAGAATTCCACTGAAAACAGTTCGCAGAATCTCAAATACGAGAGCACCACTTAACGATTGCTTATTGGTTTCCTCAAGGAAGTCGCAGACTGCTTTATCCAGCTAATCTTGATAAAGTTTTTCAACTTATAACAAAACATGTGTGGTCCAAGTCCTTGCTTCAGGAATGTCATGATGTGTCACCTTCCCTGTCCAAAGACCTAGGACTTTCGATATGACTTGTACAATACGACTTTTCATAGGGACAGTGTCAATGATGATAATAAAAGCGTTTTGACGGGAGAAACTGTGATAAATTAGTCCATCTAAAATTAGTGATAAAAACTTCTCCGTGTCGAATGTTTTTGAAAGTTTGAAAGAATAACTAGAAAAGCACTGATATTTGAAAGAAATTCTAGGGCTTTCCAAGGAAAAAACTTAATTGTCTGCACCTGAGTCAACTTAATCAAGGCCATAAGTGTCATTTGAAGCAAAGAAACACATTCTAATTTGTCGAAATCCTTCTGAATACCTCTTGCAACTGAGAAAATCAGTTTCTAAACAAGATTTTCTGACAATGTTGTTCTACCCACTAAGGTACCCATAATCATAAGTCCGCCAAACTTGTAGTCTTGACCAACCAATGGATCAAAGCAATAAAGAATGAATGGGAGAACTTTGTTAACTAAATCAGTGTCCACAGTTGTCACAGCACCCAAGGTCTCAATTATTACTGCAACGTAGAAGGAAATTGATGATTTGAGGCATGTTCAGCTTTTTATCACTGGCATATTATATTCGCATATTGTCTCCAAAACTGTTGTTACACAGGTGAATTGTTTAACAAGGACTGCTCTTGGTGGAAGTGCACCTGACTTCTTCACTCCTAGAAAATGCCACTTAGTTTTACCCAAGTTTAGTAGTTGTACAATTCGCACAAATAATCTTGTTTCATGGTAGGGAAGAGCACAGAGTATCACATCATCTACATTGTATGCATATATCTAGTATAGCCGAATCAAGTACTCCAGTGTCTTGTGAGAATGTGCAAGAAGCATATATCCAGACAGTAAACGCAAGATTGTGGCAATAGATTTATCTAATTTTGCATTGCATTCTCTATTCTGAAGCTCCCGGTCTATCTGTAGGCTTTCCGAATTGAAAAATGTCTTCTTAAATGTAGCAAAGGATCTCTCAATTGTCGAGAGTTCATCAAGCCCCTTGAGAGAAATATCATAAACGCTTTCCAAACTAACGTTTGTTGCTTCAGTGGGATTTATGGCCGCGTGAAGAGCCTATTTTTAAAATCCTCAACTTTCACATGGGTGGAGGCAATGGCTTTAATTGTGATTCCAGAGAAGTCGCCATAGTTGTGATTCCAGAAAAATCCCCTCGAGCTGGAACTTTGGCGGCAGCTAAAAGAATAACAGGGTCTTCCTTCCTACACTAAACCCTGAAGAAAAATGAAGGTTGAAGTATAAGATAGTTAGAGTGCGGCTAGTGTATATTTGATGTGCATTTCTGACTTGATAATTCGACAACAAAGAGAACAAATGCTAAGAACACAAGTACATTATACTAACACTCCCTTTTTGTGACTCTCTCTAAAAACACCTCAAACTTCTCCTTAGCCAAGGGTAGATTGATCCGATGCCTCACCAGATTGAATGATTGACCTCAATTTACCAAATTTACCCTATAAATTAGAGATCTCTCAACTACAACGTTTTATCCAGAGCGTGCTTCTGATAGAAATTCTTTCTGTTGGTCGTTAGCGAAGGCCTGATTTCTTCGAATACTCTTTAAAGAGAAGAGAATTGTGGCTCAGGGATGGATCTGAGAGCGTTCTCACCGTTCCAGTGCCGCAGAAACAGAATGGGAGAGTTCCCACTGTTTCTGCTTCAAAGGGGAAGATAGTTAACCCGAGGAATCTCGTTATACAAGCTTTCATCTCTGGCCAATACCAATTTGGTTCAGGTGGCCTTTTTTTTTGGATTAAATCTTAGATTTATAGAAATTATGGTTATTTCTCTACAGTCTGATTATTACGGCCATAACTGGTCCTTCATACATTAGGTGCTAAATTTTATTGGTGCAGGTGGCTGGAACATGGTCGACGCGATTGTGATATTTCTGAGAAAGCTAATGCTCGATCTCAAAATGCAGGAAATAAATTACTAGGTATTTCTGAGAAAGCTCATGCTCGATCCCAAAATGCAAAAAGCTAATGCTCGATCCATATTTCTGAGAAGGTTGCTAATACATCGCAACCCTCTCCAGTCCCTAGGTCATGCATATTTCTCTGTGCAAGGTTTCCAAGGTCAGATTACCTCACACAGAAGTCTTTCTTACCAAGTCAGCTCTGCATTCTTTTATACCTTTTAACCAGACTCGACGCAGAAGCTAAATTCGATGGCAATATTGCTTCCTTATATCGATTTTCTTGATCGATCGCATTCAGCTGATTTTTTTAATATTAATTTCTTGGTGCAGTGTCTGCCCAAATCCTTGAGAGCTCTCAACGTCCATTCGAACCATCTCGCATCGCTTCTGACTTCCATGGGACGTCTGCATAAGGTTAAATTCCTCAACATTTCAGGAAAATCGAGAGAGAATTCTGCATTTCTGGTAAAAATTGTATTCGAATCCTCAGCATTTTATAAGAATATTTAATTGAATATACTCAATGATTTTGGGAACTTGTTTGCCGGTTTTTTCGAGATTGCCAGTAAAAATCGCTTCTTCAACTTGTTTGCTTTCATTGTATGATTTGACTGCTACTTAAACGTTATGAATCAAATGTTTAACCTACAAATGCTCTCTGGTCAATTCATGGTATGATCAAGGGCACCTTCTATAACGCAAAAAAAAATAAGAATGTGCATACTCACTGCACGCAACACTTCTCTTCTGTTGCTAAGTTCGACACTAGATAATGATATAGGGATCCATGTTACCTGCAACCACAAGCACATTAATTTTTATCAGAAAAAAATTAAATCAAAATCCAACTGAACAAAATTAAATCAAAATCCAACTGAACATACACCATCAGAGAGAATTCAACCTTGTTGCTTTAGCAATATTTGAATCCACATTGAACCCACTGATCATCCATCTTTTTCAAGAGATAAATTCCTATCTGCAGTGTCAAAACCTTGAGCCAAGACCCTGTGCCATTCATCCAAAGGAAGAACAAAAATATAAGGGAAATTTTTTCCAACCCCAATAAACGAACACGGTGGCCTATTTATAGTCGATGCCATGGGTGAAGGGTCACAACCCTTGGCTGACAGCGACATGAACAATTGAAGCAGGACTTTGAAATTTGGGGGGGTGGATTAACAATTTTTTGGAGGGGAAATTTAATAATTTTAAATTTCAATAAAATTTTTTCATAATATTTTTTCCAACAATAAATATTTTAAATATTTTTTGGGTGTATAAATACTTTTTTGGGTATTTTCTATAGTGGTTAGGTGCATGAATTCACTTTTTGGTCCTTACCACTAAGCATTTTAAATCAATTCATTGAATATTTTCTTCTTACTAGTCTGTTAGGATGTCAAATTAAGTATTATCTTGTCATTGGGCATCTCATTTTATTCCTTCAAGAACTAATTTTATGCGTGATTATTTTCTTATAGTTGGGAATCTCTACTTATATAACAAATAATAATAACTCTAACTCTAATACAAATTGTTTTATTCTAATAGATGTTTCCACATAATTTTATGCAATAAAAAATATTAGTATGGAATATTTTACATAGAATCTAGCACTATGGAAGCTTCTACACATGATATACTACTACGAAATCTAGTCAGTGAGTAATGAATGAAACATTGTACAAATAATATTTGAGAGGCATCCATATTGGTGAGATGGATGGGCCATAGGCCTACTATTTAAAAATAAAATAGTATCAAAGTAGAAGTTTGAGTGCACCTTTAAAGACTTGTATGGTAAGTACCTATAATGACTATAAAATAAGTGGACAATAGTTATTTCCAAGGTTTTAGTGAAGTAGAGAGCCAATAATGGTAGGTTAATATCAAGGAAGAGATCAAGATAAAGATCCAAGGGTTATCTTAGATAGGCTTGAGCATATTATAGCCAAATTAACATCAATGGTGTCA
Source organism: Pinus albicaulis (assembly GCA_034641835.2). NCBI lineage: Eukaryota > Viridiplantae > Streptophyta > Pinopsida > Pinales > Pinaceae > Pinus > Pinus albicaulis. The sequence continues at coordinate 113,683 of JAXQQM020091783.1, forward strand.
CAATGATTGGTGGTGAAATGTGGGGAAGCACCATAAATAAAGGCTAAAAATGAAGACCCAAAGAAACAATAAAGGAGACTAAAGAAAAAGTGAAAGGATCGACTAAAAATGGAGAATGCAACTATAGTAAGGCACAAGTACCTTTTCATGTATAAGCTAAGGTGGATATCAAACCTTATGTTGGGGAAGTTGATCCCATCGAACTAAATCATTGGCTACAACAATTGGATGTGTACTTCAATATGTATGAAGTAATTGGTAAGAAAAATATTGCATTTGCTCAATTGAATCTTGAAATCCATGCTTTGGCATGGTGGGAGAGTGTTGCAATTAGAAATGAACTAGAAAATGAGCTGCTTGTGACTAATTGGGAGGTGTTAAAGGATATGATCAAATCTCAATTTACCCAATTGAATGTGACAAACACCAATAGATAGTATGGTAATGTCAGGCAAGGAAAAGGTCTTTCTTGTTATTTTTTCTTTGTGGAAATCTTCTTAATCAACACGTTTTACATTAACTAATCTATTTTGCATATTTTCTTCTCCTATTTCTCCATTCACCCAATTTAGTAACGCACTAGTGAAATTTTTACTTAAAACCATAAAAGTATTAGTTCTGATTTTTGGTATGCACTAGCCCAAAGTGACAGAAAGCTAGCTGAGGTGAAAATTGGCTAGTTTATTGCTGCTACACCCAAGATATCCTTAGTGTTTCCATACTATATTACCGATGACCTGTTATCCACTATTTTGCATAAGGATAACATGTGATATTTCATCATTCAACTAGGTAGGATAGTAATTCTAGCTTTCCAACGGTTGGGAATATGAAAAGCTCTAATGGTAAAGGAAACTTTGTGCACAAGTTTCGAGGCATCATGCCCAAGTAAATTGTGATATACTCAGATGAATATTGCAGATTGTAAACCCATAGGAAAACCATAATATTTGGCATCTATGGCACCAAATAAATTTACAGGAGGGAAATTTTAAATGAAAATATGCTTGATATATAAATTTTGATGAGTGCAGGAATTAAGTGGGTAGCTGAACGAAGGATAGTTTCAAAAGTTGAACATATTTCAAAATTGTTTTCCTTAAGTTCATTCCCATCATGGTGACACTGATTAGACAGTTGAAAATACAAAGGACAAAATCAACAAATTGTTGAAGGAATATGAGACATGGACAAATATTGGAGAAGCATGCCAATGTATATGGGGCCCTAATATGTCATTCTTCCATGACGAGGTTGTGAAAAACACTTTGGTTATGGCAATGGAGAAACAAAATGATAGGTTGTTGAATTTGTTGAAGGACTATTCAAGTGAATGTTTTATGGCAATAAATCAGATGATGAAAGGTTTCACAAGGGTAGCTTGATGACTTGTCCAGCTTGGATATTCCCAAAGCTAGGGAAAGGTTTGCAAGCTTTGTTGAACATGAAAAATTGAATGGTTGGCGTGTTCCATATTTCACCATCAACACAAAATCTGATCCCATAGAGTCAAACACAGACATGTCTTCATGAGCTCAGAGAGATTTCCATGCCTCTCTCCATATGGCCAACAGAAATAGTGTCATTAAATGACCAAGTATAGTTGTAGGATTCATCAATGAGGAGATATTTGGAAGGTTTAGTGAATTGTTTTTGCAATTCTCCACGCTCCTCTTCATCGACACTTTCTAGAAGGGTTTCATTAGTATTTTAAGGGATAATTAGAAGAATTCATAGAAATAGTAAAGAAGGAGAGATAAGAAAATAGATTATGCCACAAAAATTTTGGCAACAGCAAAGTATGGCACATAATTGTTGACAACATTAGGTATGAGTGTCTCCTCTAGCATCTTTTAACGTAAGTGATGTATGGAAGAAAAATGCGAATTGAGGTAGCTCAACACACCTTTGTTATAGGTCTAAAAGGGGCATATGGGACAAAGACCCCAACCATTGAGGTGGCATATGTATGTGTGCAACATTGGATTACATTGTATGGAGCTGACCTGAGCTACATATTTAAACTAAATTCAAATGCATATAAGGGCCATGGCTGACCCCTGTCTGAACTAAATTTGGTTCATTTGACTTATGTTTGTATTGAAGGAAAAGTGTTATGCTATAGATTAGGTAATTTTTTGTTCCATAGGAATAATTTGTGTATTGTGTTTACTATTATAATGTTTCAATCCAATTCAAGGCCATGTTCGTAGATAACTGATAAGCCTCCCTTGAACTATTTCAATTACTAGCCATCGAAAGAAAATTTTACATAGAGTAATTTTACACCCCATAGGCTTGGAAGGAAGCAAGATCTGGAATCACAATAGAGGTTAAGGTAAGCAACCTTCCCCCCTAGAAACTAGTTTGAAAATTCTTTAAATTCCTTTCTTATTTGTGACTCATAGAAGCACCAGATGTGGGAGTAGGAATTATGTCTCCATATTTACTTTGATTGGGATATTGATCTAACCATGAGGATGAATATCTTCTCAATTGGTTGTTTCAAGGGAAATATTTATAGTCAATGTCCATATGGGAATTTTCACAGGTTCCTTTGCGCTTGGTTCCTTAAGCCCAATCCCACCACTAGAGGTTCCAACTAAGGTCACGAGTGGGAGAACGCTACTACAGAAAAAACCCTTTGAGTTACACTATGAGGACTTTGGAAGAGTGCTAATATCCACTACAATTCCTCCACCTTGAAGTCTGCCAACCCCAACAACTTGAGCACCCAAACACCTAGACACCGCCACTATAAGAAAAAACCCTAAGGCCTATACTAGATGATAAATAACATTACTCAAAAAAATATGTGTATCCTTTCTAGCCCTTGTCAAAAACTAGGGATTAACTGCACAATAACACTAACAAAATTATGTCCTTGGAAAGACAAACCCTTGTGTAGTAGACTCTACAAAAAACCTTCACAAGTTTAGAGAAACATAATGGTATCCATCTGCCTAGCTCATGGTACTAGAAGTAATGACTCTACTAATCACATTTAGGTGTACCTTAATGACCCCTACCATCCCACCTCACTTACCTTTTCTTCCATTGAAAAAAGACCTCCTTAAATCACTCACATGGATGCGATCTCCAGTACCATGTCTTGTATATCAAAAGAGTGTAACAAAGATGTCTCGTCATCTAGACATTTTGAAGTGGATTGATGAAAAATGTGTAACAAATATGGATTTGATGTTTCCATTATTTTAGTAATTTTTGTCTACTAATAATTTTTCTCAAGTCAATGAGTTGGCTGAAAAAGGGGCCTTATATTACGGAAATTTGTTTTTGTAGCTATCAAAGTGAATTTGATAATATTGGAAAACAATCTTCAATGGAATTACTCATGAAGTGTTTTAGTGCATTACTACATGTTGTGACTGTGGGATTTCTAACAATGTGGCTAATTGATTGAAAATTCATGAATTAATTTCATCTGAGACACTTTGTAACGTAAGACACACAAGTCTTCTTTAATGAACCCAAAAGTGAGGAAATTAAATATCCTCTACACTGGACAAACCCATAAGCAATTTCAACAATCAAGTTGCACCATAGACAATGGAGTTTTACATCAATGGAATGGAAAATAAATATGGTGTCCATGTCCCTCAAAAAATTACAATATGGTGAAATATTTCCTCGTTTCCAAGAACTCTATTCCAGCCATAAGTTTTACCCAATTGATGCATCCACCATGCTTCAATTCCCTAAGGAAAAGCGGGTAGCCTCAAGGTAGGACGAAAGCGCTGAATCACAAGCCCTAAGCAATGAAGAAGGAGAAGATACTTTGCAAAATTTTAACAACATTGACGAAACCCTAAAAAAAAAAATGGGAGTTGGTGGATCCTATAAGGGAAATATTGCAAGTTGTACAACATCCCTAATTCCTATAAAGTCATCCTAGTTGCACTGCTTGACCTTGTGCCTTGTCTTTGTCTTCCTCCTTGGAAGAGGAAGTTTCATGGTGGTCGCCTCATACATTATCATTTTCAGTGGTTGGATTCTCCTGAAAATTTTATTGTCCAAGTCCTAGTAAGTGATGAAATATGAGAATGATAAGACTACCCTGTTGAGAAACTCTTGTGTTCGCCAAAGTCCTAAGAATTCTGCTCTTCACTAAAACTTGTGTAAAATTTCAGTTTCTAGAAATATTCATTTTAATATTATAAAATACCTACTTACAAATTTGTTATATACCTCATCCAATATGAGTAACAATCTCTGGAAATCCTGATTATCAATATTAGATTCGACATCATCTTCTGGAAATCCCGATTTTAATATCATAAAATACAGACTCACAAAATTTTCTGATGCCTTAATCAATATCAACATCCACTTTCCATTTTGTAGGTTTTGTCCACATCATGAATTATCAGCATGTTGTGTCTTTTTTTCTTCGGATAATCATGTCTGTGAAGCAAACATTGACTTTCCTAATCCACTTTACTGTGATATGCATGCTTTTCCTCTGCTGCATTCGAAACGCCATAAAATTTCATCTTCTGCACTAGGAGAAGAAACCATTATGGTCCACAACCATGTAATCAATCTTTTTTTTTGTAACCTTGGCAGGACTACATCTTCATCATGCCCAATATATAACCCCAATCAGGGTAAGGAATTGAACCGGTGACTTCACATCAAGGAGTGTCTTAACATAGCACCTGATCATCGTCTATTCAAGACCCCATGGACAACCATGTAATCAATATTAGAATCATATTTGAATTTAAATTTAAATTTTATATGGAACTTTATATAATTTAATAGATTTTGGGAATATTTTTCGAATTTTTTTGAATTCTCCAATGTAGATTATGGAAAAATATTTTGAAATTTTATTAATTTTTTCTCCAAATACCATTATGATCTGTAACCATCTAATCAAATTTTGAATGATATTTTTTTTTATATGGAATGTACATGGTCTTTTTTACTACAGAGAATCTTGCATAGATACGCATGTTTGGTAAGGCTTTTACACCTATTTATTGGTTATAATGAACAACCCACATCAAAGTATGGTTTGATGGGCTTTCAAAAATATCTCTCTCTTTATGGTCGAGTTCTAAAGTGGAATGAAACAGTAAACTGACAACTATTTTGTATAGAATGAATATAAAAAATTATATTCTTAGGTTTGTTTGTAGTGATGTGGTATTGTAGAGAAAGCATCACTGGGGAAAAATAAGTAAATGGAAAACATTATAAAGCATAATTTACGTAAATATTGTCAAGGATTATCAAGTTAATCCCAATTTCCAAAGCATGTGACCTACAATATTCGGTCATGAATTTCTAAACTCTATCAACTTAAATTCCATGATCTTAAGAAGGAATTCAGGAAGTGTAAAGTCAATAAGTTGGTTTTGTACCAAGAGAGACAAACATAACACGAAACTAAGATCCAATCAAGTCCAATTTGACAGGCTTGCCATAAATATCATATTGCAATGAGAAGATATGTTGTGAGAGAATATATCTTTCCAAAATTTTGGTGATTTAACATCATGTCAAACTAATAAAAAAATGGAACAAGTTTGAAGATATCTATTGTAGATCTCTTTTCCTTCCAAAACCTAAAGTATTTTAGACTGATATAAACCCAATATCATGACCATAAATGAAAATAAATCCAATTTTAATAAAGATGGAGCTTATGCTACAAGTAAAAGAAACCCTTCGAACTCTCTTAAAAATAGATTTAAATATAAAACTAACCTGATAGCAAAAAGACAAGTCATGAATTCCTATAGTTGAATATCTTAAACCAAAGATGATCTTCCCAATCTTTCTATTCCTTCCATATATCTTTACACCTTTAAAAGAAATTAAAAGTTAAACTAATTGTTAGAAATAAGTAAGTCATAAAAACTTAAATTAATTTTATTTAATAACTTTAGTTGTTATATATAAAAATAATTTACCAATAACCGTGGATTGGATGTAAAAATGAATGGAGAGTATATGTAACAAATATGATTCCCAATGAATTTTCATTCAACGCAATATTATAAGGCTCTAGTGATGGAAAAAGGTTGAAAGTATCTATCTAATAGTATGGGCCTCCATGAATCATATGCAAAGAAGAGATGTAAAATTTACTTGAGAGGAATAGGTTAAAGAGTCAAAGTTCAATACACGCTTGACTTCTCATAATTCAACGTAAAATCTAAAAATAATATATATTATATAATAAAATATATATAAATAATATATATTATATAATAAAATAAATAGAGTTAGGTTGATAGATATGTTTAATTTAGAATAAAAAGTTAAAATTATAATTTAATTATTAATTATTAGTAATAGTTAAGTTTTGAATTCAGATTTATGTGATTATATTTAAATTGTTGAGAATATTTTGGTATTTATTATATTGGTAATATTTTGTATATGTGTTTATTGTGAGAATAAGATGGAGAATCACATCATGGAACTCGAATAAATAGAAATATCAATGTAAAGACAATTAACATTTTTTAATATTATAATAAAACAACTAGTTTTGAATAATTAAATTAATGATAGAAACTTAACATTATCAAAAATATTTTAGAATATTTTTAACAATAATAATATTTAGTGTGGTTAATCTTGAGAACAAGATGAATAATCAAATCATGGCACCAAATTAAATATAGATATCCATGTAAAGACAATTAATTTTTTTTAATGGTTATAATAAAACAACTAGTTTTGAATAATTAAGTCAATAATAAGAACTTAACTTTATCAAAATATTTTAGAATATTTTTAAAAATAATAATATTTTTTTAAATAAATTGATTAATTAAAAAGATGTATAAATGAGTGTGATATAAAAATGAGTTATGATTTTCTTGGACATATGTTATCAATAAACATCTTAAGAAACCCTCTTTACAATTTAAGAATGTCCATAACTAATATCCCTAATATCCATAATTTATATCTTAGTTTTTTTTATATTTATTAATATTAATAATAATATGAAATATAATTGCCCCTGATCGGGATGTGATGCAGGGGAAGATCTACATGTGGATCGTCGAAATGCGTGAAAGGACATGAGGCAAGGCTGGTGGGCGGCCCGCCCAAAGCCACCACATGTCAGAAGTAAATATTACCATGACAGGTTGTAAAAGCTTGTCAATGAGTGATGGGAGACTGGGTCATGTGAGGGGACAATTGGTAAGAGTTAAACATTACATGCAAAAATTCATGAAGGTTTATCCCTGGTTGTTGTGGATTGCGGAGAACGTTTACCTTTGGACCAGAGCGCTGGTGCGTGGGCGAGGCGGAGAAGGAGACCACTGAGCAACCGAGAAACAAGGTTTAGGGTATGTATCTCAAGCTCCTCTGATAACTACAATGAATTTTTTGCCTCAGGGTAGGGTGAATGGGTCAAAGGGTTTATCGAAATTGTGCCACTAGATTGTTGAGTCAATGATTCGTATGCCTATGTTGGCCCACGTCAAGTCAATCTCTCTGTTATATGGAAAAGTGCTCGCCCAAATGGGCATTTCTTGGTGTTTAGGTCTTGTTATTTCTGATTCAAGTAATAATTTTATTTCTCTAGGGACGATGGAGTGCGCAAGGGTTTCACGGTTCTTTGCAGGTGTTGTGAACGCTGCTTCAGTGAGAAGATCCGGCGTTTCTCCCCATTACCATAGATCTGGTGGACAAATCCTGATCCACCAATATACGATGGATCGGATAAGACTCTTGTTAGGTCTCTATATTACTAGTATAGTCCCTTATTGTTGTTAGCGTAACCCCCTTATTGTTATTATTGTACCCTTGTAACCCCCATATTGTTATTATTGTGCCCTTAAATTATTATTGTTAGGTCGGCTAGGATTACATTGTGGCCCCACTAGGATTACATTGTCGCCCCATGGACTCCTATATATAGAAAGGAGGTTTTTTAATTTGAATCATCCAAGAATTGTTCATTCATGTAATGTGTTGGAGGTTTCCCCCTCGAAGTGGCTTATTTTTAAGGCGTTGATATCTCTTTTCTTCTATTTTTGGAGCTGGTTTCACAACATTTGATATCAGAGCTTTGGATTCTAGGGTTTCCCTACTCCAAACAGGTCATCGTGGCATTTTCCTATAACTTTTTTCCTATGAAATTTCAGAAGCTGAAATTGTTAGAGTGCGAAGCCGAAATCCTGAGGACCATCGTCGCAAAATTTCAGAGCTTGGTTCACAATATTTTTGGAGATATGATCTGTGGAAGTTAGGTCTTTTGCAGGCTCTTGAATTTCATTTAAAAAGGTCATCGCAGAATTTTCGCTATAACTTTTTTTTCTACAAAGGTTCAGAAGGTAAAAATTTTAGGGTGCGAAGCCAAAATCTTGATGAACATCATTGCAAAATTTTGGAAGATATGATCTGTGGAAGTTAGGTCTTTTTCAGGCTCCCTAATTTCATTTCAAAGAGGTGATCGTGGGAAAATATTCATAACTCTCTCTCTGAGCATCGGATTGGAATTTTTTAAAAAGTGAGTGGAAGTACACGGATTGTAGTTTCATGTCAATCAATTTTAGAGCCAAAGGAGAAAAAAATGACATGTGGCAAGTCGTACAAGGTCGCTCTACTGAACCAGTCCATAATTAGGTCATTGTGGGACATTGGATATAACTTTGCTTTGAAGAATCCAAATCAATTCAAACCTGTGGAATTTGAAAGAAGCTTCAGAGGACCACTCCAGGGCCAAATTTCAGATATTTAGGATCTGCAATTATAGAGATAATTCAATTTCAATATAGAGCTCTGCAAAAGCAAGTAAAAGGTGTGTATTTTTTTTTCCGAATTGCATAAGTCTTGTTTGAAGAATCAAGTTGAATTGATTCCAAGGGCATATTATAGAATAGATATCAGTACTAGATTCTCAAATGGCCCCTAAAAAGAATTCAACACCCATTAAGCCTTTATAAGGCTCTACTATGACTCATGAAGACGAAGAATGGCAACATGACATATCAAAATTATACTTGAGCAAGTGCAACAAATTTCGCTCTCACAAAGAGCAACAAAAAATGACATGGAAGTTTTGAAGAAAGGCGTGGAATCTAAGATGGATGGTTTGAAGAATGGCATGGAAGCTAAGATGGATGGCATGGAAGCTGGCATGGAATCTAAGATGGATGACATGGAAGCTAATATGGAAAACATGAAGAATGATCTAAAAGCAGACATGGAAGGTTTGACAAAGTTGATACAACAAATGTTTCCTAATGGAGAAAAGATAGTAGAGGAAACTCATGATGAGAACAAAATAAATGCTAGTCATGATTTCATAAACTCTATTGTTAGCGGGAAAAACCACCATATTCCAAAAATGGATATGAGAAAGTTTGATGGAAAGGATCTTGTAACATGGATACTACAGATGGAGCAATACTTTGATCTCAATAATGTGGAAAACACACAAAAGGTACACATTGCAACTTTACATTTAGAAAAAAATACATTTGTATGGTATCGATGGCTTTGTTCCCGTAAAAAAATTGTCACTTGGTCAATTTTTATGGAGGAAATGATAGCACATTATGAGGATACAAAGAGCAACACCTTCTTTAGCCAATTGATAAATCTCAAACAAAAGGGTTTATATGGGGAGCACATTAAGGACTTCCAAAAATTGAATATAAGGGTAACTGATATTCCAAAGGAACACGGAATTGATCTCTTCATAGGTACTTTAAAGGATAACATCCAACATGAAGTTCGTGTTTTGGAACCTGATTCATTGGAGAAGGCATTCAAGTTGGCAAGAAAAACTAAATGTAAAATTATGGCAACAAGGAAGCCTACCACTCACTTCTATAAAGAGGGAAGTGTTGCTACTCCTAGATTTCAACAACCTACAAGGTTGACACCACAACAATTGGAAGAAAAAAGAGCAAAAGGGATTTGCTACAGTTGTGATAGAAAATACACTAAAGGTCATAAGTGTGCTGAGAAGAAATTATTTTACATAGATTGTGAAGAGGAAGAAGACAATGAACAAGAAGAGGATATACACCAGGAACCAACCCTAGAAGAGGAAGAAATGAGTCTGACCATATCGTGTAATGCATTGGCAGGAATTACCACTCCTCAAACTCTCAATATAGAAGGATATATTAAGAAGAAAATCGTAATAGTGTTGATTGATTTAGGTAGTACCCATAATTTTATTCATTGTAAGGTAGCCAAGGAATTGAATTGTTTCCTATACCCAGCACCAGAATGTCAAGTGACGGTTGCAAATGGAGGAACTATAAATTGCTCTGGAAAATGCCATAATATCAAGCTAACCATGGGGTAATATGTATTAAATATTCCAATTCTTTCCATTCCTATGGGAGGTGCTGAAGTTGTACTAGGAGTACAATAGTTACAATCTTTGGGCACGGTAGCTTTTAATTTTCAAGAACTTTTCTTGAAATGTTTTCAAAAGGAAAGGAAGTTGAATTATGGGGTATTGCAGGGAAGCCGTGAAAGATAATAAGCTCTAATGTCATGACAAAGCTTCTAAATAAAGAAAAACGAGGCATAATTGCACAATTATGCTCACTAGAAGTTCCAACATCAGAATCATCTATTTCTGCAGATCTCCAAAAATCCTTGGACAATCATTCCAAGGTTTTTGAAACTCCCAAATGACTCCCACCTATTCGTGATCATGATCATGCTATTCATTTGATTCCAAGAAGTGTTCCTCCAAACATCAAGCCTTATAGATATCCTTATGTCAAAAAGAGTGAAACTGAACGTATGATTGCATAAATGTTAGAGGCGGGTATAATTCAACCTAGTCAAAGTTATTTCTCTGCTCCTGTAGTATTGGTACACAAGAAGGATGGATCGTGGCACATGTGTTCCGATTATAGGGAGCTCAATAAGGTCACCATTAAAGATAAATTTCCCATTCCTGTGATTGATGAATTATTGGATGAATTACATGGAGCAATTTATTTTACCAAGTTGGATATTCATTCAGGATATCATCAAATTAGAATGAAGACTGAAGATATTCCGAAAGCAACATTTCGAACTCATGAGGGTCATTATGAATTTTTGGTCATCCCTTTTGGCCTTACCAATGCACCTTCTACATTTCAAGGGTTGATGAATTCCATTTTCAAACCCTTCCTTAGAAAATTTGTGCTAGTATTTTTTGATGATATACTAATCTACAACAGGTCTTGGAAGGATCATTTTCAACATGTTGACAGGGTGCTCAAACTATTGCAGGAGAAACAATTATATGCAAAAACATCCAAATGTTTCTTTGGAGTACAAGAGGTGGAATATCTAGTTGATATTGTATCTCACGAGGGTGTTAAGGTAGACCCTAACAAAATTAAAACCATTAAGGAATGGAAAGTCCCCACAACCATAAAGCAGTTGCGAGGATTTCTCGGGTTAACAGGGTATTATCGCAAGTTTGTTAAGAATTATGGGAGAATAGCAGCACCTCTAACAACATTATTGAAGAAATATGCATTTTCATGAACTCCTGAAGCAACTAAGGCCTTTGAACGTCTTAAAGAGGCAATGTGCCTAGCACCGGTCTTAGCTACACCAGACTTCACAAAAACCTTTATTGTGGAATGTGATGCCTCAGGAAATGGAATTGGTGCAGTTTTAATGCAGGAAGGAAGACCCATTGCTTTTGAAAGTCGTCCAATCGAAGGAAAGTATTTACAGAAACCTATTTATGAGAAGGAAATGTTAGCAATACTGCATGCACTAAAGAAATGGCGAACTTACCTAATGGGAAGACACTTCAAGGTAAAAACTGGTCATGATAGTCTTAAACACTTTTTGGAACAAAGACTATCTTCAGAAGAGCAGCAAAAATGGGTCACAAAGATGTTGGGTTATGACTTTGAAATAATCTACAAAAAAGGGAAGCTAAATGTTGTTGTAGATGCACTCTCAAGAAAGAATGAAGAGGTGGAAGCATTGCTTTGTGCTATTTCTATTATCCAACCAGATTGGATAACCGAAGCAAGAGATGAATTGAAGAAGGACGAAGAATTGTGGACACTCATTCAAAAGTTGCAGCAAGATCCTATTACATCTGATACATTTAGTTGGAAAAATGATTCCTTATGGTACAACAATCGCTTATATATTTGTAAGAATTCCCAACTAAAACAAAATATTCTTTTGGAATTGCACACTTCTCCTTTAGGAGGACACTCAGGTTTTTTAAGAACTTACTACAAGGTGGAGAAATAATTTTTTTGGGATGGCCTTAAATCTGATATTCAAAATTTTGTGGCGGAATGTTTGGTTTGCCAACAGAATAAAGTTGAGACATTTAAGACCCCAGGTCTTCTACAAACTTTATCCATTCCAAGTCAAAGTTGGGAGGAGATTTCAATGGATTTTATCATAGGTTTACCTAAGTCCGAAGGAAAGAGATTCATCATGGTGGTAGTTGATAGACTTACCAAGTATGCACACTTTTGTGCATTTTCTCAGCCATTTAAAGAAAGTACAGTTGCTACTACATTTAGGGACACAATTCAAAAGCTACATGGAAACCCAAGGGTTATTGTGAGTGACAGAGATCCCATTTTTACTAGAAATTTTTGGACATAATTATTTTCTTGTTTGGGTACTCAATTAGCTCATAGATCATCTTATCATCCTCAATCTGATGGTCAAACTGAGATAGTAAATAAATGTTTGGAAGGATATCTTTGTTGTTTTGTATCTGATAAACAAACGCAATGGGTCAAGTGGTTACCTCTCACTGAATGGTGGTATAACACTTCCTTCCATACTGTAGCAAAAATGACCCCATTTATGGCACTTTATGGATATCATCCACCATCCATCACATCATCTTTAATAGAAAATTCCAAGGTTCAAGCGGTGGAAGATCACATCGAGCATCACCAAGAAGTTCTCCAACTCTTAAAGGACAACCTGAATTTGGCTCAAATCGAATGAAACAACGAAGCGAGATCAACATCCACGTGAGTTTTGATGTAGGCGGTATTTTTACGACTACAACCATGCAAAAAAATGTACCTCAAGCAAGCTAAGAAGTATAATAAATTATCACCAAAGTACTATGGTCCTTACAAGGTGTTGCAAAATATTGGTACTATGGCATACAATTGGAGCTTCCTCCTTCTTCACGAGTGCATCAATTTTATATTTATGTAAAGTTATAGTGAAAATCTTCTAGTTCAAACAATATTGCAGAACTTGATGAGAATGAAAAATCATATTGGAACACGAAGTGGTCACTGGAAACAAGAACTTAATGACTGGGAATGAAATCAATTTGAGTATATCATCAAGTGGAAGAACTTACCAATTTGAAGATTCTACTTGGGAGGATGGTAATTTTATCTGAAGCACCCATAGCTACTCGAAATTAGGGACAACACTTTTTGAAGAGGAGAGGGCATTTAGGTCTATATTCTAATCTGATCCCTTATTATTGTTAGTGTAACCCTGTATTGTTAAAATTGTACGCACCTTTATATTTTGCAGATTGTGCCCTTAAATTATTATTGTTGGGTATTAGGATTACATTGTGGCCCCACTAGGATTACATTACTTATTTATGGACTCCTATATATAGAAAGGAGGTTTTGTAATTTGAATCATCCAAGAATTGTTCATTCATGTAATGTATTGGAGGTTGCCCCCTCGAAGTGGCTTATTTCTAAGGCGTTGATATCTCTTTTCTTTTATTTTTGGAGCTGGTTTCACAACAACCATTTATGTATTCCCCTTCATTTGCAACAGTGGCGGTAAATATTTTCTTTTTATCGAGTTCTTGGCTTGGGTCAGATCTGCACCAGTGAAATAGCAACAATACTCTCCTGGACTCTCCCTCAATAATCTCGGTATCTCTCTCATAGATCCTCTTGGGTGGATCTCAACATCAAAGGTTTTGCAATCAGGGAGATCGGATCTAAATGTCAGGAGAGTGCAACTTAATAAGTGAAAAGAGATTAGGGCCTTTGGGTATTATGCTGCAAAGGAAAATAAACTCTCCAGTCATTGGATCTGGGAATCTATGCAAAAATTTTCAACATCCCCGCAAACTTCACCTGCAAACCCATGGATCTGCAACAAGACGACAGACGGTACATCCTCAGAATCAGAACTTGGAGCATATAATACGGGTAATATAGATCTGGTACCCACAAACTCAAATCCATGGATTAACTCGCAAATTCCTTGCAGGATCTTATACATTTGCATTACCTGTGGACCTGATTTATCATTACGCCTATTGTTTGGATCTAAGACTAGAACTGTCCAAGAGCATGAAATCACGGGATCCATTACACTCAGATCCACAATGTAACAGGCCAGATCTAGCTCTAACAATCTCCAACAATCGGAAAATCATCGCCCCAAGGACAGATGGTGATGCACAAGACTACTCAAAGTGTTCCAATGAAGCAGTGATGCAATTATTTGTTAAAACCTTCAGTGGGAATTCCATATGCATTCAGATCTCAGAAGGAATGTTGATACAAACCCTCAAACAAAAGATCCAAAAGCAAACCGGCATTCCAGCAGATCTACAAAAATTGATATATATATAAGAAAACAAATGCAAGACGACCACACTTTAAAGGATTATAATGTACCGACCAATGCATCCATCTATCTCACCTTGAGACTTATTGGAGGAACCTTAGGAACCAGCTCTAAATGACTTGCATCTTTCAAAGATGTTTTTAAAGGAAAGGGAATGCCACAAAGTACTCCTGAAACCACACCCCCCTCCCTGGGCCATACATCATGGAGCTGAAAACCTAGGTCCCGGCTTTAAATATTACGAAGGACGAAGTAAATAGCCTATATGCAGATTTCTACACCAAAGCACTCATCTGCAGATTTAATGGATTCTGGCCCAAATCAGAGGCACTTCATCAATGTATATTCACAAATTGGACTCCTCACTGTGATATCTACTTTTTCTCGAAAGGCTTTTTTATTTTCGAATTCGAATTAGACGAAGACAAACAATACGTATTAAATGAAGGGCCCTGGTTCTGGGGAAATGCTGGACTCTTTATGACTCCCTGGTTCCCTTATTTCGACCCCAACACTATAGTGGTATCCAAAATGCCAGTCTGGATCAGGTTACACAATCTACCTCTCCATATTTGGCATCCCCGAGTATTAAAAGGTATAGGGAACTCTGTGGGAAAATTTCTCAAGGTCGATATAGAGTGAACCCACAAAGGCATATTCACATTCGCCAAAATATGTGTTGAAGCTGACCTCAGTCAAGGATTACCTGACCACATTATACTGAACTACAAAAATCAACAATGGTCACAAATACTCGATTATGAAAACACAACATTTCGATGCCATACATGTCTACAAGTGGGACATATTCAAAGCATGTGCCCACAAGCCAAAAAGGACAACAACAGGAAGAAGAGACACCCTTAAAATCCCAAAGGTTGGCGATTCGCAGCATCAAAGGACGTTGAAGCAGAAGAAACAAAAGCATCAAAAAATGACACAAATGATAATACCAAGCATGACACGATCAACCCACAGCCGGACTTGACTGAGCATAACGTTGAGCTAACTCCAATTCCTGCAGTTACACAGATGCAACAGGAAAAATCCACCCCTGAAAAAGTAATAAGTGGATCCAAACGCTCCCATGTGTCAGAAGGATCTAATTTTGTAAAAGAGCCCCCAGCGAATGTATACGAGAATCAAATGGTTATAGTAACACCCACACCCAGCAATGGAGGTTGGCGTAGAGTGGAAAAAAAGAAAGGTAGGAAAGAATATTTTTTTGCTCTATAATGAGTATGTACAAATCCTGCTTTTAAGGATGAGCACAATACCGCATATGCTATTAGCATCTACAACATGTATTTTTTTCAATCATGAATAAAGTTACAATTTTTCCTTGGGAAAAAAAAGGGCTTGTTATTTCTCTTAAGTCTATTAATGCAATCTATAAATTTTTAAATCCAGGGCTTCTGATGTGCCGATGAGTAGAGGGTATTAAATCCAACTCAGAGTTGGAACAAGCCCTCATATGGGCTTTTAGATATGAAGGGGTTACTATCGCCCCAAAGGAAGCGCTTAGACAACTTGGAACTCTTTGTAACCTGAGCAAATTATGCATCAAGGTGGCGCTCAAATGCAAGCACAACTGGGAGAAAGTCATGAGAATGTTTTGGATATGGGCGAGAGGGATTAACAACTTTGTTATTACACGTTCGCCTAGACTGTATGCCTCTCTGGCTTCTTCACGGAGGGTGATAATTCATATGCGAGTTCTAGTGGATTCACAGTTTTTGGGTGGTCCAGGAAAAAGGAAAATGGTTAAGGCAACTCCAGGAAAAGGTAACAGTGGATGAGGTGGCAAGCTTGCGCGAGATAAAGGAAAGGTATCGAGTGCGTCAACAATCAACCCTCAGCGGCAAAGGGGAAGGAAAGCAGACCAAGAAAATATGCAAAATTTACTGCAAACATATGGGGTCAGAACCCCGGCACAGGTAAAATCAATGATTTCCTTATGGGAGAAGGATTTGAACATGAAAGTGGAAGCTGACCTCCTGAACGAAGAATGAGAAACCCTAGTTTCGGATCCATTGAACACTAGAGTTCAGTTGACCATGTTCAAACAGTCAGTTCACCTATATTGGTCCATGAAATGTTTGATGACGAAGGCCATTATGTTAGTACAAGAAGCTAGGGGACACCTGCAGGCATAACTGAGTGTTATATAGATTCACTGAGACATTCAAGCCATCCAACTACAGCTACACCATCAAAACGTGTGTCTCAGTTGAATTGAAAGACAACTCTAGAATCTGCATCGAGTGGACATGCCCGGTTCGGGTGCAAAAGACCCGGCCCTGGTAGAATTACCAGGATGCACTGCTAAATTTTGTATCTAGTTTTCTGATGTGGCCGGCTAGTATTTATTTTAATAGTAGTAAGTTTTATGGGATAATAGACATTATAGTATATAAGGCTTGGAAGGATAGAATCAAACAGTTTAAGTTTAAGTTTCGGTTGGCTTATAACTCATTGAGGTGACCAACAATCTTGGTTTCCTTCGGGAAGGTTGAAGCCACCAAGAATATTATATATGTAACTTACACTATTTTTACAACAACAAAAAATGAATAGAGAGGCACTACCAAACTTATAAAATAAAAAAATAATATATAATATAATTATAATTTTATTAATTTTATAATTCTTTTAAACCTAGTAATGTGAAATGTTTTATGGAAAAGTGTTAGAAAAATGTTTTATAATGTTTTATGAAGAGAGAGATTGCACGCAACACAAAACGCATTCACTATGTTCTATTGATAACTGTTACATATTTATATTGATAACTGTTACATATTTATAGTATATTGCTTTCGGCCGCCAATCTTTTGCTTCACTTTGGTGGTGATCGACGCAATTTCGCTGGCTTTCCCGTCCTTTAGTTTTTTCGCTGTCTCAATCATCTCGGCGTTGTGATTGTCTTCAAAGATTCGCACGTTATGTGCCTTGTCGATGAACCCTTCCATAACCAAACCGCATTCGGTGCAAATGTAATTCCACTCACCTTCATTAACAACCATCTCTGTCTCCTTCTTGCACTCTGGGCAATGTGCATTCTCGATTATTCTCTCGTATCTCTTGGGAAATGGCCGAGCCATGCCTTTTTCACAGAGTTGGGAAGCAGAGGCGGCAGAAGAAACGGAGGCTGACACGTTAATGTCAAAACTTTAGATGCAGCAAATTTGGTTGCTTCTTTAACGAGAAAATCGATAGAGCACCGATTTCATTTCTGTGGTGAACAACTAAATCTCCAGCAGTTTCATTGGCATCCTAGTATGAGATCAGACGATTCTGACGAGGTGCAGAAACCAATTCAATTTCTAATAAGGCGTTTCGCTCAAATTTCAGCAGCAGGGCGGGAATACACATACCATGTTAAACAGTCACGCAAATAATAAGCAAGAATGATAAATCGTGTTATCCATTTCTATTCAAAAACATCCACATATTAATACAGTGTCTAAGACCTTTGTTTCATATTCCCAGAAGTCTCTTTGAATTCTATGACTGTTAAAATTCTGCCACATTAACCCTACAAATTAAGTTTCCAACATTATTTAATAATAACTTTAATTATTATATATAAGATGAGAAAATAAATATATGATGCAAAATGAATACATAGTATTTGGAAGTTAATAAAATAATCCCATGAATCTCGTTAATAAAAGTGATTGCCCGTGAAATTTCACGGAGAGCAGGACTATAAGACTCGAGGGATGGAAAAACGCTGAAAGTATGTGCCTGGTATTATGTGACTCTGGCAATGTCATATGAATGCATATAATGAAAATATGCAAATTAGAGCATGGGACGGTGTAATATGAATGCATAGAGTGGAAATATGCAAAGAAGAAATGTAATACTTACATTAGAGAGGAAAAGGTCAAAAAATCAAACTTCAATGCAATCTTCATTTTATGCCTAGCCTCTCAGTTATAGATTGTAAAATTTTAAAAATGATAATAATATATTATATAATAAAATAGGTATAATGATGTTAATAGTCATCTATATTTTTAAATCATATTTTAAAATTTCAATTTAAGAATTAATAATAAGTAAGTTGATGATAGATATTTATTTTTTATTAAATATTTTAAATATTTTTAGTAATAAAATTAAACGTTAAAATTTATTTAAAAAATAGTTATTTTTTATGAATTAATTTTTAAAAAATATTATATGAATAATGTGTTATATGAAGATGAGTTATGACTTGTTGGATATGTGGTATTAGTAAGATATGATATTGATTTATGGTAAATAAAGCCTATTTTCATGGTAAAGTGGAGATGAATTTCCATCATTAAAAATCGTGTTATATGTTTTTTTAAATGTGTGTGTGCCTATATATGTACGTATTAACTTATATCTTCATTTTTTATAGTTAAAAATAATAATGATGAGACATTTTTATTTTAGAATAGAGCTTATAGAAATTTAATGTAGGGATATAATCCTATGAAATATTTTTGAATATTCTTAGTAATCATTCGAAATTTATTTCCAAAATAATCATAACTTTTTGACATCTATAAATTATTCAAAATAAGATATATATCATCTTTGCCTCTTTAAATTCTTCGAAATGACATCACATTTTATGTATATTGTATCATTAAAGGTGTGTAGATTCTTCGAAATGACGTATTGCATTTTATGTATAGTGTGTACATGTGATGCGCTAATGGTCCTGTTATGCCACGAAAGGTCACTCGTTCATGGTATTTTTTTAATTTTTTTAGTGACGCTCTCGTTAGTGGTATCATTTTTTTATTAAGTTCTACTTCATTCAAAGTAAAATAATATTATTTCTTGTGACGAAAGAGAGGCTTGTGTATAAAAAAAATTATGGTTGTATACATGAATTGTCACAAAAGTGTAATATACAAGGTAGTTGTTGTAAGAGTATTCTATTACTCACAATATTGTGTAAATGTATATAGAAGATGTCCATTATATAGTAATGGAGGAGGATAACTACAACAACTAGATAAATGCAAGTCTCTATGTAAATGTAGTTTCCCCAACCACTTGACCCAGTTGGACCGAGTAGAAAATAAAAATAAATAAATAAATAAAATAAATAAATGAAGGAAGGAAGAAATCGGTGGAGTATATCACATGGTTTTGGCCCAGATAACTCTCAACCAAGGTAATTACTCGAGGTTTCTTTCAAGCAATCGAGATTTAAAAGGACGAAGGAGGAACGGGAGAAAGCATGGATTTGGATAATTTCTCTTTGAATCTCAAGTGAAGGCTCATGCAAGTTTTCAACCAGCGAGGGTTTCAAGCGAGATCCTTAGCCTATCTTCAACGAGATTCATTCTCACCCTAGTTTGCAACCCATCTCCAGTGGTATCGATTCTCACCCTAGCTGGTCAATTTCTTTTCTCTTTTTTACAGTGTGTTTTCCGATCGATAGTCTTTAGGGATTCGTTTTGGGAGAATTTGTTTCTTGTGAAGGAACAGAGAGATCATTAACCTGGACACTCAACATGGACTGAAAGAGTAGGATTTGATCACACTTGTCTCTGGCGTTGGGTAAGCATATATCAAAATAGGAAAACACATTATCGTTTACTATATTTCCCTATGCAGACTAGTTGGGTCATGAACCACCAACTCCTGTTTAACGAGGGCCAATCCACTGTTTGTAAGAAGTGACAGGCACCTTGCTAGGAGAAGGAGCACTTTAACTAGACCCTAGGGCCATCGTTTACTAAAGTTGTGACAAGGAGACTACATTGTTGTTATCGTGTTGTGGAGTGAGGTCGATGGGTCAAAAACGATGTCGACAGCATTAAGGAGTCATACAGAATGGTTTGGAATTCTACTAAGGGTGCAACATTGTCCCAGATCTGTTTCAGTAGATTGCAGGAGGCAGAAGGAGCATGAGATCTCGACGGTCAAGGAAAAACAAAAGTAAAAGGGACGAGAGGGTGTTCAATAGATTTGTCACATCACGGGACAAATTCATTTACTTAATCTTGTGTGGTTGAATATTTGATATATCCTTGTTCACTAGCTGAATTTTTGCCACGTATTTATGTTCACCTATAATAGGTAGGATCAGAATTTTTATCCTTGGTTGGGTCGTGGATGTAATGATCTTCATTTTCATGCCTTGGTGATATTACCTTCGTGTGTGTATTTTCTTTTTGTATGGTTATTGATCTTAAATGCTTGAGTAACGAATATTTATTAAAGCCTCTAATAAATGTAATGAAATAAGAGTTAGGCATTAAATAATTTGGAATATTTATTTCCTACCTTTCTCTACTTTTTTTCATGGGAAATTTACAGTGGTATCAGAGCCACAATCTTAACCATTTGTGTGATTCCAAGAAAATCAAAACAAAAGGTATTGTTATTAGTTGGAAAGGAAGGAAGGGTAGAACTCAAGGAGGAGAAAATAAAGAAGACCAGGGAGAGCTAGAAGAGTTAGACAAACCAATGGGTGATCACGAAAGTACCATGCTTGTAAATGCATTACAAAAGGTTGTCGCCACTCAAGACACAATTGTGGAACTTCTCAAATTGTAGATCAAGCAAACTAAATTGTAAATCAATAATGGGTAAGGTGTCTCTCATTCAGGTGGAGACATTCTATCACATGAACATGCCAACATTAAAAGCAACCCATTCGACAGACCTACTATGCCTAAATTCTATGGTGATTCCTCTAGGAAGCAAGACTCTCCTTCACTAACTGTAAAGAGATTTACAACTTGCATGAAGGATTATGATACATTTCCCCCCAACGTGAAAGAAAATTTAACCGTCAATGACTATTGTTTCATGAGAAACAAAAAACAGAGGAAGGAAACAACATATGGGGGGCCTTAATTAAACCAGAATCTGCAAAACATTGTGACAAAAGTAATTCTTCACTACTTTGATGGATCAACGAAGTGTTCTACAAAATCATGGGTGCAGAATATGGATACATACTTCCAACTTAATCCCATGTGTGAGAAATATGTCATTAAATATTCCATGCTTCATATTGATGGAAAATCATGCAAATGGTGGAAACATGGGATGGTCACTCTAGGACATGAAAAAACAATCTCTTATACATAATTCACACTGTTATTGATAGAGAGAGTTGATAGGAAGGACCATGATTTGTACTTCTGCGAGCTAACCCAACTCCGAAAAACAAGAAGTTTTGAATCTTACATCGTTAAATTTCATATACTTGTAGTTATGGTCTCTTACCTTTCAATGGATCAAATGGTCATGTTATTCGTAGAAGGGTTTTCATAGCCCCTGTGTGGTTGGGTCAGAGCCTATCAACCCGTGACCTTGCAAGATGCAATTAGTAGTGCAAAAGATATGCAGGATGCAGTACAAAAGGCCAAGTTCCTACCCAAACCAAGTATTCCTAGAAAAGGAAATGAATTCACGCAGCAACAAAGGGAGTCGTCAGAGAAGAGAAAGTTGGAAGATGAAACTGGGAAATATATCAGGAGGAGAAGGCTATGGTTCTCTTGGTAGGAACCATGGGCACTAGTGCATCGGTGTACTAAGCGAAAGGACTACTATATTGAATTATTTTAGGATAGAGAAGATGAAGAAGAGGAACCAGAGATGGCTCAGGGATAATCCCAATGTATCGGGGCAGAGGGGGAGACCCAAGAAGGGATTATTGCTTCACTTACAGGGTTCCAAAGATACCACACTATTTTGGTTAGGGGAACCATACAAGGACGAAAATTCACCATGTTGATCGATGGTGGGTCCTCCCACAACTTCATTGATGCATAATTTGTAACTAGAAGAGGATTCGCAACTCAAGAACTTGGAGGATTTACAGTTTTGATTCTTGAAAAGAAGGATAAAAACATGTCATGCATGAAAATAGTCCCTAATATGAGTTTAAAATTG
Source organism: Pinus albicaulis (assembly GCA_034641835.2). Taxonomy (NCBI): domain Eukaryota; kingdom Viridiplantae; phylum Streptophyta; class Pinopsida; order Pinales; family Pinaceae; genus Pinus; species Pinus albicaulis. Next base: position 136,162 of record JAXQQM020091783.1, read on the forward strand.
GGGAACTATACCATTATAGATACTATTTTTTTTTTGGATATCCCAGACTCTAATGTAGTATTAGTGGTTCAATGGCTATATTCAATTGGGACTCATACACTAAACCATCAAGCATTGGAATTCAAATTTACAAGTCGGATGGTAAGATGGTGATGCTAAGAGGAATGTATTCATACCTGCCCAAGATTTTGACATCCAACATGATGGAGACATATCTTAGACATGGGAATATTCTGTGGGTTGTGGAGTGTTGAATCATGGAGAAGAAACCAATATAACAACATCAGGAGTATCCACCTGACATCATGGCATTGCTACAAAAGCACGAAAAGATTTTTCAAGATATACCACTAGGGCGACCACCAGATATGGGATTTGAGTACATCATTTCACTAGAGGAAGGGGTCCAAGATGTCATCACTACCCCTTACTTACATCCCAAAGCACATAAGGATGAGATAGAGAAGGAAATATATAATTTTTTGGCATTAGGACACATTTGACCAAGCTCAAGCCCTTTTGCTTCATCCATGGTTTTGGTCAAGAAGAAGGATGGGCGATATTCTTCGACAACATCATAATTTATGGTAGAACATGGGAGGAGCATCTACAACATTTGGATGAGGTTTTGGGTATACTAGAGGAACAAAAATTCTATGCCAAAATATACAAATGTGAGTTTGGCATGATAGAAATGTTATATTGTGGTCACTCAATCGGAGGCCAAGGCATCAAAGTGCACCAAGAGAAGATTGAAGCCATTCTAAATTGGCCCACTCCCAAAAATGTAACAAAATTAAGGAGCTTCTTGGGTATTTGTACTTATTATAGGAGATTTTTTAAGGGATATTCACATCTGGAAGCACCTCTTACTCACTCGACTAAAAAGGGAGCATTTTTATGGACAGAGAAAATGCAAGAGACATTTGAGTGAATGGAGAAAGTGATGAATTTTTCCCAATTCTAGCCTTGACGAACTTCTCCCAACCATTTGTATTGGAGTGGGATATCTCTAGGAAGGAATTGGGGTTGTTTTAGCAGATTCATAATTCGATTTATTTTCAGAGTAGGAATCTTTAGGATTATGAGTGTTATTATTCCATTTATGACAATAAATGTTAGAAATTATGCATGCACTGACCAAGTTTTGACCATATCTAGTGGCCATTAGGTTGGAGGTCAAAACTAATCATAATAGTCTCAAGTACTTCCTAGATCAAGAGGGATTAAACGAGAGGAAAAAAAATGGATTAGAAAGATCCAAGCCTATGACTTTGAGATGGAATATTTCAGAGAAAAAAACAATGTAGTAGCATATGCCTTATCTAGGAGACCAACTATCTTCTCCCTCATAGACATTGTGGAAGACTAGAAGTCCCATCTTAATGGAAAATCATCAAACAATTGATAAAGAGTTATCAATGGCACTATTTATTATAAGAATCGAATCTATCTAGTACAAGAGTCCTAGTTGAATATGAAGATCATACAAGTAGCCCATGACTCCCCTCTAGTGGGACATCCAGGATTTTTAAAGACCTAAAATACCATTAGGGAGATGTTCACATGGAAGGGACTCAAGGGGAACATTATCAAATATGTCCAAGAATGTGGTACCTATCAGAGCAATAAGGTTGAACACACACAACCAATAGGGTTGTTACAGCCATTGCCCATTTCAAAAAAAATGGGAGAGTGTCTTCATGGATTTCATTATAGGGCTACCCTCATCCCAAGGAAAAGATTCCATCTTCATGGTGGTAGATCACCTGACCAAATATTTCCACTTCACTGTGATTTTCTCGAGAAGCTTTGCATCTCAAATCGCAGCATATTCTTCCAAGGAGTATTATGTCTACATGTTTTTCCCAAAACCATTGTCAGTGATCGTGATAGCATGTTCATGGGAGGATTATTGTAGGATTTACTCATGTTAGTAGGCAAAAAACTCACTCCTAGTACAAGTTACCATATATAGATAGATGGACAGACATAAGCAATAAATAGATGGGTGGAGGGTTACTTACGAAACTATTTCACAGGGAAACAAAAATCATGGGCCAAGTGGTTGTATTTAGGATAATATTTCTATAACACTGCTTACCACATGTCGATAGGGATGGCACCCTTTCGAGCCTTATATGGATATGAGGAATTGTATTTTGCAGACAACTAATTTGGAGATAGTAGGGCACCATTAGCCAAGGATTGGATCCAAGAATGTCAAGATATTCTCTAGGAATTCAAGGATAACCTACATACTGCTCAAAATCGACAGAAGTTATATGTAGATCAATAGAGGCTAGAAATAAGTTTTGAAGTTGGAAATGAAGTTTACCTCCAGCTACGACATTACACACAGTATACCTTGAAGTAGAAAGGAGTATAAAAGTTAAAGCCATGATTCTATGGTCCCTATCAAGTTATCAAAAAAATAGGAGAGGTGGCATATGAATTGGAGCTTTCAGCAGAGAGAAGTTTTCATAACATATTTCACATTTCTTGTTTGAAGAAGGAAGTAGGGGAGAATGTCAAATCGTCACCTGATTTACCCCCATTAGATGAGGAGGGAAATCTTCAACTAGTTCCAAAAGAAGTGTTGGAAGTTATAGAAAGGAGGCTCTGGAGTAGGATTATCTGAGAATATATGGTACGATGGAAATATTTTCCCACCAAAGATGCTATGTGGCAAAGAGAGTACATATTGCAGCTTCCATCATTGAAATTTATTAAGGGCAATAAATTTTTAGAATAGGGGACTATAATATCCCCAATGAGTTCATTTAATTGAACCAAGTAGAAAAAAAAAGTTTAAAAAATATAAATAAATTAATTAATTAAGGAATAAATGGCATAGAGCACATGGTTTTTCCCCAGGTAACTCTCAGCCAAGTTAATTTCCCATGGTTTCCTTCAAGCAATTGAGCTTTAAATGGATAGAGGAGGAATAGGACCAATCATGGATTTGGATAATTTACATTTTCATCTCAATTGAACGCTCAAGAAATTTATCAACCAACGAGGGTTTTAGGAGAAATACTTAGCCTATCTTCAATGGGATTCACTTTCACCCTATTTGGCAACCTAGTTTTGGTGGTATTGATTATCACCCTAGCTAGTCAATTTATTTTCTCTTTTTAGCAGAGTGTTTTCTGATCGAAAGTATCTTGGGATTCATTTTGAGTGCACTCGTTTCTTGTGAAGGGATGGAGAGATCATTAACCTGGTCTCTCAACCTGGACTGGAAGTTTAGGAATCGATCACACTTATCTCTGGTTCTGGGTATGCATAGATCATGGTAAGAAAATAAACTATCATTTACTATACACTTGTCTATAGTTTGGTTGGGTCGTGAATCATCAACTTTAGGTTACCATGGGTAAATCCACTATTTGGAAGGGCTGAGAGACACCGTGCCAAGAGAAGGAGCACTTTAAGTAGAACACAAGTCCATCATTGATTGAAGTTGTGAAAATGAGACTACATTTTTTATATAGCGTTGTGGAGTGAGGTCGACGAGTCAAAATCATCGCTGACAACACTAGGGAGTCATACAAAAGGGTTTGGAATTATTCTAAGGGAGAAACACCATCCAAAATTGTTTTAGTATATTGCAGGAGGCAAAAGGAGTGTGAGATCTGCATGACAAGGAAAAACTGAAGTAAAATGGACGAGAGGGTGTTGCATATATTTCACATCACACGAAAGAGTAATTTAATTAATCTAGCTTGGTTGACTATTTGATATATACTTCTTCACTATTCGAAGGGTTTCCTAAGTATTTACATTCACTTGCAGAAAGTAGGATCAAAATTGGCATCCTTGGTATTGATCGTGGATGTGATGATGTTCGTTTTCATGCCTTAATGATGTTACCTTCACGTGTTGAGATGGAATAATTAAATGAATGGCCATACTATTTTATTTTTGTATGGTTATTGATCTTAAATGCTTAATTAATGAATACTTTTCATAGCCTCCAATAAATGAAATGAAATAAGAGTTAGGAGTTAAAGAGTTTTGGAATATTTATTTCCTATCTTGCCCTATTTTCTTTTGTGGTAATTTTACAGTGATCTTACAACTTACTTTACTTAGCCCATGGGGAAATGAAGCGTTGTAAAATCCAACTCTAACACCCCCCCTTAAGAGAAATATAGGGAGTCACTAAAGAAAAAACAAAATAAAGAATGGATCCCGGCAACAAGGCATGATTATGTACCCACGTACTCTCATAAGTGGAGAAAGAGAGAAAAAACCTCCTATTAAAGGAATCCCCCCAAAAATATAGAAAGATGTCAGTGCTCAATTTATCATGGAGCTAAAATTGTAGATCCCATAACAATCCACTAAATGGAAAGAACATGGGCCTACTCCAATCAAGAAATATGAAATGATGAAGTACCAAAAATCTTAAGATGAGAGCCATGAAACCTCAATGAGGTTAGTCTATCTATGAAGTATAAATGTTGTAGAGGCACAAGGGTGGCAAACACTGTCAAATTCTCCCAAAAAAGACTTCAAAGAAATTAGGTGTTAGTAAGGAATCAAGACAATGCTTCAAACAGAAGAAACACCATCAACCAATAAACAAACAATGAGGTATGTAAGTTTGAAAAACTCAACTCAAACACCATACAACAAAACTCCTGAAGTTTCCTAAACACCGTCACCTTCATACTGATTAAAAATGACAACTGTCAACAATGAATGACAATAATATATGTCACCCTCTAATTGCACCCCCTAAAACACAACTGTGAAAGGAGCAAGAATAAACAATATTCATTGTCAGTAAATTTTCATCCCTGAAACACAACTGAGTGAAAAATGGAAATCAACAATAAACAACTGATGCAACACGACGATAGGAATATTGAAGGCAATTTTTTAGATGCTGCCATGACATCCATAATTGATCCTTATGGTTTTCACTGGTCAATAATTCATTATTTCACGTCTCTTTTGTAACGATTTGAATTTTGTACTACTAATTGACAAATAATGTTGATTCTTGGGTAATTTCTTCTGATGAGGATGTGAAGATAGCTCCTTTTTTGTTTTGTCGGACTCAAAGGTGGGTGCCACAACACTTTCATTTGTAATGACATTAACAACCATGTCATCAATATTTTTATCACAATTAACAGGTGAATTTTCTTCAATAACCTCATAGTTAGATGTTGGTGATGAGGCAGTAGCAAGAATGTATCCAATACCTTCTCTTGATGTCTACACTATAGGGTTAATAGGAGCAACAATTCTTTGTCCATCCTTCCCAAGTCCTCCCCCAGTATATCTCATTTTTATTAGCAATTGAGATCCAATACCAATAGTATGATTTTCAAAACTTGATGTGATAAAGGCATGCATTGAATCATGATCACCAACAACAGGTTTCTCTCATTGAACATCATCAAGTGTGGAAGAAAGAGAGCTTGGCACCTTAACACCAATCGTATGCATCTAAAATTTATGAAAACAACTAACTTCTAATTCAAGTTCCTGATTAGACTCTTGAATCTTTTGAATGACCTCATCCTTCTAAATAATTTGTTGTAACAATGCATGATAATCTTGTTTAAAAATTTGATATTGTTCCAACATTGTTTCTTTTAAAAAATTAATCTCCATAATGTGTTGATTATTTTTATATTCCATTTTATTCTTCAAATTTTATGTTTTTGAGTCAGAAAAAGACTCAAGTTCCTCCTCCAAGTCATCAAGGAGGTCAATATTTTCTTGAAATTCATTTGCAAGCATTTGGAAATATTTTTCCCATGGTTGAATATAGATGGTCAACCTTCTTTATTTTTTCTGTGATTGATCTTTGCAACCTATTCTTAATAGTTGTAGTCTCTTTTTACAATAGACTTACCATAAACTGCAATTGAAGGACCTATTTACGATGTTGATCTCTTGCCTTATTTTCATGAAGCTCCTGCAATCTTTTACCCATATTGAGAAGAACAAGTTGGCACACAAGTAAAAATTGCTACAAAACAAGGTTGATGATGACAATAAAATATGCTTTTACACTTCAAAAAATGACACAAATCAGATCCATCTGCTATATTTGCATGCCTACCCAATCAAGGAAATATTTCATAACCCCAGGTTTACCACAAGAGAATGCCCAAATCTCTTTTTACTCCATTAAAAAACTTGCCATTAAAATTTTCCCACTTTTTGGAAACCTTCTTATAAAGTTATAATCCAAAAAACAATATTTTATAAAATTCCTTTATCCTTTTAATGTGCCTTTTCCCTCTTTTCATAAAGGTTTTTTCTCCCTTCTTAGTAATACACTTTCTTCCTTTTGTTTAAAAATCATGTGAGGAAATTTAATAATGGGAAAATTAAATTATGGTAACATATTTTTATAATATTTGGAGGCCTGTGAACTTACGCAAAATTGATAAATGACGCCTCAAACACCACAACTTCCATGCTCTTCTTTCCCTGCTTCAACTCGCTGATTTATTCAATGAATTTATCATGATAAGCAATGACCAATGTGATGTTCAACTTACACTTTTCGCTACAGCTTCTAAGACTTATTTATAGAGCAATTTCCACCACCAAGAACCAAACAATAATCAACAAATATTTTACATTGACGTCGACTAACCAGGAATCTATGTTGAGCTTCTGATGTGTAGGGAAAACATAAGGTGATGTGGATCAAAATATGGTTGTCTATAATGACTCGGTCGACCCTAGTTATTTTCAGACTGAAGACCTTTGTTCCACTAAAAAATATTTGTCAGCTAAAGAAAAAGTGAATCGTTGCTACTCATACCGATCACACTACTTTGCATGGCGTATTCTCAACATTATAAAAAGTGAATGGTCAATTGAATATTGACGACACTGGAGAGAAGCAACAAAACTGCAAACCTTGCTTCATATCTACAACATATCCAACAAAAAACTCATCAATTTTCATATTTGGGACCAATGATCCGGTGATATATCATCCAAGCCATCGAGCCAACGATCCAAGGTTTTCTAGGTTCTCTTCTAAAAAATCCACAATTCCTAGGAAGGACAGAGCGCAAGAAGCCTCGTAACGGATATCAAACTCAAATTTGACCATACATGGTCACAGAGAAACGTCATTCAGATTTAATAGATCAAAACCATATCTCTTAGACATATTTAGTGATATCAAAACACAAACTCCATTCATATCATTAAAAAAATTAGAAACTCCAAAAAAAATTAGGCAAGTCAGGAATCGTGTTCTCTGATACCATGTAAGAGTATTCAATTACTCACGATCTTATGTAAATGTACATATAAGACCTTCATTATATAGTAATGGAGGAGGCCTAGTGTTTGTTAAGGATAACTATAACAATTGGACAAATGCAAGTCCCTATGTGAGATTACAACTCACCATACTTAGCTCATGGGGAAATGAAGCGTTGGAAAAAACAAATCTAACAGTTGCATGGATCAATTGTGAGGCTATTATCTTTGTAGTGCATGAATTTTCATGAGAGTGTACATAAGCAAGGTACTTGTATGCATCAATTGAGATAGATAAATGTGTCAATTGAGAGATATTAATATATAAATATAGAATATGTAAATCATAAAAGTTTAAATTGTTTTTATATATTTTTAATTTAAATTAAATTATTTAGAAACATAGATAAATATATAAATTAAGAATATGTAAATTATAAAATTTTAAGTATTTTAATATGTAAATTATAAAATGTTAAATGATCCTTTTATAAAAAAATTCGTTATATCTGTAGAAATAACTCAAAATTTGTAGTTTTTAATGAATTTAGACTGAAAAAAATAGACACGAATTTCTTCTGCTCAATCTACAGAAGGGAAAACATATAATAGAAAAACATGCAGTCATTCAATGATAATGAATACATTTTTTACTAGGAAACCCAACTAGAAAAAAGCCATCCTTAGTTTGTATTATATCATATGAGAACAATGATCTATTACAATGACAACTTCAATTCTTGAAGCTCAACCTGCACATCAATATTGATCTCCTCCTGAGTCTACTCTGGCCAATACTTAGCCAAAAATAGGCCTCTTGTTTCCTCCTATTTTCTTGTGCAAATCCCAAGAGAAATGGCTCACATGTTTAATGCAAACTTTGTACACTCACTAGTATACAATATTGATTACGATTATGCCTTTTTCCTCCACTTCGTTAGGTAATTTGAATTGCATGCATGAATAGGGCTATTTTTAGTAAATTGACTAGTTAACTCAAAGATGAATGAGTTAACAACAATTACAACTACTAAACTGAAATCATACTGACTCTATTCTAGACTAGAGTTTAGATAACTGAGTTTCACTATATATAACTCCACTAGATTTTTAGATCTTAGCAATCAACTCATGCACAACTCTACTTATTTCCCAAAAACTCGAATTGACTGACTTAACTGAGTTATTTCGCCATGTCACTCTTGCAAAATCCAACTCAAGTCATCTTGCTGAAGTGGAAATTTGAATTTCTCCATTTGACTAAGGCACAATTGGAATGAAGCCTTTTCTTGCTACAATTTAACACTCCCTCCTAGCAAGAAAATGGTTTTTAACAACCCCAATCCTACTCGCATGGAAAATTACCTCTTGAAAAAGCATTTGTTAAGATGTCTACATCTGGCTCCTCAGTAGAAATGTATTATAACATGATGATCCTCCTCTTCGCACAATGTCTAAGGTGATGGTACCTGATGTCTATATTCTTGTACCTATCATGAAACATTGGATTTTCATATATTTTGATAAAACTCTACTTGTTACAATGGATTAATGTAGGCCCCTTTCCATGATTAAAGAGACAAACCAGACTCTTCCTTATCCAAATATTATTGAATGATGCTTGACTAGAATCCATGTGCTTGGCCTCTATTGAGTTGAGTGCTGCATATACTTGTTTCTTTATGTACCAAGATATTGCTACTGACCCAACACTAAAGACTTTTGTCAATGTGCTCTTCCTATCTGAGGGACTCTTTTCCCTATCAATATCTGTGAAGCCTTGGAGCTTCACTCCATAAGTCTACCTGCACCATAAACTAAAGTCTATTATGCCTCTAAGGTATCTGAGAACATGTTTTTCTACTTTCCAATGAAGCTTAGTTGGATCCACCATAAACTGACTAATTTGGTTCACTGCAAAATAAATATCGACTCTTCTGTTCACCAAGTACATCAAGGACCCCCCCAGTTATCTGTAGATAGTTCCATATACTACCTCACCTATTAAAGCATCCTCTTTCCTCCAGTTAGTACCAAGAGGAGTTTCCATGGGGATGCAGTCCTCCATATGGAATCTTTCAAGGGTTTCAAAGGTGTGCTTCCCTTGTCCAAAAAATATCTCCTCTATTTGTGAAAGGAGATAGGAGCTCTAACCTTATCCTGAGTTTCCTACACCAATTTTTCAACCATCTTGGTCCTCTTCCTCCCTTATCTACATGTATTTATGTAAGTGGGTTCCTCCACTCATCTTTCTCTCTATTCTTCCACATGTGGTTGCTCCACATTTTCATGTGGATCTAACTAAGGATACTCCTTTGGAACTAGAAGCTCCTCCTCTAGTGGTATTCTCAACTATTTCTCTAAAGAAATCCTCATGAATTTCTCCTCATCAAATATCACATCCCTCCTCATAATAGTCATATTTGGTGAAGACAAGTACACTTGGTAAATATGTGTTGTATTTTTGTATCCTACACAGATCCCCCTCTCAATAGTTGGCTCCAACATTTTCCTACTATCTTTGGAAACATGACAATGTACTATGGATTCAAAAATGTAAAAGTGGGATAAATATGGCTTCCTCCCAGTGAAAGCCTCTTCAGGTACAATGATTCCAAGAATTTTGTGAGGGCTTTGGTTTTGCAAGAAAAAATGTATTAAAATCTTTTGCCCACAGGGATAGTGGCAATCCCTGGTCATGAAACATTGCTCTAGCAGCTCCTACAATACTTCTATTTCCCCTCTATGCAACCCCATTTTGTTTCGAGTTGTGAGGTTCAATAAACTTCCTTCTAATGCCCTCCTTGGCACATAATTCTTTGAAGGAATTAGACGCATATTGTCCTCCATCATCACTACTTAGGGATTTAATTTTCTTTCAAATATCATTTTAAACTAAGGATTTAAATTCAATAAAATTTGAATAAACCTCATATTTCTTATTCATGAAATAGATCCAATATTTGTAGGAAAAATCAATAATTAAGATCACATAATACCTATGCTTTTAATTTGAGACTGTGGAAAATTTTCCACACACATATGAGTGAACTCGCTACGAGATGGCTCCAACTTTGCTATCTCATCTCTGGAAGGGGGATTTAACATATTTTCTACGAGTGCATCCCTTGCAAACATCATGTTGATCAAGGGTGAATTTTTGAAGTCTAGTCGTGATATGTTGCATTATTTTCAAACCTCCATGGTGTAGGTGTCCCATGCACCTATGTCGGATCTCTCCAACATCTTGGCCTTGAACATGTTCTACCTTGATACTCAATGTAACACATGCATCCACCTCTAGCTTGTAGAGATTTTTATCCCAAACACCAATTTGTTTTAGTTGTCTAGTATAAACATGCTTTGGATATGCCTTCCCTCTACTAAGCCCCACATCATATCCTTTGTCTTCAAGTACAACTACAAAAAATATATTTTTCTTCAGACCAAGCACATACATTACATTCTTTAGGTGAAAATGGGAGCTTGAATCCCTCTCAAAGGTGATAGTGCCAATCCATTTGGTAGTATACCTTCCATCATCTCCAAGCTCTATTTGTAATTATCGGTCCTTCTCCTCTAAGATACATAATAAATCCATATTTCCTGTCATATGAAATGAAGCACCACAGTCTAAGTACCATATACTACCTAATACAATACTTGCCATGAAAGCAATGGGTCTAAAATCAATTTTTTATTTTTATGTGAGATAATTTCCTCTTGTTTCTCCTGCAGGCTTCTTTTTGGATTTCTTTTAGGACACTTAGTTGCATATTTTCCATACTCATGGTGGTGAAATCATTTAATTTTACTGAGGTATTTCTTCTTGCCATGGTTCTTTTTTTATTCTTCCTTGCCTTGGGCCTTCTTTCCTTTGGCATTATTTCCTTCTTCATCGTTAGTTTTGTATGTGACACCATCTCTAGTGTTTCTTCTAATCTCCTCCTAAACCAATTTATACCAGATTATCTCCCAATATGGGAGGTTTCCTGTTCCATTAACTGAATCCTAATAGTTGTGATATAAATTGGGAGAACAAGGAGTGCTCAGATGACAAGTTCAGATGAGGGCACATTTTCCCTAACTAATCTAATTCCATATCTCACCTGAGTGAATCTCAATAGGTACAGAACAACAATTTCATTCTTATTCATTCAAATTTACCTGAGCTTATATTTTAATGCCAATTTCCTCGTATCACAACTTCTTTGGAATATATTTTTGATGGTTTTCCAAATTGGATAAGCATTCTCTTTGCCATGAAAATTTGAAACCACATGGTATATGACTCCCTCGAGGATAATCCTCCTGTATTTTGTAGTATCTTTCTTCCACTAAGCCACTTCTTGTGCATCTAATGTTGTTTGCTTTGGAATATCAGTTTGTGTTTTATTCCATTACTCCATTATCATTTATCATAACTTCCATTATGTATTTCCAAGCACAAAAATTCAAAGTTCCCTCCAATGTATACTCAAGCCTCAATCCATTGAAATACATTTCTCCTACATTGAATAAATTACTGCACTCGAATTCCTACACTTGTAGAAATCAAATTCAGACACTTGAATTCCTACGCCACAAATCTCCTCTTCAAACTTTCTTGGAGAGTTGATTAGGAACTTCGTTTATATGTAATTTTCAATAGCACTGATAACATGTATAAATGACTCAAATTTTGTAGTTACTAATGAATTCATACTAAAAAAAATAGACATAAATATCTTATACTAATTCTGCTGAAGGGAAATCATACAATAGAAACACATGCAATCATTCAATCACAATGAACACAATTTTTACTAGGGAACCTGACTAGGAAAGACACCTCCTCTATTTGTATTATATAATATTACAAAAATGATATATTATAATGACAAATTCAATGCTTGAAGCTCAACCTACACTGCAATCCTGATATCCTCCTAAGTCTGTTGTTGCCAATACTTAGCCAAAATAGGTCTCCCGCTTCCTCCTATTTCCTTGTGAAATTATTACTCCTAAAGAATACAGAAGCTCATAGTTCCTTGTGCAAATTCCAAGGGAAAAGACTCACCTGTTACATGTAAACTCTGTACACTCACTAATATACAATAATGGTTACAATTATGCCTTTTTCCTCCACTTCACTAGGGAATTCGAATTCCATGCATGACTAGGGATATTTTTAGTAAATTCACTAGTTAAATGAGATATCAGTGAGTTAACAATAGGTACAACTACTCAATTGAACTCATATTGACTCTATTCTAGACTAGAGCTCATATAACTAAGTTTCACTAAATATAACTCCATCAGATTTCTAGATATTAGCAATCAACTCATGCACAACTCTACTTCTTTCCCACAAAATTGAATTAACTGACTTAACTGAGTGATTTAGACATTCCACTCCTACTAATTGCAACTCAAGTCACCCTCCTAAAGTGGAAATTCAAATTTCTTCATTTTAACTAAGGTGCAAGTGAAATGAAGCATTTTCTTGCTGCAATTTAACATGATTTGTGTTCATAGTGTAATATCTTGGAAATTTACTTTGTGATGTGAAATTTACTTATGAATATTTTACACTAAAATTATTATTGAAAATTTTAGAGGGATAAATGAATATAAATATTGGTGTAAAAATTAATATTCAAATGAAAATAAAGAATTATTTCTGGCATGTTAACCCTATTAGAAATGTATTAAATGCTAAAATGTGATATTAACTCCTAATTTTCAGGAAAATAGTTGAAATAATTTATGACCAGAGGGGGAAGGAACAAAAAGGGAGAAAATCTTCCTTTTTTCATTATTCAAGAGAAATAAAAGAACATTTGGGAGATACATATCACTAAAAAAAAATCCATGATTGGAGTTAAACACAATGAGGTGGAACCTGTAAAAAAATCATTGTGGGAGATAAATAAATTTCTTTGAAAATAAAACCATTGGGAGATAAATACTATTTTTAAAACTAGAGGATTAGAAAGGTGTTTTTAAGGGTTGAGGAGGAAATTTTAACAAGGATTTATGCACAATTTTCATGACAGCTAAGAGTGGAACTCATGGGGAACTAACATACAATTGGTTCAAGGCACAGGGGCTTCACTCAATGAACCTCTAACATATCATCTGTGTTCATGCCATACTAAAAAATACCCCTAATTTGACTACATATTGGAAAATACCTCTAAAAATCACATTATTTAACCCCCTACCAATACAAACCCAATACACCTTCCCAATTAAAAAAACCCTAGTTTCATTAGATATTGTTTTCATGCCATACTAAACAATACCCCTAATTTGACTACATATTGGAAAATACCTCTAAAATTCACATTATTTAACCCCCTACCAATACAAACCCAATACACCTTCCCAATTTAAAAAACCCTTGTTTCACTAGATATTGTAGGCTTTCATTTTTTCATTAACATTTTTTATACCCCTTTATATTTTTTCATTAACTTTGAGCTCCATTTTTTATACCTACCAATATAAAAACCCTTTACCCCATAATGTATGCTCAATATATTATGTCATTTTTTCGTCAATATATATCCCCCAATATGAACCCACGTGGAATGGTATTGTTGCCTCTGCGAAGCCCCCATCGTTCAAGGTTGGGAGGAACATGGAAGCCTTTAACCAATTCCTTAGAGTAACTTAGATAATTAAAAGAATTATCTTATTTATGAATAATAGGAATTTTTATTAAGAAAACTATTTTATGAAAAACCATATTAGATGATTATTGTGAAATTTGATGGTTTTGAAATCATAGATTGTTAAATGAAATTTTTATTATTGCTTACCAATGGGCATAAATGTATGTTTATTAGAATATGCAATTGTTATTTGGTTATCTGTGCATGTTACATGTAAAGAAAGGTGTTCAGGAGCTACGAAAAAAGCCTTTCTGGTAACTGAAAGTGAGTAAGATGTTACCCATAAATTCTTGTTGGAATTTTCCTTAGTGGAAACAACGTAAATAAGATAAATGTTTTAGAAGCATTAGGCTAGAAAGAATTATATATATATATATATATATATATAATATATATCGCAAACCCCAAACCTTAATATCCAGGTTTAGGTTAGATGTACATGCTTGAATAAAATTGAATACTTTATTCACAAGCCAAGCACAAAAAATCATGAACAAAGGAGAGTTAGGACTCAGAACATCAAAAGTGGTCCCTCATTAGAGGGGTCTATTAGGTTTCTGGTCTATATATATATATATATATATATATATATATATATATATATATATATATTCAAAGTGATAAAAATGTTCTTAAGGAAATTTAAACTAAAGAATTATTGTATGCATTAAGAAGGAAAATACTTATCAATCTAGCATAAATATTGGAGTATTTTTTTTGAAAGAAAAATTAAAACTTACATATTTGAGCTATAACTACTTAGAAATTAAATGCACGTTCATATTAAGTGAACACAACTTAATCATAAATACAATATAAACATGATACAATAATATACATGCAAATATATACATATATGTTAATTTTGGAAGTGTACAATAAAATATATAAGGAACTAGCCAAGTAATGAACACTCGTTTGAGCAAGGGAAATAGACCCTCAGAAGGAAGGGAAACCATCACATAAAATCACTAGTGTAAGACTCAATAATATAGAATTCATTTTTTTGAATAAATGGGCATTGCATTTAAACAACGTTTGTAATACAATTAAACAAGATGAATTATGTCGATGGCTAGTCTAGGGTCATGACTATAAAACCCTATCTTTTAAATTTAAATAAATCAAAAGTAATCCATAGGGTTGCTACCCCACAAAGAAGCTGGAAAGATTAAAAGTTTAAATGATCACCTATAGCAATAAGTAGAGATAGAAACCATTAAAGACACAAACAATATTTCCAACAATTGTTCACTTGAATTCATGATGCCACGAGTGCATACCTATAAAAAAATTGAGTAGAGATAGTACCTTCCCAAACGATGTGTGAAATTCAGTAAAGGGAAAGGAAATATTTATTATGGGCCTTAAACAATTTTTACCTATAGATGACTTGGTAGAGTCACCATTTCTCCTACAAAAATTAGTATTTAGACCTTAGCAATAATCCGTGCAGAGCTAGAACACTTGTGGAAATAAGCAAGCATCAATTAGCATATGCTATTGAGAATGACATCATCTAGAAAAAATCAATTTCAAAAATCACATTCCCATTCCCAAATTCCAAACAAGATTGATGTTTGGGATATAGATGCTTGCTAGAAGTATTGTCCATGCCTATGGTATTAAATTTAAACTTACACTATGATTTACTTGGTCATATTTATCTTTCCCTGAACTCATTATCATATCTCTCTGAGAATGGATTTAAGATCCTTCCAGTGATTTTCTTTGGAGTTCTATATTCCATAAATAAGAATTTTTTCATGCACGTGGAACCCTTAGTGTAGGTGATTCACCTTTCCTGAACATGAAGAGCTTCAACTATATGTTTTATAATGGTAAGATGGTCACCCTGGGAAGATATCAATTGTTATCTTTCTTTTTCCATATTCCCATTCATATTTAATGTCATGGATTTCAATTTTTGTCACTTTTATTTGTAATGAGGATATTAAGCTGAAAAAATATAGATTAGGGTTGCTCCTCATATGCTTGTGGGAATTTTGATGGTTGGATATTGCATGATGATTCTATCCCTACAGTAACAAAATTGTTACCATTCCTTTCGTATCCCTGGAATTAGTTACTCTTTTGGAAATAATAACATTTAGTCTTAACATCATTGAATATCTGGTCAAAATTATTTCTTAACTTATTGATTCAAAGGAATTTTTCATCACATGACACTTACCTACATTTTCTCACTCAATTAGCCCTATAGTTTAAGAATATTTTGGTTTATGCAAAATGACCTTAATAAAGAAACCCTAGCCCTAAAGTTTTGATTAACTTTGGTCTCTTAGAAGTTTTTCTTGCATGAGGACATGCATGATGATCGACATGGGTGGATGTCAGACCCCAAAATTTTAATATTTAATTCATATTTCTACCTTATGATTACTCATTATTTTAATTCATATTTAATTCATCTTTCCATCTTAAGTAGGAAAGAGGGATCTCTTGTTGAAACAACACATGCTTGTGCAACTGAGTCATGAGAAAATGATTCTTGTTGATCTGAGTCTTAACTAGGATTACATTCATAACAGTGCCTACCTAGACACATACACCTAATCTCTAGCAACAAGAACAAACTTTCCTATGAATGACACCATCAAAGTACAACACTTTTTACAAACATAGAGGGACTCTCACCAATGCATTCCTAAATAGCTCACTTGTATTTCAGTTGGAAGACTTCTGATGACATCAGACTTACCATGATACATGTAACTCATCAAGAACAAGTTATATAAATCAAGGATCATTTACCAACACTTAGTCTTAAAATATCATATTGACAAAATGAACACCATACTCTCACAAAGATTCTAATCACTATAAATACTAGTTGATAGGTACCTTTGATATCTTTAAATCCATGGCTTCTGATGTGTCGACGAGTAGAGGGTAGTAAAGCCAACCCGAGGTTGGAACGAACCCTCATATGGGCTTTGAGGTATGAAGGGGTTATTATCGCCCCAAAAGAAGTGCTTAGACAACTTGGAACCCTTTGTAACCTAGGAAAATTATGCATCAAGGTGGAGCTCGAATGCGAGCCCAGCCAGGAGAAAGTCATGATAATGTTTGGATATGGGCGAGAGGGATTAACAACTCTGATTTATTTGCTATTACAAGTTCGCCTAGACTGTATAACTCTTTGGCTTCTGCACGGAGGGTGATAACTCCTGTGCGAGTTTGAGTGGATTCACAGTTGTTGGGTGGTCTGGGAAAAAGGAAAATGGTTAAGGTAACTCTAGGAAAAGGTAACAATGGAAGAGGTAGCAAGTTTGCATGAGATAAAGGAAAGGTATCGAGAGCGTCAACAAGAAACCCTCAGCACCAAAGGGGAAGGAAAACAGGCCAAGAAAATATGCAAAATTTACTACAAGCATATGGGGTCAAAACCCCAGCACAGGTAAAATCAATGATTTCCTTATGGGAGAAGGATCTGAACACAAAAGTGGAAGCTGGCCTCCAAAACGAATAATGGGAACCCCTAGTTTCGGATCCAGTGAAGACTAGAGGTCGGGTGACCCTATTCAAATAGTCATTTCACCTATATTGGTCCATGAAATATTTGATGGCGAAGGCCATTATGTCAGTACAGGAAATTGGGGACATCCGCAGGCATAACCAAGTGCTACATAGATTCACCGAGACATTCAAGCCATCCAACTGCAGCTTCACCATCTAAACGTGAGTCTAAGTTGAATTGAAAGACAAATATAGAATCTACATCGAGTGGACATGCCCAGGTTGAGTTCAAAAGACCCGGACCCGATAGAATCATCTGAAGAATAACTATGGGGATGTACTGCTAAATTTTGTATCTGGTTTTTTGATG
Organism: Pinus albicaulis; assembly: GCA_034641835.2. Taxonomy (NCBI): domain Eukaryota; kingdom Viridiplantae; phylum Streptophyta; class Pinopsida; order Pinales; family Pinaceae; genus Pinus; species Pinus albicaulis. The sequence continues at coordinate 153,925 of JAXQQM020091783.1, forward strand.
TGGCTGACTAGCATTTCTTTTAATAGTAATAAGTATTATGGAATAAGAGACATTATAATATATAAGATTTTGAAAGATAGAATCAAACAGTTTAAGTTTTGGTTTGCTTATAACTCATTGAGGTATATTATATAACTTATTGTTTTAAAAAAAAAAAATTAATAAAAAAGCATTACCAAACTTATTAAATAAATAAAAACATATATATATATATATAATATATAATTATAATTTTATTAATTTTATGATTATTTTAAAGCTAATAATGTGAAATGTAAAAACTGTTAGGAAAATTGGAGAGTGTGAGAGATTGCACACAACACAAAACGCATTCACTATGTTCTATTGATAACTGTTACATATTTATAGTATATAGCTTTCGGCCGCCAATCTTTTGCTCAGATTATTTTTTTTCTTTCCCTTTGGTGGTGATGGATGCAATTTCGCTGGCTTTCCCGTCCTTTAGTTTTTTCGCTGTCTCAATCATCTCGACATTGTGATTGTCTTCAAAGATTCGCACGTCATGTGCCTTGTCGATGAATTGCCCTTCCATAACCAAACCACATTCGGTGCAAATGTAATTCCACTCACCTTCATTAAAAACCATCTCTGTCTCCTTCTTGCACTCGGGGCTGTGCATTCTCGATTATTCTCTCATATCTCTTGGGAATTGGCCGAGCCATGCCTTTTTCACAGAGTTGGGAAGCAGAGGCGCAGAGAAACGGAGCTGACACGCTAACGTCAAACTTTAGATGCAGCCAATTTGGTTGTTTCTTTAATGAGAAAATGGATAGAGCACTGATTTCATTTTCGAGTAGTGTTTAGTGTGATTTTTTGAAAGCTTTTAAGGTGATTTTTTATGGTGTAATTTCTCTAAATTTTGGTAGAAATTTATTGAAAAGAGAAGTTTGATTGCTAACTTTGCACAATGGAAGTGCTCTAGAAGTTTTTGAGGGTGCTGAATCCATATATAGAGTCAAAAAAACCAGTTTCAATAACAAAAACCAAGATTTTACCTTAAAAAATTTTACCAAATTCTGACACCTAAAACTTCAAAAAGTCGCACTAAAGACAACTCCTTTCATTTCTGTGATGAACAACTAAATCTCCAGCAGTATCATTGGCATCCTAGTATGAGATCAGACGGTTCTGACGAGGTGCAGAGGCCACATGTGTCTGGTTTAAAAACCAATTCAATTTCTAATAAGGCGTTTCGCTCAAATCTAACACCCCCCTTAATGGAGAAAGGGATTTTTAAACACACCTAAAGTGTCCCTAAACAAATCAAACTTCAGTCTTCCTAGTGGCTTAGTGAATATGTCAGCCATATTATCACAAGAATTACAATAGTCTACAGAAATCTCTTTGGACTGCACTTTCTCCCTAACAAAATGAAATTGAGTGTCTATGTGCTTAGTGTTTTTATGAAACACAGGATTGTAGGCCAGTTTGATGGAACTTTGATTGTCACAATTGATGATCGTAGCTTCTGTCTGTTCTTCCCCTGCATCTTGGAGAAGTCTACGCAACCAAACTGCCTCACATGTCGCTGCAAACATAGCTTGATATTCAGCTTCTGCCGAGGATAAAGCAACAGTATGCTGCTTCTTGCTGCACCAAGAGATGACCCCGGAACCAATGTTGAAGGCGTAACCTGTAATTGATCTTCTGTCATCTAGATTTCCCGCCCAATCAGAGTCTGTATAACTTGTCAACTTAACATCAAATGAGTCAGAATACAAAATACCAAAATCTGATGTTCCTTGCAGATACCTTAATACTCCTTTCGCTGCACTCCAGTGACTGTCATGAGGTTGAGTCATAAACTGACTCAAAACACTTGCTGCATAGGCTATGTCAGGTCTTGTTGTAGTCAAATAAATAAGACTACCAACCAACTGTCTGTATAATGTTGCATCTGCATATTTCGAACCATCATCCATCTGAAGTTTGCTATTCTGCTGTAAAGGTATGTATGAAGGCTTACACTCTTCCATCTTAAACCTGGATAACAGACTCTTTGCATACTTACCCTGGGACAAGAAAGTTTGACTTGAATCTCTCCAAACTTCTAGACCCAAACAGTATTGCATTTCTCCAAGGTCCTTCATCTCAAATTTCTGTGATAATTGTTGCTTGATTTCTTCAATGAGATTGTCTGCACTTCCTGTTATTATCAAATCATATACATACAAAGAAATCACCACTATCTGCCCTTCATTATTAAACATGGTATATAAATTGGGATCATTTTTGCTCCTTTCATAACCATTCATGAGGAAAAAGGAATCAATTTTTTCATACCAAGATCTAGGTGCCTGCTTTAAACCATATAAAGCTTTCTTTAATCTACACACTAGATGTTCTTCTCCCTTCTTAACAAATCCTTCAGGCTGTACTAAGTATAATTCTTCTTTTAAATCACCGTTTAAGAAAGCAGACTTAACATCTAATTGATGTATTTTCCAATGATGTTTAGTGGCTAAAGCAATGATCATTCTGATGGTGTTTAATTTTGCAACAGGGGCAAATGTCTCCTCAAAATCAATACCTTCTATCTGGGAATATCCCTTTGCCACCAACCTTGCTTTATGTTTATCAATCGATCCATCTGCTATAAATTTCAACTTAAATAACCATTTGCAACCTATGGGTTGTTTATCATCAGGAAGTTTTACTAGATCCCACGTATTGTTCTTAATGATGGATTCATATTCCTCATTCATTGCTTTCTTCCATTCAAGACTTTTACTAGCTTCATAAAAGTTAGAAGGTTCTGCAATGTTTAACATACCAATCATAAGCGCATAATCCCTATATCGAGCTGGTAACTGTCTTGGCCTGTTTGATCTTCTGAGTGGTGGGGGTTCAATTATTCTGCTTATTTCTTCCCTTTGTGGACTGAACTCCACATTATCCTGCTGCTGCTGTACCTGCTGCTGTTCCTGCTTCTGTTCCTGCTGCTGACTGACTCCTGTTTCAGTATCCTCTTCTGAGAGTAAGGGCACATGCCATTCTTCATTGTTTTGGACAGGATTTCTATCATCAATATGTTCATGGAATAATACATCTCTACTGACAAACACCTTGTGAGTAGCAGGGTCAAACAATTTATAAGCCTTATACTCACTGCAGTATCCAATGAAAGTGCATTTAATGGCCTTTGAATCTAACTTCTTCCTATTCTCTTTAGGAACATGTGCAAAAGCTTTACAGCCAAATACTCTAAGATGACTTACTGCAGGCTTGAAGCCAAACAATGCTTCAAAAGGAGTTTTATACTCAAGACTTTTAGTAGGACTCCTATTCTTTAAATACACTGCAGTATTAACAGCTTCTGCCCAAAAACCATTAGTTAGATTCTTACCTTTTAACATACTGCGAGCACACTCCACCAGTGTTCTGTTTTTCCTCTCAGCGACTCCATTCTGCTGAGGAGTGTAAGGTGTTGTAAATTGCTGTTGTATCCCATGCTCGTTGCAATATTTGATGAAGACTCCTTTTTTGAATTCTCCCCCTTGATCTGATCGAAGAATCCTGATGAACTTTCCTGTTTGCTTCTCAATCATGTTTTTGAATTGCTTGAAATATTCAAAAGCATGACTTTTCTGTTTAAGAAAATACACCCATGTGAATCTTGTACATTCATCAACAAAGATTAAAAAATAATAGGCCCCCCCTAACGACCTTGTCTGCATCGGGCCACATAAGTCAGTATGTACAAGTTCAAGTATATCCCTCTGTTTTCTATCTTTAACAGCAGGAAATTCATCTCTATGATGTTTGCCGAACGCACATGCCTCACAATCAATATGCAACTTTTTCAAAACAGGAAGACCCTCTACCATACCTTTGTTTTGCAGCAGAAAGAGATCACCAAAGTTAATATGCCCAAGTCGTTGATGCCACAAATTTTCAGCAGACTTATTTGACGCCATCAAGGCTTGCTGAGGCGTACTTTTCACATCCAACTTGTAGAGTCCTCCTATGCGAATACCTGTAGCAATGGGCTTCATCTGATCCAACAAATCTTTAATAATGCAATAAGATTTAAAAAATTCTACCATGAGGTCCTGATCTGTAATCTTGGACACAGAAATCAGGTTCTTCTTAATGCCAGGAACATACCACACATCAGATATATTCCTGATCTTACCATCAGGCAGAGTAACAAGGACATCTCCATGTCCCTTGATCTCGTACCCACTATTATCTCCAAGATAGACTTTTACTCCAGAGTTGGATTCTTTAAAATTTATGAACCATTGCTTTTTACCTGACATATGCGAGGAGGCTCCAGAATCCACGAACCAAATATCTGATTCATCCTCCTCAGTAGCAGTGTCAGCCTCGGCCATAAATAGTCTAACATCCAGATTCTGATCTGGGTCTGTATCTGCATCTGCATCCGCCAAATGACCTGCATGCCTTCTCTGATTGTACCTCTCTTGATTTGTCTTCTTCTTGCGACAAAATTTAGCAATATGGCCTATCTTACCACAATAAAAACATTCAGGAGCAGAGTCATTTCTATACGAGGTCATACCTTGTGGTGTCATTTTTGATGTGTTGCCCCTCCTCTGATTAGCCATCGCTCTCCCTTTTGGCTTGAACTTTGTTATCAATGCAAGATCTGGATCTTGAGGCTTGAGAGACGACCTCCTTTCCTCTTCATGTAGCAAAATTCCAGTAAGCTCTTCAAAACCCGGAGGCTTTTCCCTTGCATTCAATCCAGTTATAAACATCTGATAGTCATCTGTCATACCATTCATGGTGATTGTCACCAGATCATCATTTGCCATGGTTTGACCGATATCAGATAGTTTATCTTTAACTTCCTTTATTCGGGATAAGAATGACGAAACAGACTCATTCTCCTCCATCTTGATTGAGAGGATCTTCTTCCTGAGGAACAAGGTTCGGCTGGTGTTCTTGATTTCATACATGTCTTTGAGAGTTGTCCAGATTTCAGTCATTGTCTTGCAATCCAGAATATGAGGGATGATGCAATCTTTAACTGACAATTTTAGTAGGACCTTTGCCTTCAGCTCCCTTTTCTCCCATTCTTGAATTGTTGCATTCGTTCCACCATTTGTAACCGTCGGCTTACCTTCATCACCGATGAAAATACTATAGGTATTATGCCCTTCAAGCAAAGTCTGAAGCTTAAATTTCCAATTTGTGTAATTGGAACCATCCAATTTGCTGCTTTCATTTAAGTAATCTGCCATTTGAGAATTCATCTTGGAGGAAAAACAAAACAGGCTACCCCCGGCAACTTAAAACAAAATGAACAATTCTCAACTTATCACAACAAATTGAATATGGTTGTGACTTACAACAGTTGTGAAATACAAATTATAAAACAGCAGATCACTAATTATTAACTTCAGAAATAGTGAAAAAACGTTGATCTCACTTTGCATATACTACATCAGTGATTTTGATATGTATGTTTTTCAAAGATTCACGGAGGTTAATCAGCTCGATTTTGCTGTAGGAGACTGCCCAATCCAATTAATTGATGACGTTCCCCGGTGTCAAGGCTAGTGGGTCGAACTATTTGCAACTTGGATTTGTTTTACTCCAACACTTTTCCCCTTTTTTTTTCCTTCTATAGGTCATTCATGAGAATAAGCAGCAATGAAAAATAATTTCAAAGATCTGAACAAATGAATCAGAATAAAACGGTATAAAGAAAGCCAACGTTGTGAAGGAAAAGCACATTTCAACTTATTCAGTGACTGCAATGCCAAACTGTTTGCAAAAAATAACGCTGCATAAATGTTAACCGAGCTGCGTAATGAACAAGAAACTTGAAATGATAGCGTCGAGTCCGCGCACTTTCAACTATGGCAGGCGGATCACTAGATCGAGATAGGCAGCCTGACCTCAACCTAAATCTCGACCAGGGGCTGTCAGCACACAATACGCTGGCAGGAAACTTGACTTCACGCTGGAAATTCTGGTCGTGACTTCACGCTGGAAATTCTGGCTTCAAACAGCAACCCACGCGCTGTATGCAAACTCACAATTGGCAAAAAACAGAATTCTGGTACCCGTGCCCAAACCAACGTGGGCAAAAAAAACAGAGATCGACTGCTCGAGTGGTCAACCACGCTTGCTCAGCAAAGGGATTAATGTGCGAATTCAAGAGACCAGCGTACGCAATTCGTGAGCAGGCACTTCGTGAGCAAGCAAGGTTTTACAAAAAAGACTTTGTTAGCTCAACAAATTCATGACAAACGTTTCATTTCTGAGACCACTTCCTTTGTTCAAGATTCAGGGCACTGTCTTACCACGTCCCTTGTTCAACAGCTCTTGAAAAAAAAAATAACGCAGCATTCGAATTACATATTACTGCACAGTCTTACCAATGTTGGATTGACAGTGCTCAGCCTCCACGCGGGCTCAACCACGCAGGGTGAGGGCGTTCGTGGCAGTGGCGTTGAGCCTCTTCACGATGGCAGCAGGATATGCAGGAGACAGTGCAGCACCGGCCTCGGCCTTCACCAGTGCACACAGGTACATCCCTCTCCTCACATCAACGTTTCGGCAGCACCTTCAAACAGCTCAGCAATCACGGCCTCAACACAATCTTCCACATCCTCACGCTGCAAATCAGACGAGGCAGGACGCGCTCCACTGAGTTCCGCAACAGCAATTCGATGAGAGCTCACGCCCATCAAAAAACAGCTTTCAGATCTCTTTGATACTCGGCTCTGATACCATGATAGAAAATGCAGAAGACAGAAGTTTGGACAAACACACAGGAGCTCACAGGTGCAGATCACCAGGAGCTCCCACCAGCAAATGCATTCGCTTGGGATTATTCATTAAGCATCAGGAATTAAATAGATACATAGGCAAAACAGATTCCTAATTAATAGGAACTGAATGTCAAATAAAGAGAAAATCATAACTACGTAACCTATTCTTCATTAATTTCTATTATCCACTTCTATTCAAAACATCCACATATTAATACAAAGAGCCCAAAACCGTACACCTTTGTTTCATATTCCTAGAAGTCTCTTTGAATTTATGATCAAGTAAAATTTCGCTACATTAACTCCTACAAATTGTTACTCCATTATTTAATAACTTTTTTAATTATTATATATAAGATGTGACATATATAAATTATTCAAAATAAGATATATACCATCTTTTGCTCTAATATATTCTTCGAAATGACACTAACATTTTCTTGATACCGCATCATTAAAGGTCCGTAGATTCTTCGAAATGACATATTGCATTTTATGTATAGTGTGTGTACATGTGGTGCGCTAATGGTCCCGTTATGCCACGAATGTCACTTGTTCATGTTAATTTTTTATTTGTTAGTGACGCTTTCGTGTTGGAATATTTAAAATTCCAAAACAACAATGGAGAATAAAATTCCCCCTCTTCAACATAGAGAAAATATAAAAAAAATTCTTCACTGGAGACAGAGTTCAACACTGAAAACTAACTATTTCATTCACTGTAAAAATCTATTACAATAAAAAACTTCTTCCTCTATGAGGGATTACAAAATGCTGGACTGTTACCAGACACAGTGCCTAGCAAAACTCTTATCTGTCTCACACAGAAGAAAAATACTCTGTTCCTCAAAAGAAATGAATGCACTGCTGTGCCATTCAAATTTTTCACACTCTGCTGTGGGTAAAAATAAAACTTACAAATTTGAACAATGCACTACTGTGCTATACAAGTCTTTTACATTGCTGTGTAAAAATTAAAAAACTTACAATTCATAAGTGCACACGGGCCTTTTTCGTCCTTTTATATGCCACATCACTTTTACAATATATATATAAAAAAATATAGTAAAATAAAACTATTTTAAAACTTAAAAAAAAAATAATAAAAAAACTAAAATAAAAAATTCACTATGGCCCATGGCCTCCTTTTGAAATGTGCAAATAATATGTATGTAATACATATATATTTGTGGACTGTTCGCACGGCCTTTTTTATAAAACAAACATTAAAACAAACCTTGATGCAAATAATTTTGATCGCCCATTGAACCGGACGTCAAACCAAAATTTAACCAATCTGCATAAAATTTCGGGTGCCAAAAGTTGCCAGCTGACGTCACTCAATTTGTGATGCGGAATTTTTATTAAATCCGCTTCATGATTTTTCCGCATCCGATTTTTGGGCACTCGTACGGATGAAAAATGTGATGCGAAATTTTTCACGAATCCAGCTTAATGAAATTTCAGGTCTGGAGGTTTCAGGTTTGGGACCACTCTCCTTCAGTTTTTTTAAACTCCTGCATATTCAAAAATGGCAAGCGGCTCTTCTGCAACGTTTTTTTTTTATACTGCGATCTTGACTGATCGCTGGAAATGGAAGGCGGCTCACGTACATTGCAGAGCTGAAAGTAATTTCAACACTCCCCCTTACTTTCAGCTGCTGGGTTATCAGTCATACCCAGACATTTCCTCAAAAACTCAAAACTCTTCTACCCCAATGGCTTAGTCAGAATGTCTGCAAATTGCTCCTGAGTTCTGCAGTGTTCCAAAACAATTTCACCATTGTTTACCAATTCTCTGATGTAATGAAACTTTGTGTCAATGTGTTTCGTTCTCTTGTGAAACACATAATTCTTTGATAATGCAATAGCTGAGCTATTGTCACAATAAATCACTTTTCCTTTTACCTGCTCTTGGCACAAACTTCTTAACATCCTCCTCATCCAAATTTCTTGACACGCTGCTACTGTGGCTGCCACATATTCTGCCTCTGCTGTAGACAATGCTACAATGGGTTGTTTTTTAGAAGCCCATGAAATGGCTCCTGAACCCATGTGAAAAACATAACCGGAAGTGCTCTTCCGATCATCTACACTTCCAGCCCAATCACTGTTAGTATATCCAACTAAATCTGAATTTTTTGAGGCATTATATAAAATACCAAACCTTCTTGTACCTTTAACATACCTCAGAATTCTCTTCGCTGCCTGCCAATGTGCATCTTTTGGCTTCTCCATGAATATGGAAATTAAGCTAACAGCATGCATTATGTCGGGCCTGGTTGCAGTCAAATACATGAGGCTGCCAACTATGCTCTTATACAAGCTAGGATCAAAATCCTTGCTGCTGTCCTCTCTGCTGAGTTTTAATCCCATCACTGTGGGAGTGATCGCTGCCTTGCTCTCCTGCATATTAAATCTTTCCAGCACTTCATTAACATATTTTGCCTGTGAGATAAAAATCCCATTTTCATCTTGATCTACTTCTATTCCTAAGAAGTATTTCAACAAACCCATGTCAGTCATTTCAAATTCTTCTTTCATGACTGTTTTAAAATTTTCAATAAGGTAATCATCATTACCTATGAAAATAACATCATCAACATATAAAACTACAATCAACATTTTTCCATCTTTTTCTTTGATGTAGAGGGTGGGTTCTCCCTCACACTTTTCAAATCCATTTTCCAGTAGATAGGAATCTATCCTACTGTACCATGCTCTTGGCACTTGCTTCAGCCCATAAAGAGCTTTCTTCAACTTGCACACTTTGTGCTCTTGGCCTTTCTTCTCATAGCCGAGAGGTTGTTCAATGTAAACCTCTTCCATTAACACTCCATTTAGGAATGTTGACTTCACATCCATTTGGTAAACTTTCCACTTGTTTTGTGCTGCTATGGACAGCACTGCTCTCACGGTTTCCATTCTAGCAACCGGTGCGAAAGTTTCCTCATAATCTATCCCATGCTTTTGCTTATACCCTTTGACGACAAGTCTTGCCTTGTGTCTCTCTATTTTTCCTTCAGCATTACTCTTGGTCTTGTAGACCCATTTAACTCCAATGACATCTTTACATTTTGGGAGTTCAACCAAATCCCAAGTCTTGTTTCTTTCTATGGCATTAATATCCTCATCCATAGCTTCTATCCATTTCTTATCCTTAATAGCTTCTTCAAAGTGGATAGGGTCTTCAACATTAAAATATAAAGAAAACAAAGAATTGATACCTTCATTTGCTGCCTCTTGTGCATAAATGTCATTCAAATTTCTGAACTTCTTACCTCTTTCACTAGGTGTACAAATGCTTGAAGAAGCACTTGAATTTCCTCCTTGTGGTGTGCTTGGAGAAGAAATATCATTTCTCCTCAAGGGTGTCTCTTGTTGCTCTTGTGTTGGTGCTGCTGTTTGGGGATGTATTTTAGCCAATTCATCATCATCTTCATCATGAGATAAACAGTGTTTAACATTCATTGTTTTCTCTATGCTTCCATCCCAAGCTTCCTCTTCAATGAACTAAACATCTCTGCTCACAATAAACTTCTTGGTGGATGGGTTGTATAACCTGTAGGCCTTGGATTCCTCACTGTATCCAATGAAAATACATTTCTCCCCCTTGCTGTCCAACTTCTTCCTTCGCTGATCCGGAATGTGTGCATAAGCCACACATCCAAAAACCTTCATATGTGTGACACCTTGCTTTGTGCCACTCCATGCCTCTTCCGGCACTTTGTTCATCACTGCTTTTGTAGGGCACCTATTCAAAATGTATGCTACACAATGTACAGCTTCAGCCCAATAATCATTAGGCAAATGCTTTGCCTTTAACATACTCCTCACCATGTCCATTATGGTTCTATTCTTCCTTTCGGCTACTCCATTTTGCTGCGGAGTATATCTAGTTGTAAACTGCTTTTGAATACCATTTTATCTACAAAAACGTAGAAAATCTTTAGAGATATACTCACCTCCTCTATCAGTCCTTAGAACTTTGATGTGCAGCCCACTCTGGTTTTCCACAAGTGCTTTGAAATTGCAGAATTTTTCAAACACTTCACTTTTGTTTTTCAAAAAGTAAACACAAGTTTTTCTTGTAAAATCATCTATGAATGTTAACATGTAGTGGCTGCTAGCAAGCGATGGAGTTTGCATCGGTCCACACAAATCTGAGTGGACAATCTCTAAGGGTGCCTTTGCCCTTATGCTTTTCCCGGAAGGAAAACTTTCTCTGTGTTGTTTCCCAAGAATACAACCTTCACAAAGGCTGTCAGGCTTCTCTATCAATGGTAAACCTCTTACCATTCCTTTTCTGTTCAACAAATTAAGACCTCCAAAGTTGAGATGTCCAAATCTCAAGTGCCACAACCAATTTTCATATTTTGGTTCGCTTTGGATAGCCTCTTTTGCCACTGCTGCTATCTTTTCTTCATTCTTCAAATCTGCTCTCATTCTAAGAGGGAACATCTTGTTCCTTGTCATCTTCACTTCAGCAATACATTGTTTGCTGGGTGGTTTGTCCATGATGGTACAAACATCATCCTCAAAAAATACATTGTACCCCTTTTGAACAAGTTGTCCAATACTTAAGAGGTTACACTTCATTCCTGGAACATAATAGACATCTGCTATGGATTTCTTTGCACCTTTCCTTGTTAAAACATTTACATTTCCTTTTCCCATAACAAACACTTTACTATCAGTCCCTAGTGTGACTTGTGACTTCACACTCTCATCTAGCATAGAAAACATTGCTAAGTTTCCTGTCATATGGTTACTGCAACCGGAGTCTAGAAACCATAAATCCTCATTCTTTTCTTCAGCCATATTACAAGCCAGAAACAAATTATCTTGGTTGAGATTTTCTCTAGTGAAATTTGCACTAGTTCTATTTCCCATATCATGCTACTTCTTTCTACATTCATTAGCATAATGACCATATTTTTTACAATAGTGACATTGGACATTGGACTTATCATACCTCTGTCCTTGAGCATTCTGCTGACCACTCTGCTGGCTGCTGCCTTGGCCTTGATGTTGATTTGGATTGCTACCCCTTCCTTGAGCATTTGTTGGATTGTTCCTTCCACCTCTGTTTTGGCTTCTACCTCTTCCTCTTTTGTTTCCTCTGCCTTGCCCTCTTCCTCTTCCGAAAGACATCTGGGTCTTAAAGGCATGTTCCAGAGATGAGTTTTCACTTCTACCCAATCTCTGCTCATGAGTCATCAGTGATGCATGTAGCTCATCCACTGTGAACTTTGTGAGATCCTTAGTCTCCTCTATGGTGGTGACAATCACATCGAATCTTGAGGGTAGAATCCTCAAGAGTTTTTCCACAATCCTCTTATCTTCAAGAGTCTCTCCATGAGATCTTATTTGTGTGACCATTCCAATCACATGAGTGAAGAATGAGTCAATAGTATCCGACTCTTTCATACAGAGAGTCTCAAAGTCTCTCCTCAACAACTGAAGTTTTGTTGTCTTCACTTTTTCCATGCCTTGATAGGCTGTCTTGAGAGTTTCCCATGCTTCTCTGGATCTCTTGGCTGCTGCTATCCTTGGAAACACACTCTCATGCACTGCTTGATACAATAAGAAGAGAGCTTTGGAGTCTTTCTTCCTATTTCTCTTCAGCAACTCTCTCTCTGCCTGAGTTAAATCATTAAACTCTTCTTCATATGCTGGCTCTTCAAATCCATCCTCAACAAATTCACATAAGTCTTGGGAGACAAATAATGCTCTCATAGTTATTGACCAGTAGTCATAATTTTTCCCATTAAACATTGGGAGATGGATATTTCCCATACCCATACCAGTGCTGGCTCCAGCCATTTTGCACTCTTAAATATGATTCAAAAATACTTGAATGTGTATTCAAATAACTGATTGTTCTGCAACAGTAACACAAAATATGTATAGAGAAATACCTTAAAGTCTTTTTGGCTGAGTCTTCACACTGCTGGAGAAGCTGCTGCAACTAAGAACTCCTTTCCTTCAGCTTCTTTGATCTTCAAAGAGCCTGGACTAGCTCTGATACCATGTTGGAATATTTAAAATTCCAGAACAACAATGGAGAATAAAATTCCCCCTCTTCAACACAGAGAAAATATAAAAAAAATTCTTCACTAGAGACAAAGTTCAACATTGAAAACTAACTATTTCATTCACTGTAAAAATCTATTACAATAAAAAACTTCTTCCTCTATGAGGGATTACAAAATGCTGGACTGTTACCAGACACAGTGCCTAGAAAAAATCTTCTCTGTCTCACACAGAAGAAAAATACTCTGTTCCTCAAAAGAAATGAATGCACTGCTGTGCCATTCAAATTTTTCACACTCTGCTGTGGGTAAAAATAAAACTTACAAATCTGAACAATGCACTGCTGTGCTATACAAGTCTTTTACATTGCTGTGTAAAAATTAAAAAACTTACAATTCAGAAGTGCACAGAGGCCTTTTTCGTCCTTTTATATGCCACAACACTTTTACAATATATATAAAAAAAACTATAGTAAAATAAAACTATTTTAAAACTTTAAAACAAAATAATAAAAAATTCACTATGGCCCATGGCCTCCTTTTGAAATGTGCAAATAATATGTATGTAATACATATATATTTGTGGACTGTTTCAGATTACCTTTTAAAACAAACCTTGATGTAAATAATTTGACGCCCATTGAACTAACGGCCAAACCAAAATTTAAATCCAACTGCATAAAAATTTCTGCCAAAAAGTTGCCACCGACGCTAGCCTAATTCTAGATGCTGAAATTTTATTAAATCGTCATGATTTTCCATGTCTTCGATGAAGCAAGTGTACCAAGACGACGGCCAAGTGTGATGCGAATTTACAACCACTCAATGAAATTTCAGGTCCTAGAGGTTTCGTGTTTGGGACCACCGCCTTCAGCTTTTTTAAACCTCACATTCAAAAATGGCAAGCGTGCTCTCTAACGTGCTGTTGTTATACTACCACGATCTAATCCATCACTGAAATGGAAGGCGGCTCACGTAGACACATTGCGTAGCTGAGTAATCAACATCTCAGGTGGTAACATCTTTTTATTAAGTTCAACTTCATTAAAGTAAAATAATATTATTTCTTGTGACGAAAGAGAGGCTTGAAAAGTAAAAAAGTTTATGGTCGATATATGAATTGTTACAAATTGTTACAAAAAGTGTAATATACAAGGTAGTTGTTGTAAGAGTATTTTATTATCACAACATTGTCTAAATGTATATAGAAGATGTCCACATTATATAATGGAGGAGGATAACTATAACAACTAGATAAATGCAAGTTCAGCAAGTTCTAGGTAAATGTAAATTCCCAACCATCAAGTAATCTACTGGACCGAGTAGAAATAAAAATAAAAAAGTAAAAAAAATAAATGAATGAAGGAAGAAATGAGTGGAGTGTATCACATGGTTTTGGCCCAGATAACTCTCAACCAAGGTAATTGCTCGTGGTTTCTTTCAGGCAATCGATATTTAAAAGGACGGAGGAGGAACGAGAGCAAGCATGGATTTGGATCATTTCTCTTTGCATCTCAAGTGAAGGCTCATGCAAGTTTTTAACTAGCGAGGGTTTAAGGCGAGATCCTTAGCCTATCTTCGGCGAGATTCATTCTCATCCTAGTTTGCAACCCATTTTCGGTGCTATCGATTCTCACCCTAGCTGGTCAATTTCTTTTCTCGTTTTTACAGTGTGTTTTCCGATCAATAGTCTTTAGGAATTCATTTTGGGAGCAGTCGTTTCTTGTGAAGGGATAGAGAGATCTTTAACCTGGATGCTCAACATGGACTGAAAGAGTAGGAGTCGATCACACTTGTCTCTAGTGTTGGGTAAGCATATATCAAAATATGAAAACACACTATCATTTACTATATTCCCCTATGCAGACTAGTTGAGTCGTGAACCACCAACTCCTGTTTAACGGGGGCCGATCCACTATTTGTAAGGAGTGACATGCACCTTTCTAGGAGAAGGATCACTTTAACTAGACCCTGGGGCCATCGTTTATTAAAGTTGTGACAAGGAGACTACATTGTTGTTATTGTGTTGTGGAGTGAGGTCGACGGGTCAAAAATGTTGTCGGCAGCATTAGGGAGTCATACATAATGGTTTGGAATTCTACTAAGGGTGCAACATCGTCCCAGATCTGTTTCAGTATATTGCAGTAGGCAGAAGGAGCGTGAGATCTCGATAGTCAAGAAAAAGAAATAGTAAAAGGGATGAGAGGGTGTTCAATAGATTTGTCACATCACGGGACAAAGTCATTTACTTAATCTTGTGTGGTTGACTATTTGATATATCATTGTTCACTAGCTGAAGTTTTGCCACGTATTTATGTTCACCTACAACAGGTAGGATCGGAATTTTTATCCTTGGTATGGGTCGTGGATGTAATGATCTTCATTGTCATGCCTTGGTGATATTACCTTCGCGTGTTGAGACAAAAATAATCAAATAAATTGTTATGTTATTTTTTTTGTTTGGTTATTGATCTTAAATGCTTGAGTAATGAATCTTTATTAGATCCTTCACTAAATGTAATGAAATAAGAGTTAGGCATTAAATAATTTTGGAATATTTCTTTGCTATCTTTCCCTATTTTTTTCATGGGAATTTTACAGTGGTATCGGAGCCACAATCTTGGTCATTTGTGTGATTCCAAGAAAATCAAAACAAAAAGGTATTGTTATTAGTTGGAAAGGAAGGAAGGGTAGAATTCAAGGAGGGGAAAATAAAGAAGACCACGGAGAGCTAGAAGAGTTAGACGAACCAATGGGTGATCACGAAAGTACCAAGCTTGAAAATGCATTACAAAAAGTCGTCACCACTCAAGACACAATTGTGGAACTTCTCAAATTGCAGATCAAGCAACCTAAATTGTAAATCAATAATGGGTAAGGTGGCTCTCATTCAGGTGGGAACATTCTATCACATGAACATGCCAACATTCAAAGCAATCCATTCAACAGACCTACTATGCCTCCATTCTTTGATGATTCCTCCAGGGAGCAAGACTCTCCTTCACTAATTGCAGAGATATTTGCAACTTGCATGAAGGATTATGATACATTCCCCCCCAATGTGAAAGCAAATTTAACCACCAATGACTATTATTTCATGAGCAACAAAAAACAAAGGAAGGCAACAACATATGGGGGCCCTCAATTAAACCAGAATCTACAAAACGTTGTGAGAAAATTAGTTCTTCACTACTTTTATTGATCAACAAAGTGTTCTACAAAATCATGGGTGCAGAAGATGGATACATACTTCCAACTTAATCCCATGTGTGCGAAAGACATCATTAAATATTACATGCTTCATATTGATGTAAAATCACACAAATGGTGGCAACATGGGATGATCACTCTAGGACACGAAAGCACAATCTCTTATACTAATTCACACTGTTATTGATAGAGAGATTTGACAGAAAGGACCATGATTTATACTTTTGGGAGCTAAGCCAACTCCAAAAAACAAGAAGTGTTGAATCTTATATCGTTAAATTTCATATACTTGCAGTTATGGTCACTTACCTTTCAATGGATCAAATGGTCATGCTATTCGTAAAAGGGTTGTCATAGCCCCTACGTGGTTGGGTCAGAGCCTATCAACTCATGACCTTGCAAGACGCAATTAGTAGCGCAAGAGATATGCAGGATGCAGTACCAAAGGCCAAGTTCCTACCCAAACCAAGTATTCCTAGAAAAGGAAAGGAATTCAGGCAGCAACAAAGGGAGTCGTCAGAGAAGAGAAAGTTGGATGATGAAACCAGGAAATATATCAAGAGGATAAGGCTATGCTTCTCTTGGTAGGAACCATGGGCACTAGTGCATCATTGTACTAAGTGAAAGGACTGCTATATTGAATTACTTGAGGATAGCGAAGACGAAGAAGAGGAACCAGAGACGGCTCAGGGATAATCCCAACGTATGGGGGCAGAGGGGGAGACCCAAGAAGGGATTATTGTTTCCCTTACAGGGGTCCAAAAACACCACACTATTTTGGTTAGGGGCACCATACAAGGACAAAAATTCACTGTGTTGATCGATGGTGGGTCCTCCCACAACTTCATTGATGCATAATTTGTAACTAGAAGAGGATTTGCAACTAAATAATTTGGAGGATTTACAGTTTTGATTCCTAAAAAGAAGGATAAAAACAACATGTCATGCGTGAAAATAGTCCCTAATATGAGTTTAAAAATGGGGAACTATACCATTATAGATATTGTTTTTTTTGTGGATTTCCCAGACTCTGATGTAGTATTAGTGGTTCAATGGCTATATTCAATTCGGACTCATACACTGAACTATCAATACTTGGAATTCAAATTTACAGGCCGAGATGGTAAGATGGTGATGCTAAGAGGAATGTATTCATACCCACCCAATATTTTTACATCCAACATGATGGAGGCATATCTTCAACA
Source organism: Pinus albicaulis (assembly GCA_034641835.2). Taxonomy (NCBI): domain Eukaryota; kingdom Viridiplantae; phylum Streptophyta; class Pinopsida; order Pinales; family Pinaceae; genus Pinus; species Pinus albicaulis. The sequence goes on from JAXQQM020091783.1 coordinate 171,144, forward strand.
TGGGGATATTCTATGGGTTGTGGAGTGTTGAATCATGGAGAAGAAACCAACAAAACAACATCAAGAGTATCCACTTGACATCATGGCATTGCTACTAAAGAACCAAAAGGTTTTTCGAGATATACCACTAGGGCGACCACCAGATAGGGTATTTGAGTACATCATTGGACTAGAGGAAGGGGTCCAAGATGTCATCACTACCCCTTATTGACATCCCAAAGCATATAAGGATGAGATAGAGAAGGAAATATAGAATTTTTTGGCATTAGGACACATTTGACCAATCTTAAGCCCTTTTGCTTCATCCATGGTTTTGGTCAAGAAGAAGGATGGGTCCCTAAGAATATGCATAAACTATTGGGCACCAAACAAAAAGACCATAAAAAATCGATATCTTATCCCCAGGATCGATGAGTTGATGGATGAACTAAATGGGGACAAGTACCCCTCAAAGATTGATCTTCACTTAGGTTATCACCAGTTCAAACTTCAAGAACATGACATTCCAAACATAGCTTTTAGATGCCACTATGGACACTATGAGTTCCTAGTGATGCCCTTTAGATTAACCAATGCCCCTGTGATATTTCAGTGCTGTACAAACCATTTGTTTAATAAGCTACACATATTTGTGTCAATATTCTTCGATGACATCATAATTTATGGTAGAACATGGGAGGGCATCTACAATATTTGGATGAGGTTTTGGGAACACTAGAGGAACAACAATTCTATGCCAAAATCTACAAATGTGAGATTGGCATGATAGAAATGTTATATTTTGGTCACTCAATCAGAGGCCAAGGTGTCAAAGTGCACCAGAAGAAGATTGAATCCATTCTAAATTGGCCCACTCCCAAAAATGTAACAAAATTAGGGACCTTCTTGGGTATTTGTACTTATTATAGGAGGTTTTTTAAGGGATATTCACATATGGAAGCACCTCTTACTCACTCGACTAAAAAGGGATAATTTGTATGGATAGAGACAACGCAAGAGACATTTAAGCGAATGGAGAAAGTGATGAGTTTTTTCCCAATTCTAGCCTTGACAAACTTCTCCCAACCATTTGTATTGGAGTGTGATGCCTCTGGGAAGGAATTGGGGTCATTTTAGCAGATTCATAATTTGATTTCTTTTGAGAGTAGGAATATTTAGGATTATGAGCATTCTTATTCCATTTATGACAAAGAAATGTTGGAAATTATGCATGCACTGACCAAGTTTCAACCATATCTAGAGGCCATTAGGTTCAAGGTCAAAAATAACCATAATAGTCTCAGGTACTTCCTAGATCAAGAGGGATTGAACGAGAGGAAAAAAAAATGGATTAGAAAGATCCAAGACTAAGACTCTGAGATCAAATATTGCAATGAAAAAAACAATGTAGTAGCATATGCCTTATCTAGGAGATTGACTACCTTCTCCCTCATGGACATTGTGGAAGACTGGAAGTCCCATATTGATGGAAAATCATCAGAAAATTGATAAAGAGTTTTCAATGACACTATTTATTATAAGGACCGAAACTATCTAGTACAAGAGTCCCAGTTGAATATGATGATCATACAAGCATCCCATGACTCCCTTCTAGCGGGACATCTAGGATTTTTAAAGACTTAAAAGACCATTAGGGAGAGGTTCACATGGAAGGGACTCAAGAGGAACATTATCAAATATGTCCAAGAATGTGGTACCTGTTAGAGCAATAAGGTTGAACACACACAACCAATAGGGTTGTTACAACCATTACCCATTTTGAAAAAAAATGGGAGAGTGTCTTCATGGATTTCATTATAGGGCTACCCTCATCCCAAGGAAAAGATTCCATATTCATGGTGGTAGATCACCTGACCAAATATTTCCACTTCTTTTTTATTTTCTCGAGAAGCTCTGCATCTCATATCGCAAAATATTCTTCCAAGGAATATTACGTCTACATGTTTTTCCCAAAACCATTATTAGTGATCGTGATAGCATGTTCATGGGAGAATTATGGAAAGATTTATTTAGGTTAGTAGGCAAAAAACTCACTCCTAGTACAAGTTACCATATATAGATAGATGGACAGACATAAGCAGTAAATAAATGGGTGGAGGGTTACTTACGAAACTATGTCATAGGGAAACAAAAATCATGGGCCAAATGGTTGTATTTAGGAGAATATTACTATAACATTGCTTATCACATGTCGATAAGTATGTCACCCTTTCGAGCCTTATATGGATACGGGGCATTGTATTTTGCAGAAAAATAATTTGGAGATAGCAGGGCACCATTAGCCAAGGATTTGATCCAAAAATGTCAAGATATTCTCTGGGAAGTCAAGGATAACGTACATACTGCTCAGAATCGACAGAAGTTATATGTAGATCGATAGAGGATAGGAATAAGTTTTGAAGTTGGAGATGTAGTTTACCTCCAGCTACAACATCACACACACTCTACCTTCAAGTAGAAAGGAGCATAAAAGTTAAAGCCACAATTCTACGGTCCCTATCAAGTTATCCAAAAAATAGGTGAGGTGGCGTATGAATTGGAGATTTCAGCAGAGAGCAAATTTCGTAACATATTTCATGTTTCTTGTTTGAAGAAGGAAGTAGGGGAGAATGTCAAATCATCACCTGATTTACCCCCATTAGATGAGGAGGGAAACATTCAACTAGTCCCAAAAGAAGTGTTGGAAGTTAGAGAAAGGAGGATCTGGAGTAGGATTATCTGAGAATATTTGGTACGATGGAAATATTTTCCCACCAAAGATGCTACATGGAAAAGGGAGTACATATTTGCAGTATCCATCATTGAAATTTATTGAGGATAAGAAATTTCTAGAAGGGGGGACTATAATATCCCCAACCAGTTCATTAAATTGAACCAAGTAGAAAAAATAATGTTAAAAATATAAAAATAAATAAATAAATGAAGGAATAAATGGCATAGAGCACATGGTTTTTCCCCCAGGTAACTCTTAGCCAAGTTAATTTCCCGTGGTTTCCTTTAAGAAATCGTGCTTTAAATGGACAGAGGAGGAATAGGAGTAGTCATGGATTTGGATAGTTTACATTTTCATCTCAACTGAATGCTCAAGCAAGTTTTCAATCAGCGAGGGTTTTAGGAGAGATCCTTAGCCTACCTTCAGTGGGATTCACTTTCACCCTATTTGGCAACCTAGTTTTGGTGGTATTGATTATCACCCTAGCTTGTCAATTTCTTTTCTATTTTTTGCAGAGTGTTTTCCAATCGACAGTCTCTTGGGATTCATTTTTGGCACACTCGTTTCTTGTGAAGGGACACAGAGATCATTAACCTGGTCGCTCAACCTAGACTGGAACTGTAGGAATAGATCACACTTGTCTCTAGTTCTAGGTAAGCATAGATCATGGTAAGAAAATAAACTATCATTTACTATACACTTGTCTATAGTTTGGTTGGGTTGTGAATCATCAAATTTAGGTTACCATGGGTCAATCCACTATTTGGAAGGGCTGAGATGCACCGTGCCAAGAGAAGGAGCGCTTGAAGTAGAACACAAGTCCATCATTGACTGAAGTTGTGAAAATGAGACTACATTATTGATTTAGTGTTGTGGAGTGAGGTCGATGGGTCAAAATCATTTCTGACAACGCTAGGGAGCCATACAAAAGGTTTTGGAATTATTCTAACATAGCAACACCATCCCAAATCTGTTTTAGTATATTGCATGAGGCGAAAGGAGTGTGAGATCTGCATGGCAAGGAAAAACTGAAGTAAAAGGGACGAGAGGGTGTTCCATATATTTCACATCACACGAAAGAGTCATTTACTTGATCTGGCTTGGTTGACTATTTGGAAATCAAGACCTTTCATCCTTGGTATTGGTCGTGGATGTAATGATATTCGTTTTTATTCCTTAGTGATGTTACCTTCACGTATTGAGATAGAATAATGCTCTATAAGACTTCTTTATAGAGCAATTTCCACCACCAAGAACTAAACAATATTCAACAAATATTTTACACTGACGTCGACTAACAAGGAAGCTTTGTTGAGCTTCTGATGTGTAGGGAAAACATAAGGTGATGTGGATCAAAATATGGTTGTCTACAATGGCTCGGTCGACCCTAGTTATTTTCAGACTGAAGACCTTTATTCCACAAAAAAAAAATTGTCGGCTAAAGAAAAATTGAATCGTTGCTACTCATATCGATCACGCTACTTTGCATGGCGTATTCTCAACATTATAAAAAGTTAATGGTCAATTGAATATTGATGAGACTGGAGAGAAGGACCAAAACTACAAACCTTGCTTCATATCTACAACATATCCCACAAAAAAGTCATCGATTTTCAGATTTGGGACCAATGCTCCGGTGATTTTATCATCCAAGCCATCGAGCCAACAATCCAAGGTTTTCTCGGTTCTCTTCTAAAAAAATCCACAAGTCCTAGGAAGGACAGAGCGCAAGAAGCCTCGTAAAGGATATCAAACTCAAATTTGACCATACATGGTCACAGAGAAACATCATTCAGATTTAATAGATCAAAACCATATATCTTAAACATATTTAGTGATATCAAAACACAAACTCCATTAAAAAAATTAGGCAAGGTAGGAATCGTGTTCTCGATACCATGTAAGAGTATTCAATTACTCACGATCTTATGTAAATGTACATAGAAGACCTCCATTATATAGTAATGGAGGAGGCCAAATGGACAAATGCCAATTGGACAAATGCAAGTCCCTATGTGAGATTACAACTCACCATACTTAACTCATGGGGAAATGAAGCATTGGAAAAATCAAATCTAACAGTTGTATAGATCAATTGAGAGGCTATTATATTTGTAGTGCATGAATTTTCATGAGAGTGTACATAATAAAGGTACTTGTATGCATCAATTGAGATAGATAAATGTGTCAATTGAGAGAGAGTAATATATAAATTAAGAATATGTAAATTGTAAAAGTTTAAATTGTTTTTATATTTTTAATTTAAATTAAATTATTTAGAAACATAGATAAATATATAAATTAAGAATATGTAAATTATAAAATTTTAAGTGTTTTAATATATAAATTATAAAATGTTAAATAATCCTTTTATAAAAAAATTTGTTATATCTGTAGAAATAACTCAAAATTTGTAGTTTTTAAAGAATTTAGACTGAAAACAATAGACACAAATTTCTTTTGCTCAATCTATAGAAGGGAAAACATATAATAGAAACACATGGAGTCATTCAATCATAATGAATACATTTTTGACTAGGAAACCCAACTGGAAAAAAAACCCTTCTTAGTTTGTATTATATCATATGAGAACAATCATCTATTACAATGACAACTTAATTCTTGAAGCTCAATCTGCACTTCAATATTGATCTCCTCCCGACTCTACTCTGGCCAATACTTAGCCAAAATAGGCCTCTTGTTTCCTCCTATTTTCTTTTGCAAATCCCAAGAGAAATGGCTCACATGTTTAATGCAAACTTTGTACACTCACTAGTATACAATATTGATTACAATTATGCCTTTTTCCTCCACTTCGTTAGGTAATTTGAATTGCATGCATGAATAGGGCTATTTTTAGTAAATTACCTAGTTAACTCAGAGATCAATGAGTTAACAATAATTACAACTACTAAACTGAAATCATACTGACTATATTCTAGACTAGAGCTTACATAAATGAGTTTCACTAGATATAACTCCACTAGATTTTTAGATCTTAGCAATCAACTCATGCAAAACTCTACTTATTTCCCAAAAACTTGAATTGACTTACTTAACTGAGTGATTTCGCCATGTCACTCCTGTTAAATCCAAGTCAATTCATCTCGCTGAAGTGGAAATTTGAATTTCTCCATTTGACTAAGGCACAATTCGAATGAAGCCTTTTCTTACTACAATTTAACACTCCCTCTTAGCAAGAAAATGGTTTTTAACAACCCCAATCTTGCTCTCATGGAAAATTACCTCTTGAAAAACAATTTGTTAATATGTCTACATCTGGCTCCCCGGTAGGAATGTATTATAACATGATGATCCTCCTCTTCACAAAATGTCTCAGGTGATGGTACCTGATGTCTATATGCTCGTACCTATCATGAAGTATTGGATTTTCATACATTTTGATAAAACTCTATTTGTTACAATGGATTAATGTAGGCCCTTTTCCATGAATAAAGAGATAAACCAAACTCTTCCTTATCCAAATATTATTGAATGATGCTTGACTAGAAGCCGTGTGCTTGGCCTCTATTGAGTTGAGTGCTACATATATTTGTTTCTTTATGTACCGAGATATTGTTGTTGACCCAACACTAAAGACTTCTCTCAATGTGCTATTCCTATCTGAGGGATTATTTTCCCTATCATTATATGCAAAGCCTTGTAGCTTCACTCCTTAAGTCTACCTACACCATAAACTAAATTCTATTATGCCTCTAAGATATCTAAGAACATGTTTTTCTACTTTCCAATGAAGCTTAGTAAGATCCACCATAAACTGACTAATTTGGTTCACTACAAAATAAATATCGACTCTTATGTTCACCAAGTACATCAAGGACCCCCCCAATTATCTGTAGATAGTTCCATATACTACCTCACCTGTAAAATAATCCTCTTTCCTCCATTTAGTAGCAAGAGGAGTTTCCATGGGTTTCCAATCCTCCATATGGAATCTTTCAAGGATTTCAAAGGTGTGCTTCCCTTGTCCAACAAATATCTCCTCTATTTGTGCAAAGAGCTAGGAGCTCTAACCTTATCCCGAGTTTCCTACACCAATTTCTCAACCAGATTGGTTATCTTGCTCCCTTCTCTATAAGTATTTGTGTAAGTGGGTTCCTCCACTCATCTTTCTCTCTATTCTTCCACATGTGGTTGCTCCACATTTTCATGTGGATCTAAATAAGGCTACTCTTTTGGAACTAGAAGCTCCTCCTCTAGTGTTATTCTCAACTCTTTCTGTAGAGAACTCCTCATGAATTTCTCCTCATCAAATATCACATCCCTCCTCATAATAGTCATATTTAGTGAAGACAATTACACTTGGTAAATATGAGTTGTCTTTGTGTATCCTACACGAATCCCCTCTCAGTAGTTGGTTCCAACATTTTCCTACTATCTTTGGAGACATGACAATATACTATGGATCCAAAAATGTAAAAGTGGGATAAATATGGCTTCCTCCCAGTGAAAGCCTCTTCAGGTATAATGATACCAAGAATTTATATAGGTCTTTGGTTTTTCAAGAAAACAAATGTATTAAAATCTTTTTCCCACAGGGAAAGTGGCAATCCTTGGTCATGAAACATTTCTCTAGCAACTCCTACAATACTTATATTTCCCCTCTATGAAACCCCATTTTGTTTCAGGTTGTGAGGTTCAATAAACTCCCTTCTAATGCCCTCCTTGGCACATAATTCTTTGAAGGAATTAGACACATACTCTCCTCCATTATCACTTCTTACGGATTTAATTTTCTTTCAAATATCATTATTAACTAAGGATTTAAATTCAATAAACTTTGAATAAACCTCAAATTTCTTCTTCATGAAATAGATCCAATATTTGTAGGAAAATTCATCAATTAAGATCACATAATACCTATGCTTTTAATTTGAGACTGTGGAAAATGGTCCACACACATATGAGTGAAATCGCTACAAGATTGCTCCAGCTCTGCTATCTCAGCTCTGGAAGGAGGATTTAACATATTTTTTTATGAGTGCATCGCTTGCAAACATCATGTTTATCAAGGGTGAATTTTTGAATTCTAGTCATGATATGTTGCATTATTTTCAAACCTCCATGGTGTAGGTGTCCATGCGCCTATGTCTGATCTCTCCAACATGTTTGCAGACATGTACTTCTTTGATACTCAATGTAGCACATGCATCCACCTCTAGCTTCTAGTGCTTTTTAACCCGAACACCATTTTTTTTAGTTGTCTAGTATAAACATGCTTTGGATATGCCTTCCCTCTACTGAGCACCACATCATATCCTTTGTCTTCAAGTACAACTACAAAAAATATATTTTTCTTCAAACCAATTACATACATTACATTCTTTATGTGAAAATGGGAGCTTGAATCCCTCTCAAAGGTGATAGTTCCAATCCATTTGGTACTATACCTTCCATCATCTCCAAGCTCTACTTGTAATTATAGGTCCTTCTCCTCTAAGCTACAGAAGAAATCCATATTTCCTATCCTATGAAATGAAGCACCACAATCTAAGTACTATACACTATCGCATACAATACTTGCCATGAAAGAAATGGGGCTGAAATCCATTTTGAATTGTTATGTGAGATCATTTCCTCTTGTTGCTCCTGTAGGATTCTTATTGGATTTATTTTAGGACACTTAGTTGCATAGTTTCCATACTCATGGCAGTGAAATCATTTAATTTTACTAGGGTATTTCTTCTTGCCATGGTTCTAGTTTGATTCTTCCTTGCCTTGGGCCTTCTTTCATTTGGCATTAGTTCCTTCTTCCTTGTTAGTTTTTTATGTGACACCATCTCTAGTGTTTCTTTTAATCTCCTCCTAAACCAAGTTAGACCAAATTCTCTCCCAATTTGGGAGGTTTCCTCTTCCATTAACTAAATCCTAATAGTTGTGATAGGAATTGGGAGACCAAGGCCGAGTGATCATATGACAAGTTCAAATGATGGCACATTTTCCCCAACTACTCCAATTCCATATCTCTCCTGAGTGAATTTGGATAGGTACAGGAGAAAAAAAATTTCATTCTTATTCATTCAAATTTTCCTGAGCTTGTATTTTAATGCCAATTTCCTCGTATCACGACTTATTTGGAATATATTTTTTATAGTTTTCCACATTGAATAAGCATTATCCTTGCCATGAAAACTTCAAACCACATGGTCTCTCACTCTCTCGTGGATAATCCTCCTATATTTTGTAGTATATTTCTTCCACTAAGCTACTTCTTGTGCATCTAATGTTGTTTGTTTTGGAATATCAATTTGTGTGTACTCCATTACTCCATTATCATTTATCACAACTTCCGTTATGTATTTCGAAGCATAGAAATTCAAAGTTCCTTGAAATGCATACTCAAGCCTCAATCCATTGAAATACATTGCTCCTACATTGAAGAAATTACTACACTTGGATTCCTACACTTGTAGAAATCAAATTTAGACACTTGAATTCCTACACCACAAATCTGCTCTTCGAAATTTCTTGGAGAGTTGATCAGGAACTTCATTTATATGTAGTTTTAAATAGCTCTGATAACATGTATAAATGACTCAAATTTTGTAGTTACTAATGAATTCATACTGAAAAAAATAGACACAATATCTTATACTCATTCTGCAGAAGGGAAAACATACAATAGAAGCACATGCAATCATTCAATCACAATGAACACAATTTTTACTAGGGAACCTGACTAGGAAAAACACCTCCTCTATTTGTATTATATAATATTATAACAATGATATATTATAATGACAAATTCAATGCTTGAAGCTCAACCTTCACTGCAATCTTGATATCCTTCTGAGTTTGTTATTGCCAATACTTAGCCAAAATATGTCTCATGCTTCCTCCTATTTCCTTGTGAAATTATTACTCCTAAATAATGTGGAAGCTCATATTTCCTTGTTCAAATCCCAAGATAAATGACTCACTCGTTACATGTAGACTTTGTACACTCACTAATATACAATAATGACTACAATTATGCCTTTTTCCTCCACTTCGCTAGGGAATTCAAATTGCATGCATGACTGGGGATATTTTTAGTAAATTGACTAGTTAACTGAGATATCAGTGAGTTAACAATAGGTACAACTACTCAATTGAACTCATACTGACTCTATTCTAGACTAGAGCTCATATAACTAAGTTTCATTAAATATAACTCCACTAGATTTCTAGATATTAGCAATCAACTCATGCACAACTCTACTTCTTTCCCACAAAATTGAATTAACTGACTTAACCGAATTATTTAGACATTCCACTCCTACTAATTGCAACTCAAGTCACCCTCCTAAAGTGGAAATTCGAATTTCTTCATTTTGACTAAGGTGCAAGTCAAATGAAGCATTTTCTTGCTGCAATTTAACATGATTTGTTTTCATAGTGTAATATCTTGGAAATTTACTTTGTGATGCAAAATTTATATATGAATATTTTACACTAAAATTATAATTGAAAATTTGAGAGGGATAAATGAATACAAATATTGGTGTAAAAATTAATATTTAAATTAAAAGAAAGAATTATTTTTGGCATGTTAACCCTATTAGAAATATGTTAAATGCTAAAATGCGATATTAAATCCTAATTGTCAGGAAAACAGTTGAAATAAGTTATGAACAGAGGGGTAAAGAACAAAAAGGAAGAAAAACTTACTTTTTTTCATTATTCGAGAGAAATAAAAGAACAATTGGGAGATACATACCACTAAAAAAATTCATTGTGGGAGATAAACAACTTAATCATAAATAAATTTCTTTGAAAAGAAAACCATTGGGAGATAAATACTATTTTTAAAACTAGAGGATTACCAAGGTGTTTTTAAGGGTTCAGGAGGAAATTTTAACAAGGATTTATGCACAATTTTAGTGATAGCTAAGAGTGGAACTCATGGGGAACTAACATACAATTGGTTCAAGGCACAGGGGCTTCACTCAATGAACCTCTGACATATCACTTTTGTTAATGTCATACTAAACAATACCCCTAATTTGACTACATATTGGAAAATACCTCTAAAAATCACATTATTTAACCCCCTACCAATACAAACCCAATACACCTTCCCAATTTAAAAAAACCTAGTTTCACTAGATATTTTAGGCATCCATTTTTTCATTAACATTTTTTATACCCCTTTATAATTTTTCATTAACTTTGAGCTCCATTTTTTATACCTACCAATATAAAAACCCTTTACCCCATAATGTATGCTCAATATATTATGTCATTTTTTCGTCAATATATATCCCCCAATATGAACCCACATGGAATGGTATTTCTCCTTCTATGAAGCCCCCATAATTCAAGGTTGGGAGGAACATGGAAGCCTTTAACCAATTCCTTAGAGTAATTTAGATAAGTAAAAGAATGATCTTATTTATGAATAATAGGAATTTTGATTAAGAAAACAATTTTATGAAAAACCATATTAGATGAATATTGTGAAAGTTGATGGTTTTGAAATCATAGATTGTTAAATGAAATTTTTATTATTGCTTACCAATGGGCACAAATGGTTGTGTATTAGAATATGCAACTGTTATATGGTTATATGTGCTTGTTACATGTAAAGAAAGGTGTTTAGGAGCTAAGACAAAATCCCTTCTGGTATCTGAAAGTGAGTAAGATGTTACCTATAAATTATTTTTGGAATTTTCCTTAGTGGAAACAACGTAAATAAGATAAAGTCAGCTTAAAATAATTGACAATACCATTTTCCTAAACAAAGATAGAACCATGTGGTAAGGCTAGATATTCATAGACAGACATAAAGATGTGTTTTAGAAGCATTAGACTATAGAGAATTCTATATATATCGCAAATCCCAAACCTTAATATTTAGGTTTAGGTTAGAAGTACATGCTTGAAGAAGATTGAATACTTTCTTCACAAGCCAAGCACAAAAAATCCTGAACAAAGGAGGGTTAGGGCTCAAAAGATTGAAAGTGGTCCTCCATTAGAGGGGTCCATTAGGTTTATGGTATATATATATATATATATTCAATGAGATAAAAATGTTCTTAAGGAAATTTAAACTAAAGAATTATTGTATGCATTAAGAAGGAAAATAGCTATCAATCTAGCATAAATATTAGAGTGAAATGTTTTTGAAAGGAAAATTAAAACTTATATATTTGAGCTATAACTACTTACAAATTAAATGCATGTTCATTGAAGTGAACACAACTTAATCATAAATACAATATAAACATGAGACAATAATATACATGCAAATATATACATATATGTTAATTTTGAAAGTGTACAATAAAATATATTCATAGCCAAAGGAACTAGCCAAATTTTGAAAGTAATGAACACTCATTTGAGCAAGGGAAATAGACCCTCAGAAGGAATGGAAACCATCACATAAAATCACAAGTTTAAGACTCAATAATATAGAATTCATTTTTTTGAATAAATGGGCATTGCATTTAAACAACGTTTGTAATACAATTAAACAAGATGAATTATGTCGATGGCCAGTCTAGGGTCATGACTATAAAACCATATCTTGTAAATTTAAATAAACCAAAAGTAATCCATAGGGTTTCTACCCCACAAAGAAGCTCGAAAAATTAAAATTTTAAATGAGCAACTATAGCCATAAGTAGAGATAGGAACCAATAAAGACACAAACAATTTTTCCAACAATTGTTCACTTGAATTCATGATGCCACGAGTGCATACCTATAAAAAAGTTGAGTAGAGATAGTACCTTCCCAAACCATGTGTGAAATTCATTAAAGGGAAAGGAAATATTCATTATGGGCCTTAAACAATTTTTACCTGTAGATGACTGGGTAGAGTCACCATTTCTCCTACAAGGGAAAATTAGTATTTAGACCTTAGCAATAATCCTCATGAAGAAAGAAAAAACTAAAAATATAAAAACCATTGCAAGGGAACAATGTTGGAATTAGGGTTATGGAAATATCACCCTAAAGAAAATCGTTAGTTAAATATATGGAAAATGCGAGAAACACTCCCAAAATTCCACGTGAAAGTACGGTACTATGGCTAAGAAACCATCTATGCAGAGCTAGAACACTTGTGGAAATAATCAAGCATCAATTAGCATATGCTATTGAGAATGACATCATCTAGAAAAATTCAATTTCAAAAATCACATTCCCATTCCCAAATTCCAAACAAGATTGATGTTTGGGATATTTTGTTGGGAATACCATGGTAGTATGGTAGTAAAGATATTTTTAGAATGGAACCTATTAAGAAATATATTTAAGGTTAATCATAATCAAATTTTATTTTAAATGTATTAATTGAGTGATAGGAGGTCTCATTAGAAGCCAACCAACCATTATCATGGGTCCTAACAAGAATGAAATTATCGCTATTAGTCACCAAGACAGGGTAATGGATTTCAATTGAAAAGTTGGAAGACAAGAGTTCTCATCACAAGCCAACTTTTTCATTCTTGTTAGTTCTTGTGAATGGAATTGTCATTAGTTGGTTACCAATCCAGTACAACAACCTTCTGTTAATTTCTAAAACATTGTAAATGATTTTAAATGACACTTAATCTATATCTAATAGATGGGACACGAACATTTAATTGGGTTAAAAGGCATCACTGTCAAGGCTATAGATGCTTGCTGGAAGTAGTTTTCATGCCTATGGTATTAAATTTAAACTTACACTATGATTTACTTGGTCCTATTTATCTTTCCCTAACCTCATTATCATATCTCTCTGAGAATGGATTTAAGATCCTTCTAGTGATTTGCATTGGAGTTCTATATTCCATAAATAAGAATGTTTTCACGCACGTGGAACCCTTAGTGTAGGTGATTCACCTTTCTTGAACATGAAGAGCTTCAACTATATGTTGTGTAACGGTAAGATGGTCACCCTGGGAAGTTATCAATTGTTATCTTTCTTTTTCCATATTCCCATTCATCTTTAATGTCATGGATTTCAAATTGTGTCACTTTTATTTTTAATGAGGATATTAAGCTGAAAAAGTACATACCAAGGTTTCTCCTCAGATGCTTATGGTAATTTTGATGGCTGGATATTGCATGATGATGCTATCCCTACAGTAACAAAATTGTTACCATTCCTTTGGTATCCCTCGAATTAGTTACTCTTTTGTAAATAATAACATTTAGTCTTAACATCATTGAATCTCTGGTCACAAGTATTTCTTATCTTATTGATTCAAAGGAATTTTTAATCACATGACACTTACCTAAATTCACTCACTCAATTAGCCCTATTGTTTAATCTAATATTTTATTTTATGCAACATGACCCTAATAAAGAAACCCTAGCCTTAAAGTTTTGATTAACTTTGGTCTCTGCTAGAAGTTTTTCTTGCATGAGGACATGCATGATGATCAACATGGGTGAATGTCAGGCCCCAAAATTTTGATATTTAATTCATATTTCTACCTTATGATTACTCAATATTTTAATTCATCTTTCTATCTTAAGCAGGAAAGAGGGATCTCTTGTTGAAACAACACATTCTTGTACAACTGAGTCATGAGAAAATGATTCTTGTTGATCTGAGTCTTAACTAGGATTACATTCATAACAGTGCCTACCTAGACACATACACCTAATCTCTAGCAACAAGAACAACCTTTCATATGCATGACACCATCAAAGTACAAAAATTTTGACAAACATAGAGGGACTCTCACCAATGCATGCCTAAACAACTCACTTGTATTTCAATTGGAAGACTTCTTATGACATCAGACTTACCGTGATACATTTAACTCATCAAGAACCAGTTATATAAATCAGGGATCATTTACCAACACTTAGTATTAAAATATCATATTGACAAAATGAACACCATACTCTCACAAATATTCTAATCACTGTAAATACTGGTTGATAGGTACCTTTGATATTTCAATCTCCATGGCTTCTGATGTGTCGACGAGTAGAGGGTAGTAAAGCCAACCCGAGGTTGGAGCAGGCCCTCATATGGGCTTTGAGGTATGGAAAGGGGATTCTTGTAAGCCCCGAAAGGAAAAACTGATTGAAACTGACTTAGAAATTTGTAACCTGAGAAAATTATGCATCAAGGTGGAGCTCGAATGCGAGCCCAGCCGGGAGAAAGTCATGAGAATGTTTGGATATGGGCGAGAGGGATTAACAAGTCTGTTTGCTTTGTTATTACAAGTTCGCCTAGACTGTATAACTCTTTGGCTTTTGCACGGAGGGTGATAACTCCTATGCGAGTTTGAGTGGAGTCATAGTTGTTGGGTGGTCTGGGAAAGAGGAAAATTGTTAAGGCAACTCCAGGAAAAGGTAACAGTGGACGAGGCGGAAAGTCTGCATGAGATAAAGGAAAGGTACTTAGAGCGTCAACAAGCAACCCTCAGTGCCAAAGGACAAGGAAAATAGACCAAGAAAATATGCAAAATTTACTGCAAACATATGGGGTCAGAACCCCAGCATAGGCAAAATCAATGATTTCCTTATGGGAGAAGGATCTGAACACAAAAGTGGAAGTTGACCTCCCAAACGAAGAATGGGAACCCCTGGTTTCGAATACAGTGAAGACTAGAGGTCGGGTTACCCTATTCAAATAGTCATTTCACCTATATTAGTCCATGAAATATTTGATGGTGAAGGCCATTATGTCAGTACAAGAAGTTGGGGACACCTGCAGGCATAACCGAGTGTTACATAGATTCACCGAGAAATTCAAGCCATCCAACTACAGCTTCACCATCTAAACATGAGTCTAAATTGAATTGAAAGACAACTCTAGAATCTGCATCGAGTGGACATGCCCAGGTTGAGTGCAAAAGACCTGGACCTGGACCCGATAGAATCATCTGTAGAATAACTACGAGGATGCACTACTAAATTTTGTATTTGATTTTTAATGTGGCCAACTAGCATTTATTTTAATAATGGTAAGTTTTATGGGATAATAGATATTATAGTATATAAGGCTTGGAAAGATAGAATCAAACACTTTAAGTTTTGGTTGGGTTATAACTCATTGAAGTGGCCAACAAACCTGGCTTCCTTTAAGTAGGTTAAAGACGCCAAAAATATTATATGATGTAACTTGTTTTTTTTTTTTTTAATAAATAGAAAAACACAAGCAAAATTAAAAAAATATAAAATATAATTATAATTTTATTAATTTTATGATTATTTTAACAATAGTAATAGTAATGTGAAATGTTTTATAGGAAAGTGTTAGAAAAATTGGAGAGAGAAATTCCACACAACACAAAACCACTATGTTCTATTGATCTTAACTCTTACATATTTATAGTATATAGATCACTCTGGAACCACAAGCTTCTTCCTGCTTTCGGCCGCCACTCTTTTCCTCAGATTATTTTTTTCTTTCCCTTTGATGGTAATGGACGCAATTTCGCTCGCTTTCCCGTCCTTTGGTTCTTTCGCTGTCTCAATCATCTGGGCACTGTGATTGTCTTCAAAGATTCGCACGTCATGTGCCTTGTCGATGAATTGCTCTTCCATAACCAAACCGCATTCGGTGCAAATGCAATACCACTCACCTTCATAAACAACCATCTCTGTCTCCTTCTTGCACTCTGGGCAATGTGCATTCTCGATTCTTCTCTCCAATCTCTTGGGAATTGACCAAGCCATGCCTTTTTCACAGAGTTGGGAAGCAGAGGCGCAGAGAAACGGAGCTGACACGTTAACGTCAAAACTTTAGATGCAGCAAATTTGGTTGCCTCTTTAACGAGAAAATGGATAGAGCACCGATTTCATTTCTGTGGTGAACAACTAAATGGAGGAAACACTTGCTCTTAACCATTAGGCCCACTCAAGTTGTATAGTGATGCTAATAGTCATCTATATTTTAAAATCATATTTTTAAAATTTCAATTTAAGAAATAATAATAAGTAAGTTGATGAGAGATATTTATTTTTATTAAATATTTTAAATATTTTTAGTAATAAAATTAAACTTTAAAATTTATTCAAAAATTAGTTTTTTATTATGGATTATTTAAAAAAAATGTTATATGAATAATGTGTTATATGAAGATGAGTTATGATTTGTTGGACATGTGGTATTAATAAGGTATGATATTGATTTATGGTAAATAAAACCTATTTTCATAGTAAAGTGGACATGAATTTCCATCATTAAAAATCGTGTTATATGTTTTTTTAAATATGTGTGTGTTAACTTATATCTTCATTTTTAATTAAAAATAATAATTATGGGACATTTATTTGAGAATAGAACTTATAAAAATTTAATGTAGAGATATAATCCCATAGAATATTTTTGAAATATTTTTTAATATTCTTAGTAATATATACAAATCAATTGAAATTTATTTCCAAAATAAGCATGACTTTTGACATTTATAAATTATTCAAAATAAGATACATACCATCTTTGTCTATATAAATTCTTCGAAATGACATATCACATTTTATGTATACTATATCATTAAAGGCATGTAGATTCTTCGAAATGACATATTGCATTTTATGTATAGTGTGTACATGTGGTGCGCTAATGGTCTTGTTATGCCACGAAAGGTCACTCGTTCATGGTATCTTTTTTATTTGTTAGTGATGCTTGCGTTAGTGGTATAATTTTTTTATTAAGTTCAACTTCATTCAAAGTAAAATACTATTATTTCTTGTTGGAACACCTAATCCTACATGGGTAGGTGTGGAATGCGAAAAGTCACAATGGAGTCCAATTGACCTTGGAATGTGAAACCAAGAGTCACACCATTGTATTATAAATGTACATCATGTATAATGGAAAAATAAGAAAGCCTCACGCTTATCCTTCATTGTGTTGAGTTTCTTGTGTGTGTGTTCATCTTCTTCATACACCATGTGTGTGCTTCAACATGGTATCAAAGCGAGCGATCATCTGCCTTGCTCGATTTGAGCCATTTGTTATTTTGTGGCAATTATAGACTGCGCTAATTAAAACAAGCGTAGTTTCTAGTCACTTTGTCTCCTCTGTCGATTCGGTGGGTGGCTTGTCTGCATGGTTTCTGTCCCACTATCTCCTCTGTCGGGGGTCGGTGCGTGAAACGCCTCTGTATCGGCTACAGCGGTTTTTTTAATTTGAATGGATTTGGGTATTTCGGTTCCGCTGGAAGGACTGAACCCCATTTCCATAACCGAGTGAGGTCCGATGGTAATTCTGTCAATAGGGACCATGGAGTCAAGACTGCTTCAATAGCGCCTGCCGGTATGTATTGCACCATTATTTGACTCTCGAAATCGCGGTCCAAATCGAGGCGTCGAAGAAGGGATTCCTTGTCGAACCTCTGAGTGGCTTCAAGTAGGTTATCCATTTTTACCTCACCTCCTGCCCCAGCATTTCTCTGTGAAATCAACCTCGCCACCAGGCTATTCGACATATCATTCCACTACACATCTCCCTCCATGCAGCTTGATCTCCCATCCGGCTCTCGGCTCTCCTACTTCCGCAACCTTTGTTGCCTCCTCCCTCCTTGCTACTGCTTGAAGCTGTCTGGTGATAAGAGGTGGAATAATGTGGTAAATGGGTCGAATTGTTGCGTGAGGCATTTATTTTCCTCCTCGTGCCTATAAGGTTGAGCTGATGCATAGACTGGAGTGATTTGTTGCGTCGAATGGCTACTTGGAGATGTTGAATGGTGTGACTGCAGTTCAATGGGTGTGGTAAGCCTTTTTTTAAACCCTGAATTCTGTATGGCTGATCGTTTGAGAATCATGAATGTAATGTGTAAATTTTTTTTACACAATACACAGTTGTGCCATCAAACCGACCATCAAACAACCCATCGTATCCTCTCCATCATTACTAGTTGTTGCCTCGACATTTTTAGCCATCTTTTTTTTTTTTTGTAGAGGCAGATAGAGTTTGTCAGTGTGGTTAATGGGCATCAAGTTAACAACCACACCACTGCGTTAAGTTTTTGGAAAACTCATGTTTCTGTCATCGTCCCTTTTTTCTCCCATACAAGCGGTCCTCTCGCACCCTGGTTTCTCCTCCGCATACCACCCATCGTGGCTCCTCCCCTCGCATATGACATCGCTATCCTCCATGTTCGACATTATACTGCCATCACTGCATATTGCCATCTTGGTTAAGGCATCCACCTCATAATACAAGACACCTCTTCCATATATAACCTTTTGTGGCTTACTCCTTTCGTCGACTTCCTACATGGTTTAATGGATGCTTTGATCCTACAAATGATTGCCAACAACTCCAAAGTTTTTCTCATAGCGATGGGTCAATTGTTTTAATATGTATATATAAAGACTCGAGACTTGGTGTTTTCTTGCTTTATCGATCCTTGTATATTCAAGCTCATAGGACTGCGACCATTCGTTGTTGTGCCATTTATGCTGGCATAAACGACCTAAATTATTATGAATTATTTTATGAGGTTTCTAGGATTGAATATGGTGGGAAAGCAAGGATTTGAGACTGGAAAATTGATTAGTTTAGTGTTATGAAGCTGCCTCTTTGGACATATTATCATGAAAAAAAAAAGACAGAGAGAGACTATTTTGAAAATTAAAAGCTCTTTGGAACCCGTGTTAGCAGATAGTTCCCTTTTTAATGGCTCGAATTGATAATTTATTAGAGTTATTAAGAACTCTAATTGCATCTACTGTTGAAAGCACAGTTAATATCAATAAGGATACCTTGTTTGAAATTCAGAATTGTTTACAAAATGCACATGAAAAGATCGATTTTCTACAGCTTGAATCTCAATTCCAGCGAGAAGAATTACAACAATGGAGTCATCATTTTGAACCTATTTCTATTCAGAAAATTGAGAGGGGTCCCCATCAGCAGCAAGAATATAAAGTTGAAGTTGGTTCACATTCAGTACTCATTTCAGGAGCAGATGTACATGCAGATGCAACAGCTTAGCTTGCACTTCTCAAGCCCATCATCAGACCTTGGGAAGATTTTTTCCACAACAAGCACAGAACTGGTCTTGGATATGACAAGGATGTGTCCTTTCATATTCCAGACTACACCAAGCCCATCATATTTCAGAGTGTCAGATTCCTATATGACACTTCACCTGCATCTGTTCCGGATCCTTCTCCACAACAACAACAACATATTGTAAAATGCCAACACTGTGATCAAGTTGGCCATATGAAATATCATTTTTTTGATCTTCATCCATGCAAGCACTGTGGTTGGCACACCCATTCTGCATACAGATGCTTCAGAAACAAGCCTCCTGCAAGAACAAAGATTCATCTTGGATGGATCGCTTCTTGGCAATGGGCATCAACAGCTAAGAAGATGTTTAAAACACATGTCAAAACATGTTCACGAATATTGAGCAAACTTGCAATTGAGTTTTCATCATCATCTCACCTTGTCCCTGACAGGGGGGGAAATGGTGGTCATGTACAAGCTTCAATGTCAGATCAAGCGAGCCTGAGCCACAATCTCTATTCCATGTTCAGAGTTGTAGCCAGAGACACAACAGTTCAAGCGAGCCTGAGCCACAATTCGTCATTCCAGATTCAGAGATGTAGCCAGAGACACGAATGCCCATGAGCATGCCTTCGGTTGGTGGACAACCTTAAACCATAATATTTTGTTGGTGGATAACCTTAAACCATCACAGGTAGTAGAACTCCCTTATTTTAGGTTGAAGTTCTCCCTTTCATATATGAGGAACACTTCCTCTAGCAGAAGCCTTCAGCTTCTTGCCAGCTTTGGTTGAATTCCAAGAAATGCTTCAAGCATTACAAAGTTGTTGGTAATCCTAAAAACATCATAGGTAGTAGACCTCCCTTCTTTTAGGTTGAAGGTCTCCCTTTTTATGAGGGACAATTCCTCTAGCAGAAGCTTTTAGCTTCTTGCCAGTTTTGGAAGAGTTCCAAGAACTGCAACAAGTTTTACGTTCCAGTGTTGGTGGTCGTCCTTAAACCACCTCTTTTTTCCAACATTTTAGAGAGTTGATTTAGTCCAAGTGCTACCATGTATACTTTGCATATTTGTATTACAACTCTCTTCTTGGACTCACACATACCCCTTCAAATTAAGGGAGGATGTTGGAACACCTAATCCTACATGGGTAGGTGTGGAATGCGAAAAGTCACAATGGAGTCCAAGTGACCTTGGAATATGAAACAAAGATTTGCACCATTGTACTATAAATTTACATCTTTGTATAATGGAAAAATAGGAGCTACACGTTTATCTTTCATTGTGTTGAGTTTCTTGTTGTGTGTGTGTTGTTCATATTTCTCATACACCGTGTGTGTAAACGACATTTCTTGTGATGAAAGAGAGGCTTGTGTTTAAAAAAATTTATGGTCGTATGCATGAATTGTCACAAAAATTTAGTATACAAGGTAGTTGTTGTAAGAGTATTTTATTACTCACAATATTGTGTAAATATATATACAATACATTTATTATATAGCAATGGAGGAGGCCTAGTTCTGGTTAAGGATAGCTACAACAACTAAATAGATGCAAGTCCCTATCTGAGTGTAATTTCCCCAACCACTTGACACAGTTGGACACAGTAGAAAATAAAATAAATGAATGAATGAAGGAATGAGTGGAGTACATCACATGGTTCTGGCCCCAAGTAAATCTCAACCAAGATAATTTCCTGTGGTTTCTTTCAAGAAATAGAGATTTAAAAGGACGAAGGAGGAACTGGAGAAAAAATGCATTTGGATAATTTCTCTTTGCATCTCAAGTGAACGCTCATGAAAATTTTCAACCAGCGATGGTTTCAGGAGAGATCCTTAGCCTATCTTCTGTGGGATTCATTCTCACCCTATTTTGCAACCCAGTTTCAGTGTTATTGATTATCACCCTAGTTGGTCAATTTCTTTTCTTTTTTTACAGAGTGTTTTCTGATTAATAGTCTTTAGGGATTCATTTTGGGAGCAGTCATTTCTTGTGAAGGGACAGAGAGATCATTAACCTAGACACTCAACATGGACTAGAAGAGTAGGAGTCGATCACAATTGTCTCTAGTGCTGGGTAAGCATAGATCGCAATACGAAACACACTATCATTTACTATATTCCCCTATGCAGTCTAGTTGGGTCGTGAACCACTAACGCTTGGTTAACGAGGGCCGATCCACTATTTGGAAGGAGTGAGAGGCACCATGCTAGGATAACGAGCGCTTTAACTAGACCGTGGGGCCATCGTTTACTAAAGTTGTGACAAGGAGACTACATTGTTGATATCATGTTGTGGAGTGAGGTCGACGGGTCAAAAACATTGTTGGAAGCATTTGGGAGTCATACACAAGGGTTTGGAATTCTACTAAGGGTGCAACACCGTCCCAGATCATTTTCAGTAGATTTCAGGAGGCGGAAGGAGCGTGATATCTAGACGGTCAAGGAAAAGAAAAAGTTTAAGGGACAAGAGGGTGTTCAATAGATTTGTCACATCACGGGATGGAGTCATTTACATAGTCTTGTATGGTTGACTATTTGATATATCCTTGTTCACTAGTTGAAGATTTTCCTACGTATTCATGTTCACGTGCATCAGGTAGGATCAAAATTTATATCCTTGGAATGGGTCGTGGATGTAATGATCTTCATTCCCATGCCTTGGTGACATTACCTTCGTGTGTCGAGACAAAATAATCAAATAAATTCCTATGTTATTTTCTTTTTGTATGGTTATTGGTCTTAAATGCTTGAGTAATGAATCTTTATCATAGCCTCCAATAAATGTAATGAAATAAGAGTTAGGAATTAAAGAATTTTGGAATATTTCTTTCCTATGATTCCCCACTTTTTTTCCTGGGAATTTTATAGTGGTATCAGAACCACAATCTTGTTCATTTGTGCAATGCCAAGAAAATCAAACAAAAAGGTATTTCTATTAGTTGGAAAGGAAGGAAGGGTATAAGTCAAGGAGGGGAAAATAAAGAAGAGCAGGGAGAGATAGAAGATTTAGATGAACCGATCGGTGATCACAAAAGAACCAAGCTTTAAAATTCATTACAAAAGGCCGCCACCACTCAAGACAAAATTGTGGAACTTCTCAAATTGCAGATCGGGCAATCTAAATTGTAAAGAAATAACGGGGAAGGTGGATCTCATTAAGGCGAGGACGGTCCATCACATGAACATGCTAACATTAAAATCAACCCATTCAACAAACCTATTATGCCTCCATTCTTTGATGGTTCCTCCAGGGAGCAAGACTCTCCTTCACCAATTGTGGAGAGAGTTGCAACTTGGATGAAGGAATGTGATACATTGCCCCCTAACATGAAAGAAAATTTAACAATAAATGACTATTATTTCATGAGGAGAAAACAAAAAAGGAAGGAAACAACATATGGGGCCCTCAGTTAAACCAGAATCTATAAAAAGTTGTGAGAAAAAGTAATTCTTCCCTACTTTGATGGATCAACGAAGTGTTCTACAAAATCATGGGTGAAAAAGTTGGATACATACTTCCAACTTAATCCCATGTGTGAGAAATATGTCATTAAATATTCCACGCTTCATATTGATGGAAAATCACATGAATGGCGGCAACATGGGATGATCACTCTAGGACATGAAAAAAAATCTCTTCTACATAATTCACATTGATATTAATAGAGAGATTTGACATGAAGGACCATGATATGTACTTCTGGGACCTAACCCAACTCCAAGAAACAAGAAGTGTTTAATCTTATATCATTTAATTTCATAGGCTTGCAGTTATGGTCGTTGACTTTTCAATGGATCAAATGGTCATGCTACTCGTAGAATGGTTTTCATAGCCCCTGCATGGTTGGGTCAGAGCCTACCAACCTGTGACCTTGCAAGACGCAATTATTAGCACAAGGGATATGCAGGATGCAGTACCAAAGGCCAAGTTCCTACCCAAACCAACTATTCCTACAAAAGAAAAGGAATTAAGGTAGTAACAAAGGGAGTCGTCACGAAAGAGCAAGTTGGATGATGAAACTAGGAAATATATCAGGAGGAGAAGGCTATTCTTCCCTTGGTAGGAGCCTTGGGAACCAGCACATCAGTGTACTAAAAAAAAGGCCTACTATATTGAAGTATTTTATGAGAGTGAAGACGAAGAAGAGAAATCGGAGAAGGCTCAGGGAGAATCACAAAGTATGGGGGCAGAGAGGGAGACCCAAGAAGGAATTATTACTTCCCTTACAGGGATCCAAATATACCACAATCTTTGGGGTCACCATATAATGACAAAAATTCACCGTGTTGATCAATGGTGGGTCCTCCAATAATTTCATTGATGCAGAATTTGTAACTAGAAGAGGATTGGCAACTGAAGAATTTGGAGGATTTACAATTTTGATTCCTAGAAAAAGGTTAAAAATAGCATGTCATGCATGAAAATAGTGCCTAATATGAGTTTAAAAATGGGGAAATATTGTTATGGATAAATTTTTTGTTGTGGATTTCCCAGACTCTGATGTAGTATTAGGGGTTCAATGGCTATATTCAATTGGGACTCATACACTAAACTATCAAGGCTTGGAATTCAGATTTACAGGTCTAGATGGTAAGAAGGTGATGCTAAGAGGAGTGTATTCATACCCGCCCAAGATTGTGACATCCAACATGATGGAGTCATATCTTCAACATGGGGATATTCTATGGGTTGTGGAGTGTTGAATCATGGAGAAGAAACCAGCAAACCAAAATAAGAAGTATCCACCTAACATCATGGCATTGCTACGAAAGCACCAAAAGGTTTTTGGAGATATACCACCAAGGCGACCACAAAATAGAGGATTTGAGCACATAATTGGACTAGAGGAAGGGGTCCAAGATGTCATCACTACCCCTTACTGATATCCCAAAGCATATAAGGATGAGATAGAAACAAAAATATATAATTTGTTCAAACTATGACACATTCAACCAAGCTCAAGCCATTTTTCTTCATCCATGGTTTTGGTCTAGAAGAAGGATGGGTCCCTAATAATATGCAGAAACTATTGGGCGCTAAACAAAAAGACCATGAAGAATCAATATCCTATCCCCGATATCGACGAGTTGATGGATGAACTAAATGGGGACAAGTACCTCTCAAAGATTTATATTCATTAAGGTTATCACCATATCAAACGTCAAGAACATGAAATTCCAAAGACAGCTTTCAGATACCACTATGGACACTATGACTTCCTACTGATGCCCTTTGGATATACCAATTCCCCTGCGACATTTCATTCATGTATAAACCATGTGATTAAAAAGAAGCTACACATATTTGTGTCGATATTATTTGATGACATAATAATTTACATTAGAACATGGGAGGAGCATCTACAACATTTGGATGAGGTTTTGGGAATACTAGAGGAACAACAAGTCTATGCCAAAATATACAAATGTGAGTTTGGTATGATAGAAATGTTATATTATGGTCACTCTATCAGAGGCCAAGGCGTCAAAGTTAATGATGAGAA
This sequence comes from Pinus albicaulis, assembly GCA_034641835.2. NCBI lineage: Eukaryota > Viridiplantae > Streptophyta > Pinopsida > Pinales > Pinaceae > Pinus > Pinus albicaulis. The sequence continues at coordinate 196,287 of JAXQQM020091783.1, forward strand.
GATTGAAGCCATTCTGAATTGGCCCACTCCCAAAAATGTAACAAAATTAAGGAGCTTCTTGGGTATTTGTACTTATTATAGGAGATTTGTTAAGGGATATTCACATCTGGAAGCACCTCTTACTCACTCGACTAAAAATGGAGCATTTGTATGGACAGAGACAATGCAAGAGACATTTGAGCAAATGGAGAAAATGATGAGTTCTTTCCCAATTCTAGCCTTGACGAACTTATCCTAACCATTTGTATTGGAGTGTGATGCCTCCGGGGAAGGAATTGGGGTCATTTTAACATATTCATCATTTGATTTATTTTGAGAGTAGGAAGCTCTAGGATTATGAGCATTATTATTCCATTTATGACAAATAAATGTTAGAAATTATGCATGCACTGACCAAGTTTTGACCATATCTAGTGGGCATTAGGTTCAAGGTAAAAACTAATAATAATAGTTTCAAGTACTTCCTAGATCAGAAGGGATTGAACAAGAGGCAAAAAAAATGGATTAGAAAGATCCAAGCCTATGAATCTGAGATCGAATATGTCAAATGAAAAAACAATGTAGTAGCATATGCCTTATCCAGGAGACCAACTATCTTCTCCCTCATGGACATTGTGGAAGATTGGAAGTCCCATATTTTGGTGGAATACTCAAAGAACCAGTCATCTTATTATATTCTTGATGGACAATCATCAGACAATTGATATATAGTTATCAATGACATTATTTATTATAAGGACTAGATCTATCTAGTACAAGGGTCCCAGCTAAAGATGAAGATCATACAAGCAACCCACGACTCCCCTCTAGCAGGATATCCAGGATTTTTAAAGACTTACAAGACTGTTAGGGAGAGGTTCACATGCAAGGGACTCAAGGGAAACAATATCAAATATGTCCAAGAATGTGGTACATGTCAAAGAAATAAGGTTGAACACTCACAACCGATAGGGTTGTTACAGCCGCTGCCCATTTCAGAAAAAATAAAAAAAATAAAAAAAAAATGGGAGAGTGTCTCCATGGATTTCATTATAGGGTTACCCTCATCCCAAGAAAAATATTTCATATTCATGGTGGTAGATCACCAAACCAAATATTTTCACTTCTTTGTGATTTCCCCCAAAAGCTCTACATCTCAGATCGCAGAAATATTCTTCCAAGGAGTATTTCGTCTACATGGCTTGCCAAAAACCATTTTGAGTGATCGTGATAGCATGTTCATGGGAGAATTTTTGCGGGAGTTATTCATGTTAGTAGGCAAAAAACTCACTCCTAGTACAAGCTAAAATCCACAGAGCATTAAATAAATGGGTGGAAGGTTAATTACGAAACTATGTCAAATGGAAACAAAAAGCATGGGCCAAGATGTTATATTTAGGAGAATATTTCTATAACACTACATATCACATGTCAATAGGGATGTCACCCTTATGAGCCTTATACGGATATGAGGCATTGTATTTTGCAGACAAAGAATTTGAAGATAGAAGGGCACCATTAGCCAGGGATTGGATCCAAGGATGTCATGATATTCTCTGGGAAGTCAAGGATAACCTACATATTGTTTAGAATCGACATAAGTTATATGTATATCGATAGATACTAGAAATAATTTTTGAAGTGGGAGATTCAGTTTACCTCTAGTTACAAAATTACACACAATCTACCTTGAACTAGAAAGGAGTATAAGGTTAAAGCCACAATTCTATGGTCCCTATCAAGTTATCCAAAAAGAGAGGTGGCGTATGAATTGGAGCTTTTAGAAGAGAGTAGATTTCGTAACATATTTCATGTTTCTTGTTTGAATAAGGCAATAGGGGAGAATTTCAAATCGTCGCCTAATTTACCCCCATTAGATGAGGAGGTACATCTTCAACTAGTTCCAAAATAAGTGTGGGAAGTTCTAGAAAGGATGCTCTAGAGTATTATTATCCAAGAATATCTGGTTCGATGGAAATATTTTCCAACAAAAGATGCTACGTGGAAAGGAGAGTACATATTGCAACATCTATCATTGAAATTTCTTGAGGGCAAGAAATTTCGATAAGGGAGGACTATAATATCCCCAACCAGTTCACCCAATTGAACCAAGTAGCATAAAAAAAATTGAAAAAATAAAAATAAATAAATAAATTATGGAATAAGTGGCATAGAGCACATGGTTTTTCCCCCAGGTAACTCTCAGCCAATTTAATTCCCTGTGGTTTCCTTCAAGTAATCTCACTTTAAAAGGACGAGGAGGAAGGGGAGAAATAATGGATTTCGATAAATTACATTTTCATCTCAATTGAAGGCTCAAGAAAGTTTTCAACTAGTGAGGGTTTTAGGAGAGATCCTTAGCCTACCTCCAATGGGATTCATTCTCACGCTATTTGGCAACCCAGATTTGGTGGTATTGATTATCACCCTAGCTAGTCAAATTTTTTTCTCTTTTTTGCAAAGTGTTTTTTGATTGACAGTCTCATGGGATTCATTTTGGGCACAGTCGTTTCTTGTGAAGGGATAGAGAGATCATTAACCTAGTCGCTCAACCTATACTAGAACTTTAATAATCGATCACACTTATCTTTGGTTCTGGGTAAGCATATATCACAAAATGAAAATAAACTATCATTTACTATACATATGTTTACAATTTGGTTGGGTCGTGAATCATCAAATCCAGGTTACCAGGGGCCGATCCACTATTTGGAAGGGCTGAGAGGCACTGTTCCAGGAGAAGGAGCGCTTTAAGTATAACGTGGGGCCATCATTAACTGAAGTTGTGAAAATGAGACTGGATTATTGATATAATGTTGTGGACTGAGGTTGACAAGTCAAAATCATTGTTGACCACGCTAGGGAGTCATCCAAAAGGGTTTGGAATTATTCTAAAGGAGCAACACCATCCCAAATTTGTTTCAGTAGATTGCAGGAGGCAAAAGGATCATGAGATCTTCACAGCAAGTAAAAACTTAAGTAAAATGGAAGAGAAGGTGTTTAACATATATTTCATATCACGGGAAAGAGTCATTTACTTAATCTGGCTTGGTTGACTATTTGATATATCCTTGTTCATTATTCGAAGGGTTTCCTACATATTTATGTTCACCTGAAACAAGTAGGATCAAAATTGTTATCCTTGGTATTAGTCATGGATGTAATGATCTTCGTTTTCATGCCTTACTGATGTTACCTTCACATGTTGAGATAGAATAATTAAATGAATGGATATGTTATTTTATTTTTGTATGTTTATTGATCTTAAATGTTAGAGTAATGAATATTTATCGTAGCCTCCACTAAATGAAATTAAATAAGAGTTAGGAGTTAAAGAGTTTTAGAAGATTTATTTCCTACCTTGCCCTATTTTTTGTCATGGTAATTTTATAGTGATCTGACAACTTACATTACTTAGCCCATGGGGAAATGAAGCGTTGGAAAATCCAACTCTCACACCCCCCCTTAAGAGAAACATAGGGAGTAACTAAATAAAAAACAAAATAAAGAATGGTCCCCGGCAACAAGGCATGACTACACTAGTACAAAATGACTAATTATTTACTAAAAAATTGACTAAAATTTTCATATAAACGACTTTTTTTTGGTTGGTGACCAATAGTAGCTAATTTACAGTATCTTATAACGCAACCAACTTTTAGTGGTTTTTAGCTTAGCCATTAATTGGTTGTCTCAATTTTCTTGTCTAGTAGCATATTTGGTCATTAATCTAATCATTAATTTAGTCATTGATTATTCATTGATTTGGTCATTAAATTATTCATTGATTTAATCATTGATTTGGTCATTAATTTTCATAATTGATAACCAAATATACAACAAAATATATTACTAAATAATCACCCGAGAAAACAAATTAATGAGCAAATAAATATGACCAAAATGTTGGGCGTGTTATAAGATACTGTAAATTAGATACTAATAGTCATATATATGCAAATTTTAGTCATTGTTTGAAACCAATTAATGACCAAATAAATATGACTAAATTTTAGTCGTGTTATAAGATACTGCAAATCGGCTATTAATAGTCATATATATGCAAAATTTAGTCATCATTTGTATTCACAAATTTATAATTTGCAGTAGTCATTTATCTTTTTTTGGTAGTTTCATATTCATTATATAAATGACTACTTTAGTAGTTTATATTCATTTCATTTACTTTCATTAACAATCATCATAAGCAACTAATTTAGTTGTATATTTATTTTATTTGTGTTCATTAATAAACATAAAATACTAATTTAGGAGTTTTAGATTGATTTTATGTGTTCATTATTAATCAATATAAACTAATTAGTATTATTTTCCAACTAAATTATTAAAAAAAATGCCATACAATGTACATGTTCATCTAATATGAAAATGCAAAGTTAAATATTTTAATTACAATACTAAGTAATATCAAGTGGAACTATAAATAATTCCAACCACATAAACTATATTATATAAATGTCAAGTATTACAATATGAGTTTCCAGCTTAATATTCGATGGAGTACAATTTATACATGAAATACTATGTCATCACTTCAAAATATTATCATTATGTTTCCAGGACATTGTGGGTGAATTCGCCAACTCTAAAGACTTGGCCATCAATCTCGATGTGTGTGTCTTATATGGGATATTGGCTCTACAGGTACCACTACACCAATTTTCTTCTCTTTGTCTTTAATTTTCTTTTTGTTGCTCTAGAGTTATTGTTCTCCTCTTTCTTCAATTCGCCTTTCTTACCATCAATACTGAGTTCCTTTTCTGGAAAAAAAAAAAGATATAGACATCAACGTCAATGAACACTGGAATATAAACTAAAGTAGATTATAAAGGATTTATACGATATATACCTCAACATAATCAATATTGGTAATTTCATTTTTCCCAATAAAGCAATAAACTTGAACAAGTTTTCTTCAGTTGGGAAATAGTGGTCACTATCTTGTCAAATGACCTGTATAAACAAAGCAAATAAAACATCACCATAGAATAAATTGTGTACCTACTATGTTCTTAGTGTACAACATTTATTGATGAAATGTTATCTTCAACTAAAGTAATAAATGCAAATAGAAGCACACATTTCTATCCCAGTACTTTGAATTCCCATTATTATGGTACATTGCAATTTTGATTTTATCCAACATAATAAAACACATTAGAGTTAGCAATTTCTATTAAGAATGTCTCATGATCCACTTTTTAGTTGTATCGTTTCCTCTGGTTATCTTTAAGAAGCAGTGACATTTCAACAATAAAACTCGTCAGTAAAAATCTAATGGGTGGAGAAAAGTATTGCTCACACAAGATTACAAAAAGAAACTAAAAAAGAATAAGACAAGACTTTGTAAATTTGATAATAACCAGAAATATAGCTTCGATATAACAATCTTCAATTGTCAACGTACTATTCCAGGGGAAAAGGAATCCAATTCCCAGATGCCAACGAATTATATCCAGAAAAAAACTAAACATGTTGGCTCCACATTCAAAGGTAAAGTAACTGGGGACAAGTTATATCAGATACTTTTTAGAGTCTACGGGTAGCTACTAATGTTAGAAAATTATATATTAAAGAGAAATGAAACACATAAAATATGCGGAAAACACAAGAAAACTAAACACATAAAACCAGAGAGATACAGATATACGTGGTTCACCCAGTTTGGGCTATGTCCACCCCGAACAGCCAGTCCTTACTTTCTATTATCCAACAAAATGAAGAGGCACAAGCTATAGCAGATCTGTTGTAATATCCTCTGTTCTCTCTCACAGTCTCCCTATTTGTTTCTCGCTCTGAGAATACACATACAATACATAGCCACAATACAATACCCTCATACAAAGCGAGGAGTTGCCTTTTAGGGCAAAAAACCCTAAACCAAACATAACTTCTACCGTCAAATCATCTGCCTAATGAACGGCCCAGATTGACTAGAAATTACTATACTTTTACAAGACAATTTTACATCTGTTTTTAGCTTCAGGTGTGCTGCCCCCGAAACCCCCCACCAGGGGGAGGCTAAATAAAGTCGCAGCCGCCCCCCTAGACCCCCCAAGTAACGTTTAATTACGGGTGGCATTGACGCCCCATTAAGGTACAGGGGTCCAACACTATGATACAAAATAAACAAGATAATCAGGGTCCACACCCAACAACTAAAACCATTAACAAGAATTTTAAAATAGATCTGCCACGTATGACCTTAAATGTGGCAGCAAATTCGATATATGTACTACCTGTATACGTTTCAAAGTACATTGCAATGGTATAAGAGTATAAAAATAAATTGCACATAATTATATATTCACTATCCACTTTCATTCCAAAACGACTTACAAATAACTGATATAACTTACCCTGAAGAATATGCTGAAATTTCCATTCATTGTCATGAATACCCTTGACTGTCAATTCTTGGGAAGGTGGTTTCTCAGTAAAATTCTACCCAAAAAAAAAAAAAAACTTAATTGGAGAAAAATATGACAAATACCCTTACCTTTTTCTCCTTCAAAGAATGCAGGCTTCTCTTTAAAAAGTTCTAAAAGTATAAGCACTTATCTATTAAATCACAAATAGAACAAAAACTATGGGAAAATAATAACCGCACAAGTGGAGGACAAAAATTTTTTGCAGCACGACATGCCACATAAAACCTATCATCGGTGCTAGTGTTACTTGCAGTCAACGTTTTACAAAACTAATTATTCGGTTGCTTGATTGGTGTGCCAAGGTCAAAACCAAGAAAACAATATTTTTTCTCTTGTTGCACAGTATCATCAATTTTTAGCTCCCTTCACAAATGGAACTAGTACCAAAGCATTTCTCACCAAAATTGGAAATTATAGAAAGGCACATATACTGAAACTGAAAATGACTTACAACAGCAAGAGGTTACAATGTCATTTGAGAATATACTTCATCTTTTTCCACATTTGCCTTGCATTCAATAAGGTGTTTATTACAAGGAAAATTTTAGGGGCGAATTTTAGCCCAAAGGCGAATTTTAAGGGATTTTAAATTTTAATAGGGCTATTTTTTTATATAAAACCCATTTTATATAGTTTAATAAAGTTATCCCAATAATTATTTTAAAAATAATTAATTATTGAATATTAGCCGACCAAAAAAAACCACATAAAACTTTAAAAAAAAAAATTCGCCCCGATTTTCTTTGGTTGGAGCAGATTTCCATGGCATTCGCCTGGATTTACAGGGTCAAAGGAAGGGGTTAGAGTGATTCGCCCTTCACTGGTTTGCCGGAATTTAAGAGAGGACTGTTAAAAGATGCGGTTCCTGTGAATAATGTGGGTACAACAATGTGAGGAGTGCCATAGAAATTCAATGGTATTGGAGCTTCTAAAGTTGTGCCAAGGTTGCTGCTTCTGATGATGCCAACGCCATGAAAATGATAAAAAATAATGTGGGTAACGCTGAAAAACCACAAAAACCAGATGATGACTTGGTCATAACCTCAATAGAACGCCTAGGGCCTGATCCGAGTGTTCTTCCAAAGGAAAGATCGGGGATATTAAGGTCCTTTTCCTCAGGAATCAGTGTGCCAGAGACCGTGGAAGATAGTATGTCAATGTTGCCACCAGCATTTGGGTCAGTTGGTACGGATCACGACGTTAAAATATCTCCTTTACTTAAAATAGACTCACTTCCTTGTAGATGTAGGAATCTCAACTAGTTCTGTGGTTTTGATTTACTTCTCTTCATGTTGAAGTTTGCATATTTCTTTTAGTTGCTCAAACTACGCTCATGAAGGGGTTTGCAATTTTTCTCTGCAGATTCCTCTCAAATTCTTGCAGTTAAGGCAACCTTGCATTTGTCTGCAATACCGACAACTGTAATATGCCATGAAGAAGAGCTCAAAAAATTCTTAGAGTTTTGTAAGATGTGTATAGAAAAAAAGAAAGTTGGAAGTGTTGAACCCTTAGTTAAACTGAGAGGGGGGGGGGGGGTGAATTAGTTTAACACATACATGGACTTTTAAACTTTTCTCTTAAAATTTATTTACACCTTCACTTCATGATCAACTTAATATGTGAGCAATATTTATTAGTGAGAAGAAAGTATCAAACAGATTTGTTAATGTAACAACGGTCTTAATATGTGAGCAACAAGTATTAAGCAGATTAGATAAATCACATCAACACATAGACATCATGCACAGAGACACCAGATATACGTGGAAACCCATAAAGGGAGAAAACCACATCTTATTATTGTTGTGATGAAAAGGCAAGCTCCAACTCCCTCTCACCGATTTTTGTAGGCACCAACCTACGAAGGGGGAAAATCAAGCCTCAATTCGCAAGCTACAAGACCCTCGGCTCCAACTTCCTCAATTTATCAAACTGAATGTTTGTTGATTTACTTCAGATATCAGCTCTGTTTTGTAGCTTTTCTTTTCTGCTCTTCTTCTCTTAATCTTCTCTGCCTTATTCTTCTATATTCTGCATTCTCTATATTTGCTCTCTCTCTCTCTCTCTCTCTCTCTTTTGAGCTTATCAAATTGATATTATATATAGAAATTCTCACATGACTGTTTGTATTTCACAAGGAATTTGAAGTGAACAGTCATGACTCTTTGGCTTTTGTCTTCTTATTCCTTTTTCAACTCAATTTTAGAATTACTACAATATGTACAAATTTCCATGCTACAGTGGGATTTTGTCTTTTCCTTAGGATACTTGCCTTTGCATCACAAACAATAAAAAATAATTACATCATTTACATTCACATTCTTAATTACATATTTCAATATCACTCAGCTCCTCTTTTGAACTTTTGCTTTATTGGATTTTGTCTTTTTCTACTGCTGTTAAGAAGTTGTTCTGCATCTTCTTTATTTACTGTCATCTGTACATTTCACCTGTTCACTGCTCTTCTGAATCCCTGTATTTTTCTTGTTCACGAAATTTCATCTCTGCATGCTCTCCTCTTCTTTTCTTTTCCTTACACATTCATCCAACCTTACTCTCTTTTTTCGTTTTCTCCTGTATGCAGTTCCCTGTTCATTGTAGTTATACAATAGTTGATTTTAAATCTGGGCAAGCTTGAATTAATCCGGAAACTTCATTTTCCATGGTTATAAAACCATACATATGAATTCATTCATATTTCAATTATTACAGTATCCCACACGGGACTATATATATATATATATATATATATATATATATATCTGGACCCACATATTCCAAAGTCTTCAGATTTGAATCACCTTTGAATAGTTTTCTACTGCAGAACCTTTGGTTTAATTAATTCAACATTCTTCTATAGTTATAACCCGACTGTCTATTCAGTATACATATGCGCCGCCATATATATATAGATGCTCTATGTCAACGCATATATTCAGCATTATTTAATTGCCGAAAACGTTATACGAGAGTCCAACAGTACTCGCCGTTCTTTTATTAACTCGCAACCTTAATATATATCAATATATGGTCACACCTTCGTCCTTATTAATTCATAAACCTTAATATATATTAGATTTGGGCCCACACACCCACAACACATTGCCAACGTGGGGTCAACATGGTCGAATCGTACCTTCACTAACCTCCGCACACCTTCATTAAACTCCACGCATGTTCAACGCGCGATCGCCGTCTGATGGCTCATTTCCAAATCAATGGCTCCTGTCCATTTCACGTGGCTTCCAACGTAGAACGTTAACGCGCGAAGGCCACAAGCCATGTGTTGATTCCTGTATGGAATTGCTCCTCCTCCGGGCAAAACAATTTATGGTCGATAGGCGGTGCGATGAATTATACTTACGGCCTTTACTGTTCACTCTAAACCACGTCATTGTTCCTCTCGCAAGGTTTCTTTCTCCACTCTAGGTTCTGGTCCAACACTTTTACTCTGGATTTTGGTCTTTTATAAGTGGCCCTACGATATGTATAACACACAGCTCCATTACCACTGCACATTTAACTCTGGTTCCACCTCTATTTAGTTTAACATCGTCCTGATTTTTCTCCGTTAGTGTTATGGATAACTTCACTGTATTATCGCCAACCATCAACATAGTTCACAGACTTTGTTTTTATATATATAAATAACGTTCAGCTTGGAATTTTTATACTTGACTCCTTTTTGTACTTCACCTGTTATTGCTTCTATTGTTATGCACTCTTGCCCTACGCCTACATTAACGGTTACGCATCTTATTATATTCGCTTCCTCTACCTCATGTCTCGCTATTTCCTTCTTATTATATTATTAACTACTCGCCCTCTGCATGTCTCCTTTATTTCCTTCATTTTCTTCTTTGCTGTCTTCATTTCCATGATAACAACTTTGTTTCTGTTTCTATTTGTCTTACGCTCTCTCTTTTATTTCATATGCTCCTTGACTGATGCTACTCCTTAATTCTCCTTTTGCGACCTTGGGTGTTCATGCATCTTTGCCCTCAGGTGACATGTAATAAGCGGGGATCGTAATAATGGATGTCACAGGCGAATTTTCTTTTCTTTTGGAGAAAGTCAATTTTTTGTCTATTGAATGGGCTAAAGAGGTAGGTAAACAGTCCTTTGGTATATTTATTTTCTAATTAGATTTCTATTTTTTGGTTTCGAAGATTCCACTGAGGCATATAGTGGACTTATTCGTGTCATCTGATAGATAACTTTCTATATCTAGAACCTTTGTTCTACGTTACAAAGGTGAGGATATATGTTTCATTAGTGGGAAATGTTATCAGTCAGGGATGAAAACTGAGTTTCTTATGATTTCATTTCAAAACTTGACTCTACATGTGATCAGGTTGGGATGCCACCCCCCACTTCAGTGGTTGTTAACTGCACTTCTTTGACAAACACTTCAGACATATTCAGCAAGGTAAGTACAAGACAAAATCAGGGGATTTCTCCAATGAATGACAGCCCCAATTTTAGCATTTTACATTCAGAATAGACTTAAGAAATACACAATGAAGGATAGTTGAATTACACTGATGAGAACATGTAGGATTGGTATGCTATATTAATTGATATTCTGCTTCTATAATAGATATTGGAGCAATGCCAAGGAAATAAAAAATGCTCAGTAAATAGCTCTCCATTTCAGGAGTTGAAAAGCTTTCTGTGTGAGAAGAAATAGTCATCTGCCAAAAAGATGATGTAAGAATCATATATTAGTAGCATTTTTTTGTAAATTAGCTCCTTCCTATGTGTTTTCTTGTTAAATTTTGATGTGCAAGATAAGTATTTATATCGAGCCTTTGACAATCAAATATGCAATGTTAAATCCAAACACTTTATAAGTCCTCATTGATGTATTTGTGTTTTTGGTAAATTTTCTTATAGTATGTAAACAAGTCAACTTCATCGTGATCTCTTAGTGCATGCAAACAAGTCAACTTCATTGGTGTTCTAATTCTACTCTGCTATCTTATGAAAAGGTTTCTGATTATCGATGAGATGGATTATTTGATTTCAAAAGATCAAGCTGTGCTTTATGATCTCTTCAGGCTTCCAACATTCCCAAATTCACATTGTATGCTGATAGGTAAGCTGAAGAGTAGTGGATAAGCTAGACATATTTTTCTTGTTTACTACTCACGGACATCATGAATTATATTTTTATTGAATGGTTTGTAAGAGAAAATCCCTGATCGATCTGTTTTTTCAGGCATTTCAAATGCAATAGACTTGACTGATCGGTTTCTTCCCAAATTGCAGTCCTTAAATTGTATGAACTATTGCGCTTTGCATCATTTTATGATTAGTGTAATAAGCACACATGATTAAGGGTGGGATCATAGGAGTTGGAAATTACTAGACTTGGTATAGCAAATGACAAAAAATGCACAATAGGCATGTGTCAGTGTTGAATTTATACAAAGAGAATGAAAATATGCAGTTTCTTTAATTCTAGTAGTTGGTTAGTTTTGATATTGACTTTTTTAAAGATGCTCCCTTAATACTACAGTGTCAAGTCTCTTCCACCTATTTAGAGGTGGGATGCTGCATACATTGTACAAACACTTGGTTCGACTAAATGGTCCTTAGGGTAGATCAATGGTCCCTTTGCAGGTGGTGCATTGGCCAATTCTTTTGAGGATTTAACCTTGGTGTGGTCCACAACAGTGCTTTCTTTCACTGACCTGGGTTTCCTTTCATGGTTGATATTGGAATTTTTGGTCATGAACTATTTGATGATAGAATTTATTAGTTTGGTCACTGGTGATGAATCCCATCAGTTGTACCTTGTGAGGTTATGTGAGTGTCAAGGATCTCATGCCTCTTTATTGGTCTAGCCGTATGATAAACTAGACACTGTTATTGCCTAAATTAATTGAAGGCTTTTCCATTTGAATTCTGGGTTGTTGGCTTTTATTTGTTTACAGTAGATAGATTTCATACCATCCTTAGATCAAAAATTTCTTTTTGGCAGGTAAACCTCTGGTTATGACATTTCATGTCTATTCAAAAGATCGGATACTGAAGATACTCCAGCAGAGGCTAATGGTAATTTATTATTTTTTGATTGGAGATGCCCTTTTGTAGTTGACTGAAGATATTCTTGTATACATCTTTATGGGCATAGTATGAAAAATGCAGCCAAAAATGCTGGACATTCATTTATATTTCTTATTCCCAAGGGAATTGTCTATAAGATTTATGATTACAGTGATTTGACCTTTTCTTAGCTTACATATGGTGAAATTTCACTTGGTTTTAGGGTCTCCCATGTCAAATATTTCAACCAGAGGCATTGGAGCTTTGTGCAAGGGTAAGTTACTACCTGTCCAGTTAAAATTTTATTCAAGAGATTCAAGTGCTCTGCTTCTGATTTGCAAAATTATGTCTTTTATCTTTTTAACATTAACACGGATATTTACATTAACAATACATGAAAATACAAAAATGCCCCAGTCATACATTTAAGTGCAGGAGATTCTTGATTTGTAATACATTTTTCCAAAGACATGCTGATAGCTTGATATATTCAACCTGATATAGAGGAAAGTTAAACCTTCTGTTTCATTATGGTATATGCAAAGGTTCAACAATGTACTAAATGATGGGTAAAGCATTTAAGCTTAGAGATGAACTGCCTTTTAAAAAAATGGAAGAAGAGTTTGCATACTCGTTGTCTTCATCGAGTCCTTTTCGGTTGTCTGACCAATACTGTAGTATGCATTTTTTCCATATATGTTGGAACCCCTTTGGCTCCCTTTGGAGTCTTTAAAGATTTCAATTATAGCCCAGATTTTGTCCACCCACTCCAGCTGTGTCACATTTTCCCTGCCACTTGCCTCATCCTTTTGTTGATGGAGGTGACCTTCTGAATCTATTCTAGAGATTAGGGGCAGCATGAGGAAAGTGCTCCCTTGAAAAACAATAAGGTTGTTCAAGTTGCTCTAACATAACAACTAGTCAGGAAGAGGAAGCTTGCCTTCAAGCAGTTAATGTAATCATGAAAATTACTTGCCAATTCTCTCTCCTAGGCTCTAGCTACTACATTATTTCCCAGTTTGCCACACCTAGTTGTTAACATTATATATTATATGGAAAATATAATTGGACTAAGTACCTTCATAGCTGATTTGTTAATTCTTTCCAAATTAATATTACATGATAGAAGTCCCTTCTACTTTGTAAATTAGACTTTAGTTATATCTGGTAAGTTGGAGGATCCTGTTCATGTTTTTTTGGATAATGGTTCTTTCACCATAGTAGTGAGCATCACCTCATCAAAGTGACACTATTTACTTTGTTGGGAGTCTGACCAACCTCATGTAAACAACCATGACAGTTAAGCTGGCCTCCTTGAGGGAGTATACAACAGGCCACTTTTTGTGGGATTTAAACCCTGGCAGTGGCTTTAACAACGCCCATTTTCACTAACCTTGCCTGCCTCTTGTGGCTGGTTCCTGTAATGTTATTTTCTACTCCTTCCAACTATTGTTTATGAACATCATAAACCAGCTATCTGGCAAGCATGTATTCTATAGTTCTGATTCTCTGATCTCATGAAATTGACATCTTTCATGAAAGTTCCCTTTCATTGTTGTGATCTACACAGCCAGTTCTGATCCAAAAGTTGTTAATTCTCCCAACAGTTATTATTTGCCTTTGTGAAATGCTTCTTGATTCCAATTTTTCCATAAGAAGGAGATGCCTATCAGTTTGATCAGATTCCACTCTTTACGTATTTATCCCTAGAAAGGACCCTTTTCTAATGAGGGGCAAGAAAAAGTAATGTGCTCAACAACAATCCTGGTCCTTAAAACTTTGGTAACATTGCAGTTCCACGTACCATAATTAACCATTTCTGACTTGTGACAAACCATGTAATATGCATTTGTAAAGCCAGTATGAAGTAGCTGATCCAAAAATGCTAAACTGTTATGAAGAACCATCCATGCTAAATAGGTAAGCTGAAGAGTAGTGGATAAGCTAGACATATTTTTCTTGTTTACTACTCACGGACATCATGAATTATATTTTTATTGAATGGTTTGTAATAGAAACTCCCTGATGGATCTGTTTGTGCAGGCATTTCAAATGCAATAGACTTGACTGATTGGTTTCTTCCCAAATTGCAGTCCTTAAATTGTATGAACTATAGCCCTTTGCATCATTTTATGATCAGTGTAATATGCACACATGATTAAGGGTGGGATCATAGTGGTTGGACATTACTAGACTTGGTATAGCAAATGATAAAAAATGCGCAATAGGCATGTGTCAGTGTTGAATTTATACAAAGAGAATGAAAATATGCAGCTTCTTTAATTCTAGTAGTTGGTTAGTTTTGATATTGACTTTTTTTAAGATGCTTCCTTAATACTGTAGTGTCAAGCCTCTTCCACCTATTTAGAGGTGGGATGTTGCATACATTGTACAATCACCTGGTTCGACTAAATGGTCCTTAGGGTAGATCAATGGTCCCTTTGCAGGTGGTGCATTGGCCACTTCTTTTGAGGATTTAACATTGGTGTGGTCCACAGCAGTGCTTTCTTTCACCGACCTGGGTTTCCTTTCATGGTTGATATTGGAATTTTTGGTCATGAACTATTTGATGATAGAGCTGATTAGTTTGGTCATTGGTGATGAATCTCGTCAGTTGTACCTTGTGAGTTTGTGAGTGTCAAGGATCTCATGCCTCTTGATTGGTCTAGCCGTATGATAAAATAGACACTGTTATTGCCTAAATTAATTGAAGGTTTTTCCATTTGAATTCTGGGGTGTTGGCTTTTATGTGTTTACAGTAGATAGATTTCATACCATCCTTAGATCAAAAATTTCTTTTTGGCAGGTAAACCTCTGGTTATGACATTTCGTGTTTATTCAAAAGATCATATACTGAAGATACTCCAGCAGAGGCTAATGGTAATTCATTATGTTTTGATTGGAGATGCCCTTTTGTAGTTGACTGAAAATATTCTTGTATACATCTTTATGGGCATAGTATGAAAAATGCAGCAAAAAATGCTGGCCATTCATTTATATTTCTCATACCTAAGGGAATTGTCTATAAGATTTACGATTACAGTGATTTGACCTTTTCTTAGCTTACATATGGTGAAATTTCACTTGGTTTTAGGGTCTCCCATGTCAAATATTTCAACCGGAGGCATTGGAGCTTTGTGCAAGGGTAAGTTACTACCTGTCGAGTTAAAATTTTATTCAAGAGATTCAAGTGCTCTGCTTCTGATTTGCAAATTTATGTCTTTTATATTTTTAACATTAACACGGATATTTACATTAATAATACATGAAAATACAAAAATGCCCCAGTCATACATTTAAGTGCAGGAGATTCTTGATTTGTAATACATTTGTCCAAAGACATGTTGATAGCTTGATATATTCAGCCTGATATAGAGGAAAGTTAAACCTTCTGTTTCATTATAGTATATTCAAAGGTTCAACAATGTACTAAACGATGGGTAAAGCATTTAAGTTTAGAGATGAACTACCTTTTAAAAAATTGGAAGAAGAGTTTGCATACTTGTTGTCTTCATCCAGTCCTTTTCGGTTGTCTGACCAATACTGTAGTATGCATTTTTTCCATATATGTTGGAACCCCTTTGGCTCTCTTTGGAGTCTTTAAAGATTTCAATTATAGCCCAAATTTTGTCCACCCACTCCAGATGTGTCACATTTTCCCTGCCACTTGCCTCATCCTTTTGTTGATGGAGGTGACCTTTTGAATCTATTCTGGAGATTAGGGGCAGCATGAGGAAAGTGCTCCCTTGAAAAACAATAAGGTTGTTCAAGTGGCTCTGACATAACAACCAGTCAGGAAGAGGAAGCTTGCCTTCAAGTAGTTAATGTAATCATGACAATTACTTGCCAATTCTCTCTCCCAGGCTTTAGCTACTACATTATTTCCCAGTTTTCCGCACCTAGTTGTTAATATTATATATTATATGGAAAATCTAATTGGACTAAGTACCTTCATAGTTGATTTGCTAATGCTTTCCAAATTAATCTTACAGGATAGAAGTCCCCTCTACTTTGTAAATTAGACTTTAGTTATATCTGGTAAGTTGGAGGATCCTGTTCATGTTTTTTTGGATAATGGTTCCTTCTTGCACCATAGTAGTGAGCATCCACCTCTATCAAAAAGTGACACTATTTACTTTGTTGGGAGTTTGACCAACCTCATGTAAATATCCATGATAGTTAAGCTGGCCTCCTTGAGGGAGTATACAAGAAGCCACTTTTTGTGGGATTTAAACCCTGGCAGTGGCTTTAACAACGCCCATTTTCACTAACCTTGCCTGCCTCTTGTAGCTGGTTCCTGTAATGTTATTTTCTACTCCTTCCAACTATTGTTTATGAACATCATAAACTAGCTATCTGGAAAGCATGTCTTCTATATTTTTGATTCTCTGATCTCATGAAATTGACATCTTTCATGAAAGTTCCCTTTCATTGTTGTGATCTACACAGCCAGTTCTGATCCAAAAGTTGTTAATCCTCCCAACAATTTATTATTTGCCTTTGTGAAATGTATCTTGATTCAAATTTTTCCATAAGAAGGAGATGCCTATCAGTTTGATCAGATTCCACTCTTTACGTATTTATCCCTAGAAAGGACCCTTTTCTAATGAGGGGAAACAAAAAGTAATGTGCTCAACAGCAATCCCGGTCCTTAAAAATTTGGTAACCTTGCAGTTCCACATACCATAATTAACCATTTCTGACTTGTGGCAAACCATGTAATATGCATTTGTAAAGCCGGTATGATGTAGCTGATCCACAAATGCTAAACTGTTATGAAGAACCATCCATGCTGATAGGTAAGCTGAAGAGTAGTGGATAAGCTAGACATCTTTTTCTTGTTTACTACTCACAGACATCATGAATTATATTTTTATTGAATGTTTTGTAAGAGAAACTCCCTGATGGATCTGTTTGTGCAGGAATTTCAAATGCAATAGACTTGAATGATTAGTTTCTTCCCAAATTGCAGTCCTTAAATTGTATGAACTATTGCCCTTTGCATCATTTTATGATCAGTGTAATATGCACACATGATTAGGGGTGGGATCATAGGAGTTGGACATTACTAGACTTGGTATAGAAAATGATAAAAAATGTGCAATAGGCATGTGTCAGTGTTGAATTTATACAAAGAGGATGAAAATATGCAGTTTCTTTAATTCTAGTAGTTGGTTAGTTTTGATATTGACTTTTTTTAAGATGCTTCCTTAATACTGCAATGTCAAGCCTCTTCCACCTATTTAGAGGTGGGATGCTGCATACATTGTACAATCACCTGGTTCGACTAAATGGTGCTTAGGGTAGATCAATGGTCCCTTTGCAGGTGGTGCATTGGCCACTTCTTTTGAGGATTTAACCTTGGTGTGGTCCACAACAGTGCTTTCTTTCACTGACCTGGGTTTCCTTTCATGGTTGATATTGGAATTTTTGGTCATGAACTATTTGATGATAGAGTTGATTAGTTTGGTCATTGGTGATGAATCCCGTCAGTTGTACCTTGTGAGGTTATGTGAGTGTCAAGGATCTCATGCCTCTTGATTGGTCTAGCCGTATGATAAACTAGACATTGTTATTGCCTAAATTAATTGAAGGCTTTTCCATTTGAATTCTGGGGTGTTGGCTTTTATTTGTTTACAGTAGATAGATTTCACACCATCCTTAGATCAAAAATTTCTTTTTGGTAAGTAAACCTCTGGTTATGACATTTCGTGCCTATTCAAAAGATCAGATACTGAAGATACTCTAGCAGAGGCTAATGGTAATTCATTATTTTTTGATTGGACATGCCCTTTTGTAGTTGACTGAAAACATTCTTGTCTACATGTTTATGGGCATAGTATGAAAAATGCAGCCAAAAATGTTGGACATTCATTTACATTTCTCATACCTAAGGGAATTGTCTATAAGATTTATGATTACAATGATTTGACCTTTTCTTAGCTTACATATGGTGAAATTTCACTTGGTTTTAGGGTCTCCCATGTCAAATATTTCAACCGGAGGCATTGGGGCTTTGTGTAAGGGTTACTACCTATCCAGTTAAAATTTTATTCGAGAGATTCAGGTGCTCTACTTCTGATTTGAAAATTTATGTCATTTATATTTTTAACATTAACACAGATATTTACATTAACAATACATGAAAATACAAAAATGCCCCAGTCATACATTTAAGTGCAGGAGATTCTTGATTTGTAATACATTTGTCCAAAGACATGTTGATAGCTTGATATATTCAGCCTGATATAGAGGAAAGTTAAACCTTCTGTTTCATTATAGTATATTCAAAGGTTCAACAATGTACTAAACGATGGGTAAAGCATTTAAGTTTAGAGATGAACTACCTTTTAAAAAATTGGAAGAAGAGTTTGCATACTTGTTGTCTTCATCCAGTCCTTTTCGGTTGTCTGACCAATACTGTAGTATGCATTTTTTCCATATATGTTGGAACCCCTTTGGCTCGTTTTGGAGTCTTTAAAGATTTCAATTATAGCCCAGATTCTGTCCACCCACTCCAGCTGTGTCACATTTTCCCTGCCACTTGCCTCATCCTTTTGTTGATGGAGGTGACCTTCTGAATCTATTCTAGAGATTAGGGGCAGCATGAGGAAAGTGCTCCCTTGAAAAACAATAAGGTTGTTCAAGTGGCTCTAACATAACAACCAGTCAGGAAGAGGAAGCTTGCCTTCAAGCAGTTAATGTAATCATGAAAATTACTTGCCAATTCTCTCTCCCAGGCTTTAGCTACTACATTGTTTCCCAGTTTGCCGCACCTAGTTGTTAACATTATATATTATATGGAAAATCTAATTGGACTAAGTACCTTCATAGTTGATTTTCTAATTCTTTCCAAATTAATCTTACAGGATAGAAGTCCCCTCTACTTTGTAAATTAGACTTTAGTTATATTTGGTAAGTTGGAAGATCCTGTTCATGTTTTTTTGGATAATGGTTCCTTCTTGCACCATAGTAGTGAGCATCCACCTCTATCAAAAAGTGACACTATTTACTTTGTTGGGAGTCTGACCAACCTCATGTAAACAGCCATGACAATTAAGCTGGCCTCCTTGAGGAAGTATACAACAGGCCACTTTTTGTGGGATTTAAACCCTGGCAGTGGCTTTAACAACGCCCATTTTCACTAACCTTGCCCGCCTCTTGTGGCTGGTTCCTATAATGTTATTGTCTACTCCTTCCAACAATTGTTCATGAACATCAGAAACCAGCTATCTGGCAAGCATGTCTTTTATAGTTCTGATTCTATGATCTCATGAAATTGACATCTTTCATGAAAGTGTCCTCTCATTGTTGTGATCTACATAGCCAGTTCTGATCCAAAAGTTGTTAAATCTCCCAACAATTTATTATTTTCCTTTGTGAAATGCTTCTTGATTCCAATTTTTCCATAAGAAGGAGATGCCTATCAGTTTGATCAGATTCTACTCTTTACCTATCTATCCCTAGAAAGGACCCTTTTCTAATGAGGGGCAACAAAAAGTACTGTGCTCAACAACAATCCTGGTCCTTAAAACTTTGGTAACCTTGCAGTTCCACATACCATAATTGACCATTTCTGACTTGTGACAAACCATGTAATATG
Organism: Pinus albicaulis; assembly: GCA_034641835.2. Lineage (NCBI taxonomy): Eukaryota > Viridiplantae > Streptophyta > Pinopsida > Pinales > Pinaceae > Pinus > Pinus albicaulis. The sequence goes on from JAXQQM020091783.1 coordinate 216,372, forward strand.
CATTTGTAAAGCCAGTATGATGTAGCTGATCCACAAATGCTAAAGTGTTATGAAGAACCATCCATCCAGGTACACTTCAGAGTTAAAAGAAGAATGGGACTTCTAGATACCTTGAATTGTTATTTGGGCATACACTCGGATACAAGGCCCATAAGTTGCTTATCTTTATTCTCGGACATTAAGATAATTATTGCTTGCAAGTTTCTTGTAGTCTTCGTAGACCTGTAGGACAACACTCAACATGGATTTCTTTTATTGTTTTCTATCCTAACTTTCCATAGAACTGAAGGATTTTAGCTTCTAAATTTTGGCTCTGAATTTTATATAAGTCAGCTGCTTTTACTTGCTTGCATGTTGTTGAACGGTAATGGAGTAAATGAGCATTGTTTAGAACTTGAATGTTATGACAACCTCAGTTATCTAAAATAATTTCATGTTGAGAACTGGCTTTTTGAATTTTCAAGCATAGAGGCATAATGAGGGAACTTCAAAGAGGAAATCCCTCATCTTTTTATAAAGACAAGCAAGCATTGATGAATGAAAATCGCTCTATCTCACTCATTATTTCTTGGCAGGCTATTGATTATTTTTTATTGTGCCATAGTCCTTTATTTGTGGGCCAGAGTAGCAATATTGCTTGTTTATTTATTTCTTTATGTTATTTTCAGCCTTTTCTAAAAGCGGTGCTTGCACTTCCACATTGTATTCATACTGATTATACTCTTTCAGTTCCACTGACCTACTTATCAATGTGATCATTTGCTGGACTTTAATAAATTATCATATCTTTTACAAATTTTACTTTTAGTTTTAAACAGTTGTGAATACTCTAATGCTTACTTTCTTTGGACACTGTAGAAAGTTGCTGCTGCATCAGGGGATATGCGCAAAGCTCTTCATGTTTGCAGGTAGACTATTTCCCCCAGTCTGATAAGTGCTGTCCATGATTGTTCTTGTCAAGTTAAATAAAAATCTATAGTCAATTGATATGTCCACTCCAAATACTATTTAGTATTAACTGTCTTGACATGTAAATCTATATCTGGATTTTGTCTTGACATATGCTTGGGATGCTTAGGTAATCTTTTTTGTGGAGCATTTTCTTCCAGGCTACAGAGCTTGGGGAAACCCCCAATGTACTTCCCTTCATTGTGAGGATGGTACCTAGGATAAAACCTAGAATCTTCAGGGCACAAGGCCAGTCAACAACAAGATTCAACGCCATTACAACAATATATTTGTTAGGAGCTCAACATGCCACTCGTGGGAATTGAAACTGGGTGGGAAGGATAATGATCATTCCTCCCAACCACCAGAGATCAACCCAATTAACATCTTTCTTTGTGGAGCTTATAGTCAATATCATGATAATCACATTTTTTTTAGCAAATTCATTCTACTCTTTAAATAATTTAAAGCACATTATTTTGACAAGGCTAGGAGACTAGGAACCTTTTTTATTGTATTGAAAACAATTATTTGTCGTCTTTGTCAAGAAAACTAGTTTTGTATGTAGTTTTAATATTTATCAGTACGGAAAGCTTCAACTTATTATATTTTATTCATTTTGGATCATGACAGAGGTGCTGTTGAGATGCTTGAAGCAGAATTAACCAGTGGGATACATGAGTTGGATAATATTTTGCATGAGAAGTCAATGACCAATGGATTGAATCTACCGCCTGAACGATTAACGAAGCAAGAAATAAATATGGTGAGCATTCTTCTTGTTTTTTTCTTTCACGATGATGGATATATTTTGAACTAGAAAAAGCTGCAGCTGAACTGGACAATGGTGTAAAACACACACACACACACACACATATTAGAAGCCAGAAATAAATATGGTGAGCATTCTTCTTGTTTTTTTCTTCCACGATGATGGATATATTTTGAACTAGAAAAAGCTGCAGCCAAACTAGATAATGGTGTAATACACACGCACACACACACTTATATATATTAGTGTTTTTTTGCAGCCTTAGCCAGTCTCGTATCCCAAATTCCCTATTCTTTCCCACCCTATTCTATTCTCTGTCGACTTCGAAGGAATATTTCCTTGCAAACTGAAACAATGAAAAAATACTATAGATATAAAAAACAGATTAGAAATGCTCTCAAGTTTTAGTCCCACTTGAGTCTCCATTGTTGCTTCTGTTGAGTGCATTTACATGTCAACTTGTTCCACAGGGTTGATTTCACTTGTAGGATCCTCCATTTTTGGTTTTGGAGTGTTAGATGCACAAATCCTCATCCCTGGCCATGGGAAAGTTGCAAAGTGAGGAGTCCTCAACAATTTAGAAGTTGATGGGGCAGGAGATGAAACCATCTCCTATGGGAGGTAGAGGTGACTTGAGATTCTACTAACTAGGGATTTTAGAGAACCAATCTAAAACTCTAGCTTCAATCTGCATGAAGTTAGTGATCTCCTTCATTTCCTTAAGGTTCTGTAGTCATTGTGTAGTTTCCATTGCACATGGACATTTTCCCTATTTTTGGCTTCTAATGTACTATCACAATCCTCTTGCTATTGATTGCAGTAAATGGTGAAATTCATCACACATCATTGGGTTTGAACAACCTCAAGCTCACAACACTTAACCCCTTGTTGAACCTCTCAAAATTCATACAAGTTGCATCATTTATGCCTACAATGATAGTGGCCCATTTTCACTGAAGAGAAAGACAAGTTCCAGACTGGGTTACCCCTCACCTTAGCACTGCAAAGAGTTGTGTTGGGATTTAACAAAATTCCACCACATTATTCCTAGAGCAGAATACCCTTGCTTGCTACTAGTGTTAGAATGTTATGAAGGTCGAGAATAGGGTTGAAATCAATGGCATTGAGTCCTGCTAGAATTCACATAAAAATAAACCCACATACATTTTCCAATTCAACCATTGTATTGAACATAAGCTCACATGTCGATGAGAGAGTAGTATGGACTCTGGAGTAATGGGTGTTGGTGGAGACTTAACTCCCCATCTCTTGGAGCTTGCATGAGAGGGCACTTCTTTTTGTGTGCACTATGACATAACCTTCATAATGAGTGGCCATTTCAAGGGAGGGGCATGAAATATGAAGCCCCCCATTTACTTTATGGAAACCTTCATTCAAACTTTCTCTTTTGTAATTGCAAAACATGAAAAAAAAATATTTTTTTGTGAAGTATTGAACCAATCCAATAGTTCTTTGTGTTACATGAGATAGTTTGAAGTTATAGAGAGGGGTTTCACCTGCAGGGTGCTTTCACTAGAATACTTTCCTTTTGTAGGTCCTTAGCAGTCCCTCAGCTGCTCTTTATAGTTGCATCATGGAAATCCATGTGCAAATTGTGCTTCTGGAAGATACAATAAGATCACATTGTTGTATGAGCCCTGTATATTTTGTAGCATGCCAGTTAGTGAAAATTGTTACTGCACAAGGCAAGTTGTTTAGAAAGTCAACCTACAAGGTACTTCGACTAGAATACTTTCCTTTTGTTGGCCCTTAGCAGTCACCTCGGCTGCTCTCTACAGCTGTAGAAGACAGAGCTCAATCCCTACCTACAAATTCTTTTTGCAAGTAGCCCTTGGCATATTTGTATTTCTTAATGATATGTTAATGTTGTTTCATCTAGATTACTGTGGAATGGGCTCTTTAGAGTTTTCCTGTAATAATGGAAACTAATAATATTATATCAAATGCTTGAAACTGTTTTGTAGGTAAGAATTGATCATATGGCTAGAGCATTGGCAAAAACATTCCGGTCAGCTGTTGTTGACACAATACAATCTTTACCATGACATCAACAGGTATTCTTTTAATTTTTCTTTAAACATGTATGCTTTTAAATCTTCTTTAGAAAGGAATTGTAGGCTAGTATTATCAAATTGTGAAGGAATGTGACATTGAATTAATTATTGTATAGATAGTGCTATGTTCAGCAGTTAAGTTTTTTCGGCGTCGGAAGAAAGATGCCACACTAGGAGAGGTAACTTTTTTTTGATTTTCTATTGTTAAATTTATTTTGCTTCTTTGCGCCTTTGGTTTTGTAGCTCTTTATTTGTTGGACTGAGCATCTTATATGATGACATGTTTAATACTTTATTTGTAGTTCATACCATAATTTAACCTCATGCACAAGCTGCGAATTTTGAAATGTTGGGACACGATTCTCTTGGTTTTGTTAGGTCTCCTATGTGTTGAATTATTATTATTATTTTTTGTGACTTGTTTCATTTGTTCATCATATATTGCTTCCGATGCAGCTAAATGCAGCCTACTTGGACTTCTGTAAAACAACTTCAACGTACCCTCTCACTGGTCCTAAGTTTTCAAGCATGTGTAGGGTGCTTAGTGATCAGGTATGCATTTGAATCCTTAAAATACGAGTCAAAAGGGCTGCTAGATTTTGATATGAATACAATGTGTTAACTCTTATGTGGGTTGAAAACTAGGCCCTTCTTAACCTTGGTCAATCCTGAGAAGATAGGCTAAGGAGAGTGACCTTAAGAGTAGATGAAGGAGATGTAAATTTTGCCTTACAGGTATACAGCTCTGCCACATTTCTAACAAGTTCAACATACATTCTCTTTATTTGGATCCTTTCATATGTTCTCTAGATTATTTTAGGTTGGTCTTCATATTGGATACTTGTGGATGACGAGCTGTTGAAACTCAAATTGTAGGGAATACGGTTCTTCAGAAACTGTCTTCAATAATGCAGCATTTGGAAGGTAGATTTTGTAGAGATTTATTCATTTTCATTCATCTTAAGATATCTTCAGTCATCAGCTAAATTTCTCAAGATGCAAGGTATCTAAATTAAATCTTCCTTTCCGTCAATTCATCTCAATGGATAATTACTATTTTAATTTTTAAGGCTTCTTGTATTGAATCTGAGAAAACAAGGAATTGGAAAATGTACATGTAGCATGTACGCTCTCTGAAACTTGTCAAGATAAGTTAGTTTCCTGATACTGTTTCTATTAGAAGTTAGAACTTTTGTAGCCTGTAAATATAATAGTAAAATAGGTTATGTTGGACTGAAGTATATTTCTTTTCAAGTAAGAAATTGCTTAAAATATTATCACTTTCTTGCAGGCATTTCCGTTCCATGCATATGTGGATTGCTTCTTATATATGATCTCTTCATAGCAGCTTTCTTGCATGTCGATCATAGAGAGGAATCACACGAGTCTGGATTCAAAGGTGATAGTAGGAAATCTGCCTATCTCATGAAGTCCATTTCTATTGTTGTAAGGAATTTGGTGGCAGAAATTTTGAGTTAGCGAAGCCCCGAAGCTCATGGCTAAAATCTATGTCCATTCTTGTAAGGCACCCATGTTCTCACTGTGGTTTGGGAGCTCTGCATTACCGCTGCATATGAATTTTCGATCATCATGGTCTATCTGTGATGCAGGGGCATTAGGCTCTAGAAATACTTTGTACTTTTATAAGACATAGGGGGGTCTTATGTTTTTAAATTCTCATGTAAATATTAGTATTTTGAATAAAATGGTGAGGAATTGTAAATGTTCTCTAACCACTAGAGAACATGAGGAATGTGAAGAGTCAGTTTAGTTACTTTAGGGATTTTTGTCTAAAGTTAGGAATTCCGGAATCTTAAGAGTTTGTTGACCTGTTAGAGGAGATGAAGCGATTCATTATCTTCTAAGCCAAAAAGGTATTAAGTATAGAGGTCTGTAGAGTAGAGTTCGGAGCTGTTCAGAGGCAGAGTATTGAGAATAGAAGGGCCACTGATTGAATATCAGGCCAAAGAGGAAGATTGCTGATGTAAGTGCTGTGTGTGTTAATACCGAGTTTAGTTTTCTAAAGATTATGTTTCATTCCTGAATTATGTGTTGTGTGAATGAAACGGAGCTCAATATTGATTGAGTGTGATTGCAAATTTGTGCGAATTGATCACATAATGGATCGATTCTGAGAGAGGAAGAATTCTGTGTGAGACATTTAAATGTGAATCGAACTTATGTGTTAAATGTGTGAAAGGAGGGTTCGATTCTTTTTGAATTCTCGAGTTATATATGTTATGGAAGGATTTGAATCTCTGTGTGAAGGGTTCTGTTTTGAAAGTCTTGTGAGAATTGAATGCATTTAAATATAAGTCTTTAGTTGATGAATTGTTGTGTATTTTATGAGAAGAGCTCCATAAAAACAACACACTTTTGACCTTTTGAATGGGCAATGCAAGTGGTTTCTGTATCAGATGATTGGGCATGTTTTTGTTTTGAATTGGGTTGGTTCAATTCACAAGAATCGATACCGATTCTAGTAATTTCGATATCAGCGTTTGACCTTTGAGTATGCATCGAACTTTGATTGATGAGTTGCTATCAGAGTCAGGTGAATCGATTCCAAGTCTTAGGCGGTTAAGACGTGGTTTGAAAGGAGTAATTCACTCTATTAGGTGAAACCGTAAGAAGTGGAACCTGGAGCTAACGATAAGGCGGAACCGATATCAACTTGATTTATATTATTATATAGATTTTATTTTTTAAAGAAAATATTTTAATGTCGTATAGAATAAAATATCCAATGTGAGTTATGAATAAAATATTTTAATATGAATTAATAAAATGGTTCAATACACATGTTATGTAATCTCTATAATATTCAAAAATACAATTTAAACAGTATAAAATTACACATTGTTTTTTTCACTCTAAAGTAAGTTTACAACAAAAGAAATTTAATCCCTCTCGGCTCATGTTAGATCCATACTTTAGATGGATATATGCTGGTAAATTACTCAAAACATTAACTTTATAACAAATTATTTCATTACACAACATCCATTAACAAACCATGTTATTACAAATAATAAGTGTTATTACAAAATGTCTATATCAAATGTTTGGCTGTTCACATTGCATGATTTTATATAATAATTTAACGTCAAATTGGTCCAATGGTAATTTACTCCACCTCAAAAGAATAGTCGTCCATCCTTAAATTAAGGACTTGGTTAGAACATTCGATGGAGTTCATTGGTCTGCTTATTGCCTATTCAATTTATGGTATTTGAACCTTTGATGGAGGTCATTGGTCTGCTTATTGCTTATTTGGACTTATAAGTTATAACTACCAGATTTGAAAAGATGCATATACTGAAAATGTATCTCTCCTTGTACAAATTTAAAACAAGACATCATTTGTACAACAATACTAGGAGAGCAATGGCAAGTTCTAGAGTGGACCTCCTCTCCAATCAATGGAGCTATCAGGTAAATACAGGGTGCCACTGCTACTACTTGTGGGATTCTGCTACAAACAGATTCATGGCATGGCATGGGCATGACATGGGGAATTCTGAATGGAGTTTTTCTAATGGTTATCTTCATGTTGATGGTTATAATTTTAACAGATTCAGCAGGGTGGCTGCAACTGGCACATATTCCTTTCAATATCCAAATTTTGAAGGCACGAGAAGGAATAATATTTTGAAGAAGTGAGAAGCAGTTCACCTTATTATAGTTACCATGCTAGGTCTTCCTTTAAGAGATTCCCAACATCAAATCATTTCCATAAATATGGTTGTGTAAGAGTCGTGATGGTGTTGTAATGTAAATTATGTTTCCATAGTTGAACATCTAAAGTATTTTGCGATATTGTTATTGTACCATGGCACCTGGATCAGATCCAATGTTTATCGACCTGGATCAGATCGGTGGTTCTCTTCCTTCTACTCTTGGTTCAACTACCATATCTTCATTGGAACCAACACCCCAAAGTCCACTAGACAACGATTCACCATTTTGTAGTAGTGATTCACCATTTGTACTGGTGATTCGCCATGATTTTACAAGATAATATAATCTCGTGAGAGATTCGCCAAAAAATTATATATACATATTATATTATTAATAAAATCGCCTTCCATTTTTCCTATGTATCATGGGGATTCGCCCATTTATTATATATATAAATTTAGGGGGGCTCTTAAAATTTTCCCTGGTTTATTATATTTTAAATCTTGTATACATAGAAATATGAATAAAAGTGTTCACAACCAGAGCAAGGATGAAATGCAGAGAACCCCCATGAATTGTAACATTGAGTTGGCAAGTTAATTGAGTTGGCAAATTTGCATAATTGGATATATGAGCATCAAACTCCTTGTTTGTTGAAGCAGCTACCTGAAATCACATTGATTATGACCAGTTTCATTACGTAACATTAAAATTCCAAAATACTAGAGTCACATTTAAGATAAAAAGAAGATAAGCATTCATTATTTTTAGTCATTTGTATCCAAAAGAAGATTGAAAATTAAAAATTAGTGAGAAACCACCTCACTTGCTCACAATGACCCTATGGAAAATAAATGACACTGCTCCCAACAACAGGTAAGGACACAAGCAGTCTGACACAAGCATGCCAAAGCTCTAAATTAAGGCTTATCCTTTCCCCTACTTGATGTGACATGAACAAGAAAATTGTTAATTGTATATTCCTTTAGAAACCTCTTGACACTCAAATATTAACTGTGTAAACTAATATGATATTATGAATGTAACTTTCAAGTAAAATCACAATAACCTAACAAATATTCGAGATGACATTATTTTCCATGAAATTTTTACATTAATTATTTTTCTAAGGTGTCACATTTTGATATGATGAGTTAATTAACATTCTTCGCTATCTCAATTGGATCTCAATATGAAATTCTAGAATCTAAAAAAAGTCACTGAAAAGGAAAATCATTCTAACTAGAGTAATGGACGCATTAAAAAGGTAAGAAGCGTCATTTTCACATTTAAGCTCTTAGAAGAATTTAAGCGACAAGTCATTACATAAATATCTTATATTTAACATTCAGTGAGACTTTGTGGCCATATGGGACAAAGAAAATCTTACATCATGTCTCACATTTTAAAAGAAATTAATGTCAAAAATGTCAACAAACAAAGATAGAGGTGAAAATATGGTAACCAAATTTTGGTCTCGACCTAATCATCTAATTATTAGACTGTAAAACCAATTCTGAAATAAATAAAAAATTCCCTAGAACCAGTGTACTCTTATAACTGATTACACCCTATTAAAGTTTGATAAAAATACATATGATAACATATTCAGGTAATTTTTTCTAAACACAATAAGATGTGAAAATACATTATACCTAGGAAGTATAGAAGAATGCTTCTCTGTGCATATACCATTCAATGTTTTTCACTCCCCCCTACTGGTATGCTATGGTTCATTCCATCAATAATTTCCCCTAATGGATATAAAATCTTTGGATATGACAAAGTGAGAACTATATTGCTAGACATGAAAAAATTTGATGTCCAGAGCTCTCTAGGACAGTTTACGGATGAGTGGCCGAATATTTGCAAAAGAGGTAAGGAATGTCACAATATTAATCCAGAGTTATTTCTCAATATTTGATCTGTAATTAGGCAATAATTGTTTTGGTTTTGGTATTATCATACTATATTATAACAAAACCCTAACCGACCAAAAAAAACCCCAATTTTCGTCCTTCACATGTGAGGAGAGAGAGAGAAAATAGCCCAAACACTTGATCTTCATCCTCCTTTGTTCGCTAGCCTCTTTATTCTTATTCTTTGCTCACTTTATGATAGGATGAGTTGTGTCCCTAGGAGGTTGAGTTACCTCCTATATATAGGCTTCTAAGGTGGACAAAGTTCCTCAAATTAGGTTGACTTCTTTCCTGGCAGTTCAACTTGGTCTTGGAATTTTTATTGACACATTAAAATACAAAAATAATCCTTTTTGCAAGTTACAATGTGTCCGATGGGGTCTTCAACTTATGATGATGACTCTTTTGGCTTCTTCACCTAGTCAGTCCAAAATGTTGAACCAAACTGGTACAGCACTAGAACCAGTTGGTCTGGATGGTTCCGATGGTTCTGATGGTTCCACTGTCTTTTAAGTCCTTACATATTCCCATAAATGTCACTACATTACCATATTCTATATAGGTAGAAAAAAATCAAGTATGGAAGAAGCAGTACTAGAGTGGAGGACATTATTTTTTTCCATAGGATGAAAATATTGTTATGCTTTCTAATTCCATCGAAGAGAGTCCTTCCTAAGTATCTCAATTAAGGGTGTTATAATATGAGCATACCTTTTTCTACAATTTTGGTAATATCCCATTAACTATTGTAATTATTGCAATTGGAGATGTTTTTGGGTTTGGGTCTACCTTTACACGACCTTTTGATATTATATGGTCAATGTACTAAGTCACTTCCTTTTCGCTAGAAATGCATTTGGTAATTTTTGCATTATTTTTTTTCTTTTAACAAAGACAATACCTATTTATGTGATTGAAGTGGACCTTCAAGGTTTAACTACAGCGTAGATGTGTATATCATCAAAATAACAAGCACAAACCTATTAAGAGTCTTTCACCCAAGTTTTGGTCAAGGCGAAGGTTTCCCTCCACCTTCACTATTTGATGGTGAAGGTGGCGACTTGACCTTTCAAACATAGCTTGAGAAAGTAGGCAATGACCTTCAAAGTGTGCTAATGCATGTCCAAAATGTTTCTTCTTTCCTATCAAAACGTGTTTTCAAGGTACATAATGCTGGTGTAAAACTATGAGACCTGTCAACATGGAATTCTAGAATCATGGTTTGATAGGCTGCATACTCTTGCATCTTCCTCATCTGAGGAATTCTCAACTCTTCAAACCTGAAAATATTCCAAAGAAAGTATATGAGATTCATAATCCTTTAATCAACATGTTTCAATGGTGAGAAAAAAAACAACAAATTTATATAGCAAATTATTTTCATTTTGTTAGTAACTCTTATATCTAGCCCATGGCATCACATGGACAGAAACATTGTTAACCTTCCTTACAAATTGAGGGACTCTATGCTTCTATGGAGTATGGATGTTACAGTGCATGCAAAGGGTTAACCCATACAATGGCTGTGGGGTGGACTTTTATGTAGTGGAGAATTCATAATGCAAGGAATAGTGTTGGAAAATCTTTTACCCAACAAAAAAAGTAAAATACACTGGAAAACTTATTAAAGTGGGATCAAACTGTGGATGTAAATGCAACAATGTGTATGTATATGACCCAATAACACAAGCCATATGATAAACCATGCTATGGCCCAGCAACACAAGCCATATGAGAAACCAAACTAAAGCTTAAAGGCTACAAAGTGGACACACTAGGAGTTAATCTAGCAATCAACCAATTTCCTAAGGGAACCCACTACAGTGGACTGTGTTACCCCTCAAATTGTATCTTCAACTAGTTGCATCTATCCTAACAGTGACAAGGATGTGAAAACTTTGTTCAAGGAAATTAGAATGGTTTCCTATAGACTCTTGAGTGGTTGTTTGATTCTCTTGTTTGAAATAAAATGATATTTGGGGAGTAGGATCTCCTCAGCAAGTGATACCTCACAAAACATCTAATTGCAATATATTCCAGTCATACATGTTTTGAGACTATAATAATGAAACAATGCAAGCATCCGTGGCTTTTAATAGTCCAATTTTGAGCTTGACAAAGATTATCAAACATATCTTATTTTTTTGGAGATTACAGGCTTGATATTTATATCCTAGACCATGTTAAGCATGTCATATCATATTCAAGTATTCTAATTTGTGTGTATAAATATTAAATATGTTTGCAACACACTAAGACTTTGGGTTAGTCTCATGTGTTTTAGCATTGACTCATGGGAATATACTGTGAGTATTTTTCAGCCATGTTAGCAGTGTTCTTAAAATCTAAATGGTATTCTAATTTCGTGAATTTGTTCCATTTCCATTTTGGCAGCTTATAGGGCATGTGTATTCTATCAAACTGAAGATGAAGGACTGTAATTGCACTGTTTCTAAACAGTTAGCAGATTGGACACACATCATAACCAAAGCATTATTTGTGGAACGACCTAGACCATATCATTACACTCAACTCAATTAGGAGATATTAAGTAGGTCAACTACTAGTACCAATCTTTGTCTCTGTATACTTCCATAAGTCTACATATACCAGTGGAAGTAGACAGAGACTTGCATTAGACTCTTCTATTGGTACATGTAGAATTCCATTGAAAACAGTTCGCAGAATCTCAAATACGAGAGCACCACTTAACGATTGCTTATCGGTTTCCTCAAGGAAGTTGCAGACTGCTTTATCCAGCTCATCTTGATAACGTTTTTCAACTTATAACAAAACATGTCTGCTCCAAGTCCTTGCTTCAGGAATGTCATGATGTGTCACCTTCCCTGTCCAAAGACCTAGGACTTTCGATATGACTTGTACAATATGACTTTTCATAGGGACAGTGTCAATGAGGTAATAAAAGCGTTTTGACGGGAGAAACTGTGATAAATTAGTCCATCTAAAATTAGTGATAAAAACTTCTCCGTGTCGAATGTTTTTGAAAGTTTCAAAGAATAACTAGAAAAGCAGTGATATTTGAAAGAACTTCTAAGGCTTTCCAAGTAAAAAACTTAATTGTCTGCACCTGAGTCAACTTAATCAAGGCCACAAGTGTCATTTGAAGCAAAGAAACATATTCTAATTTGTCGGAATCCTTCTGAATACCTCTTGCAACTGAGAAAATCAGTTTCTAAACAAGATTTTCTGACAATGTTGTTCTACCCACTAAGGTACCCATAATCATAAGTCCGCCACACTTGTAGTCTTGACCAACCAATAATCATAAGGTACCCATAATCATAAGCAATAAAGAATGAATGGGAGAACTTTGTCAACGTAGAAGGAAATTGATGATTTGAGGCATGTTCAGCTTTTGATCACTGGCATATTATATTCGCATATTGTCTCCAAAACTGTTGTTACACAGGTGAATTGTTTAACAAGGACTGCTCTTGGTGGAAGTGCACCTGACTTCTTCACTCCTAGAAAATGCCACTTAGTTTTACCCAAGTTTAGTAGTTGTACAATTCGCACAATAATCTTGTTTCATGGTAGGGAAGAGCACAGAGTATCACATATCTACATTGTATGCATATGTATAGTATCGCCGAATCAAGTACTCCAGTGTCTTGTGAGAATGTGCAAGAAGCAGATATCCAGACAGTAAACGCAAGAATGTGGCAATAGATTTATCTAGTTTTGCATTGTATTGTCTATTCTGAAGCTCCCAGTCTATCTGTAGGCTTTCCGAATTGAAAAATGTCTTCTTAAATGTAGCAAAGGATCTCTCAAATGTAGAGAGTTCATGAAGCTCCCTGAGAGAAATATCATAAACGCTTTCCAAACTAACGTTTGCTGCTTCAGTGGGATCGAAAAGGATTTATGGCCGCGTGAAGAGCCTATTTTTAAAATCCTCAACTTTCACATGGGTGGAGGCAATGGCTTTAAGTTGTGATTCCACAGAAGTCGCCATAGTTGTGATTCCAGAAAAATCCCCTCGAGCTGGAACTTTGGCGGCAGCTAAAAGAATAACAGGATCTTCCTTCCTACACTAAACCCTGAAGAAAAATGAAGGTTGAAGTATAAGATAGTTAGAGTGCGGCTAGTGTATATTTGATGTGCATTTCTGACTTGATAATTCGACAACAAAGAGAACAACTGCTAGCAACTCAAGTACATTATACTAACACTCCCTTTTTGTGACTCTCTCTAAAAACAGCTCAAACTTCTCCTTAGCCAAGGGCAAATTGATCCAATGCCTCACCAAGATTGAATGATTGACCTCAATTTACCAAATTTACCCTATAAATTAGAGATCTCTCAACTACAGCGTTTTATCCAGAGCGTGATTCTGATAGAAATTCTGAAGAAAAATCATCAAAAATATTTAAGCATTTTTCTTTCTGTTGGTCGTTAGCGAAGGCCTGATGTCTTCGAATACTCTTAAAGAGAAGAGAATTGTGGCTCAGGTATGGATCTGAGAGCGTTCTCACCGTTCCAGTGCCGCAGAAACAAAATAGGAGAGCTCCCACTGTTTCTGCTTCAAAGGGGAAGATAGTTAACCCCAGGATTCTCGTTATACAAGCTTTCATATCTGGTGAATACCAATTTGGTTCAAGTAGCCTTTTTTTTTGGGATTAAATCTTAGATTTATAGAAATTATGGTTATTACTCTACAGTCTTATTATTATGGCCATAATTGGTCCTTCATACATTAAGTGCTAAATTTTATTGGTGCAGGTGGCTGGAACATGGTCGACGCGAATGTGATATTTCTGAGAAAGCTAATGCTCGATCTCAAAATGCAGGAAATAAATTACTAGGAATTTCTGAGAAAGCTCATGCTCGATCTCAAAATGCAAAAATCTAATGCTCGATCCATATTTCTGAGAAAGTTGCTAATACATCGCAACCCTCTCCAATCCCCAGGTCATGGATATTTCTCTGTGCAAAGTTTCCAAGGTCGGATTACCTCAGATAAAGTCTTTCTTACCAAGTCAGCTCTGCATTCTTTTATACCTTTTAACCAGACTCGACGCAGAAGCTAAATTCGATGGCAATATTGCTTCCTTATATCGATTTTCTTGATCGATCGCATTCAGCTGATTTTTTTAATATTAATTTCTTGGTGCAGTGTCTGCCCAAATCCTTGAGAGCTCTCAACGTCCATTCGAACCATCTCGCATCGCTTCTGACTTCCATGGGACGTCTGCATAAGGTTAAATTCCTCAACATTTCAGGAAAATCGAGAGAGAATTCTGCATTTCTGGTAAAAATTGTATTCGAATCCTCAGCATTTTATAAGAATATTTAATTGAATATACTCAATGATTTTGGGAACTTGTTTGCCGGTTTTTTCGAGATTGCCAGTAAAAATCGCTTCTTCAACTTGTTTGCTTTCATTGTATGATTTGACTGCTACTTAAACGTTATGAATCAAATGTTTAACCTTACAAATGCTCTCTGGTCAATTCATGGTATGATCAAGGGCACCTTCTATAACGCAAAAAAAAATAAGAATGTGCATACTCACTGCACGCAACACTTCTCTTCTGTTGCTAAGTTCGACACTAGATAATGATATAGGGATCCATGTTACCTGCAACCACAAGCACATTAATTTTTATCATGAACAAAATTAAATCAAAATCCAACTGAACATACACCATCAGAGAGAATTCAACCTTGTTGCTTTAGCAATATTTGAATCCACATTGAACCCACTGATCATCCATCTTTTTCAAGAGATAAATTCCTATCTGCAGTGTCAAAACCTTGAGCCAAGACCCTGTGCCATTCATCCAAAGGAAGAACAAAAATATAAGGGAAATTTTTTCCAACCCCAATAAACGAACACGGTGGCCTATTTATAGTCGATGCCATGGGTGAAGGGTCACAACCCTTGGCTGACAGCGACATGAACAATTGAAGCAGGACTTTGAAATTTGGGGGGGTGGATTAACAATTTTTTGGAGGGGAAATTTAATAATTTTAAATTTCAATAAAATTTTTTCATAATATTTTTTCCAACAATAAATATTTTAAATATTTTTTGGGTGTATAAATACTTTTTTGGGTATTTTCTATAGTGGTTAGGTGCATGAATTCACTTTTTGGTCCTTACCACTAAGCATTTTAAATCAATTCATTGAATATTTTCTTCTTACTAGTCTGTTAGGATGTCAAATTAAGTATTATCTTGTCATTGGGCATCTCATTTTATTCCTTCAAGAACTAATTTTATGCGTGATTATTTTCTTATAGTTGGGAATCTCTACTTATATAACAAATAATAATAACTCTAACTCTAATACAAATTGTTTTATTCTAATAGATGTTTCCACATAATTTTATGCAATAAAAAATATTAGTATGGAATATTTTACATAGAATCTAGCACTATGGAAGCTTCTACACATGATATACTACTACGAAATCTAGTCAGTGAGTAATGAATGAAACATTGTACAAATAATATTTGAGAGGCATCCATATTGGTGAGATGGATGGGCCATAGGCCTACTATTTAAAAATAAAATAGTATCAAAGTAGAAGTTTGAGTGCACCTTTAAAGACTTGTATGGTAAGTACCTATAATGACTATAAAATAAGTGGACAATAGTTATTTCCAAGGTTTTAGTGAAGTAGAGAGCCAATAATGGTAGGTTAATATCAAGGAAGAGATCAAGATAAAGATCCAAGGGTTATCTTAGATAGGCTTGAGCATATTATAGCCAAATTAACATCAATGGTGTCACAATGATTGGTGGTGAAATGTGGGGAAGCACCATAAATAAAGGCTAAAAATGAAGACCCAAAGAAACAATAAAGGAGACTAAAGAAAAAGTGAAAGGATCGACTAAAAATGGAGAATGCAACTATAGTAAGGCACAAGTACCTTTTCATGTATAAGCTAAGGTGGATATCAAACCTTATGTTGGGGAAGTTGATCCCATCGAACTAAATCATTGGCTACAACAATTGGATGTGTACTTCAATATGTATGAAGTAATTGGTAAGAAAAATATTGCATTTGCTCAATTGAATCTTGAAATCCATGCTTTGGCATGGTGGGAGAGTGTTGCAATTAGAAATGAACTAGAAAATGAGCTGCTTGTGACTAATTGGGAGGTGTTAAAGGATATGATCAAATCTCAATTTACCCAATTGAATGTGACAAACACCAATAGATAGTATGGTAATGTCAGGCAAGGAAAAGGTCTTTCTTGTTATTTTTTCTTTGTGGAAATCTTCTTAATCAACACGTTTTACATTAACTAATCTATTTTGCATATTTTCTTCTCCTATTTCTCCATTCACCCAATTTAGTAACGCACTAGTGAAATTTTTACTTAAAACCATAAAAGTATTAGTTCTGATTTTTGGTATGCACTAGCCCAAAGTGACAGAAAGCTAGCTGAGGTGAAAATTGGCTAGTTTATTGCTGCTACACCCAAGATATCCTTAGTGTTTCCATACTATATTACCGATGACCTGTTATCCACTATTTTGCATAAGGATAACATGTGATATTTCATCATTCAACTAGGTAGGATAGTAATTCTAGCTTTCCAACGGTTGGGAATATGAAAAGCTCTAATGGTAAAGGAAACTTTGTGCACAAGTTTCGAGGCATCATGCCCAAGTAAATTGTGATATACTCAGATGAATATTGCAGATTGTAAACCCATAGGAAAACCATAATATTTGGCATCTATGGCACCAAATAAATTTACAGGAGGGAAATTTTAAATGAAAATATGCTTGATATATAAATTTTGATGAGTGCAGGAATTAAGTGGGTAGCTGAACGAAGGATAGTTTCAAAAGTTGAACATATTTCAAAATTGTTTTCCTTAAGTTCATTCCCATCATGGTGACACTGATTAGACAGTTGAAAATACAAAGGACAAAATCAACAAATTGTTGAAGGAATATGAGACATGGACAAATATTGGAGAAGCATGCCAATGTATATGGGGCCCTAATATGTCATTCTTCCATGACGAGGTTGTGAAAAACACTTTGGTTATGGCAATGGAGAAACAAAATGATAGGTTGTTGAATTTGTTGAAGGACTATTCAAGTGAATGTTTTATGGCAATAAATCAGATGATGAAAGGTTTCACAAGGGTAGCTTGATGACTTGTCCAGCTTGGATATTCCCAAAGCTAGGGAAAGGTTTGCAAGCTTTGTTGAACATGAAAAATTGAATGGTTGGCGTGTTCCATATTTCACCATCAACACAAAATCTGATCCCATAGAGTCAAACACAGACATGTCTTCATGAGCTCAGAGAGATTTCCATGCCTCTCTCCATATGGCCAACAGAAATAGTGTCATTAAATGACCAAGTATAGTTGTAGGATTCATCAATGAGGAGATATTTGGAAGGTTTAGTGAATTGTTTTTGCAATTCTCCACGCTCCTCTTCATCGACACTTTCTAGAAGGGTTTCATTAGTATTTTAAGGGATAATTAGAAGAATTCATAGAAATAGTAAAGAAGGAGAGATAAGAAAATAGATTATGCCACAAAAATTTTGGCAACAGCAAAGTATGGCACATAATTGTTGACAACATTAGGTATGAGTGTCTCCTCTAGCATCTTTTAACGTAAGTGATGTATGGAAGAAAAATGCGAATTGAGGTAGCTCAACACACCTTTGTTATAGGTCTAAAAGGGGCATATGGGACAAAGACCCCAACCATTGAGGTGGCATATGTATGTGTGCAACATTGGATTACATTGTATGGAGCTGACCTGAGCTACATATTTAAACTAAATTCAAATGCATATAAGGGCCATGGCTGACCCCTGTCTGAACTAAATTTGGTTCATTTGACTTATGTTTGTATTGAAGGAAAAGTGTTATGCTATAGATTAGGTAATTTTTTGTTCCATAGGAATAATTTGTGTATTGTGTTTACTATTATAATGTTTCAATCCAATTCAAGGCCATGTTCGTAGATAACTGATAAGCCTCCCTTGAACTATTTCAATTACTAGCCATCGAAAGAAAATTTTACATAGAGTAATTTTACACCCCATAGGCTTGGAAGGAAGCAAGATCTGGAATCACAATAGAGGTTAAGGTAAGCAACCTTCCCCCCTAGAAACTAGTTTGAAAATTCTTTAAATTCCTTTCTTATTTGTGACTCATAGAAGCACCAGATGTGGGAGTAGGAATTATGTCTCCATATTTACTTTGATTGGGATATTGATCTAACCATGAGGATGAATATCTTCTCAATTGGTTGTTTCAAGGGAAATATTTATAGTCAATGTCCATATGGGAATTTTCACAGGTTCCTTTGCGCTTGGTTCCTTAAGCCCAATCCCACCACTAGAGGTTCCAACTAAGGTCACGAGTGGGAGAACGCTACTACAGAAAAAACCCTTTGAGTTACACTATGAGGACTTTGGAAGAGTGCTAATATCCACTACAATTCCTCCACCTTGAAGTCTGCCAACCCCAACAACTTGAGCACCCAAACACCTAGACACCGCCACTATAAGAAAAAACCCTAAGGCCTATACTAGATGATAAATAACATTACTCAAAAAAATATGTGTATCCTTTCTAGCCCTTGTCAAAAACTAGGGATTAACTGCACAATAACACTAACAAAATTATGTCCTTGGAAAGACAAACCCTTGTGTAGTAGACTCTACAAAAAACCTTCACAAGTTTAGAGAAACATAATGGTATCCATCTGCCTAGCTCATGGTACTAGAAGTAATGACTCTACTAATCACATTTAGGTGTACCTTAATGACCCCTACCATCCCACCTCACTTACCTTTTCTTCCATTGAAAAAAGACCTCCTTAAATCACTCACATGGATGCGATCTCCAGTACCATGTCTTGTATATCAAAAGAGTGTAACAAAGATGTCTCGTCATCTAGACATTTTGAAGTGGATTGATGAAAAATGTGTAACAAATATGGATTTGATGTTTCCATTATTTTAGTAATTTTTGTCTACTAATAATTTTTCTCAAGTCAATGAGTTGGCTGAAAAAGGGGCCTTATATTACGGAAATTTGTTTTTGTAGCTATCAAAGTGAATTTGATAATATTGGAAAACAATCTTCAATGGAATTACTCATGAAGTGTTTTAGTGCATTACTACATGTTGTGACTGTGGGATTTCTAACAATGTGGCTAATTGATTGAAAATTCATGAATTAATTTCATCTGAGACACTTTGTAACGTAAGACACACAAGTCTTCTTTAATGAACCCAAAAGTGAGGAAATTAAATATCCTCTACACTGGACAAACCCATAAGCAATTTCAACAATCAAGTTGCACCATAGACAATGGAGTTTTACATCAATGGAATGGAAAATAAATATGGTGTCCATGTCCCTCAAAAAATTACAATATGGTGAAATATTTCCTCGTTTCCAAGAACTCTATTCCAGCCATAAGTTTTACCCAATTGATGCATCCACCATGCTTCAATTCCCTAAGGAAAAGCGGGTAGCCTCAAGGTAGGACGAAAGCGCTGAATCACAAGCCCTAAGCAATGAAGAAGGAGAAGATACTTTGCAAAATTTTAACAACATTGACGAAACCCTAAAAAAAAAAATGGGAGTTGGTGGATCCTATAAGGGAAATATTGCAAGTTGTACAACATCCCTAATTCCTATAAAGTCATCCTAGTTGCACTGCTTGACCTTGTGCCTTGTCTTTGTCTTCCTCCTTGGAAGAGGAAGTTTCATGGTGGTCGCCTCATACATTATCATTTTCAGTGGTTGGATTCTCCTGAAAATTTTATTGTCCAAGTCCTAGTAAGTGATGAAATATGAGAATGATAAGACTACCCTGTTGAGAAACTCTTGTGTTCGCCAAAGTCCTAAGAATTCTGCTCTTCACTAAAACTTGTGTAAAATTTCAGTTTCTAGAAATATTCATTTTAATATTATAAAATACCTACTTACAAATTTGTTATATACCTCATCCAATATGAGTAACAATCTCTGGAAATCCTGATTATCAATATTAGATTCGACATCATCTTCTGGAAATCCCGATTTTAATATCATAAAATACAGACTCACAAAATTTTCTGATGCCTTAATCAATATCAACATCCACTTTCCATTTTGTAGGTTTTGTCCACATCATGAATTATCAGCATGTTGTGTCTTTTTTTCTTCGGATAATCATGTCTGTGAAGCAAACATTGACTTTCCTAATCCACTTTACTGTGATATGCATGCTTTTCCTCTGCTGCATTCGAAACGCCATAAAATTTCATCTTCTGCACTAGGAGAAGAAACCATTATGGTCCACAACCATGTAATCAATCTTTTTTTTTGTAACCTTGGCAGGACTACATCTTCATCATGCCCAATATATAACCCCAATCAGGGTAAGGAATTGAACCGGTGACTTCACATCAAGGAGTGTCTTAACATAGCACCTGATCATCGTCTATTCAAGACCCCATGGACAACCATGTAATCAATATTAGAATCATATTTGAATTTAAATTTAAATTTTATATGGAACTTTATATAATTTAATAGATTTTGGGAATATTTTTCGAATTTTTTTGAATTCTCCAATGTAGATTATGGAAAAATATTTTGAAATTTTATTAATTTTTTCTCCAAATACCATTATGATCTGTAACCATCTAATCAAATTTTGAATGATATTTTTTTTTATATGGAATGTACATGGTCTTTTTTACTACAGAGAATCTTGCATAGATACGCATGTTTGGTAAGGCTTTTACACCTATTTATTGGTTATAATGAACAACCCACATCAAAGTATGGTTTGATGGGCTTTCAAAAATATCTCTCTCTTTATGGTCGAGTTCTAAAGTGGAATGAAACAGTAAACTGACAACTATTTTGTATAGAATGAATATAAAAAATTATATTCTTAGGTTTGTTTGTAGTGATGTGGTATTGTAGAGAAAGCATCACTGGGGAAAAATAAGTAAATGGAAAACATTATAAAGCATAATTTACGTAAATATTGTCAAGGATTATCAAGTTAATCCCAATTTCCAAAGCATGTGACCTACAATATTCGGTCATGAATTTCTAAACTCTATCAACTTAAATTCCATGATCTTAAGAAGGAATTCAGGAAGTGTAAAGTCAATAAGTTGGTTTTGTACCAAGAGAGACAAACATAACACGAAACTAAGATCCAATCAAGTCCAATTTGACAGGCTTGCCATAAATATCATATTGCAATGAGAAGATATGTTGTGAGAGAATATATCTTTCCAAAATTTTGGTGATTTAACATCATGTCAAACTAATAAAAAAATGGAACAAGTTTGAAGATATCTATTGTAGATCTCTTTTCCTTCCAAAACCTAAAGTATTTTAGACTGATATAAACCCAATATCATGACCATAAATGAAAATAAATCCAATTTTAATAAAGATGGAGCTTATGCTACAAGTAAAAGAAACCCTTCGAACTCTCTTAAAAATAGATTTAAATATAAAACTAACCTGATAGCAAAAAGACAAGTCATGAATTCCTATAGTTGAATATCTTAAACCAAAGATGATCTTCCCAATCTTTCTATTCCTTCCATATATCTTTACACCTTTAAAAGAAATTAAAAGTTAAACTAATTGTTAGAAATAAGTAAGTCATAAAAACTTAAATTAATTTTATTTAATAACTTTAGTTGTTATATATAAAAATAATTTACCAATAACCGTGGATTGGATGTAAAAATGAATGGAGAGTATATGTAACAAATATGATTCCCAATGAATTTTCATTCAACGCAATATTATAAGGCTCTAGTGATGGAAAAAGGTTGAAAGTATCTATCTAATAGTATGGGCCTCCATGAATCATATGCAAAGAAGAGATGTAAAATTTACTTGAGAGGAATAGGTTAAAGAGTCAAAGTTCAATACACGCTTGACTTCTCATAATTCAACGTAAAATCTAAAAATAATATATATTATATAATAAAATATATATAAATAATATATATTATATAATAAAATAAATAGAGTTAGGTTGATAGATATGTTTAATTTAGAATAAAAAGTTAAAATTATAATTTAATTATTAATTATTAGTAATAGTTAAGTTTTGAATTCAGATTTATGTGATTATATTTAAATTGTTGAGAATATTTTGGTATTTATTATATTGGTAATATTTTGTATATGTGTTTATTGTGAGAATAAGATGGAGAATCACATCATGGAACTCGAATAAATAGAAATATCAATGTAAAGACAATTAACATTTTTTAATATTATAATAAAACAACTAGTTTTGAATAATTAAATTAATGATAGAAACTTAACATTATCAAAAATATTTTAGAATATTTTTAACAATAATAATATTTAGTGTGGTTAATCTTGAGAACAAGATGAATAATCAAATCATGGCACCAAATTAAATATAGATATCCATGTAAAGACAATTAATTTTTTTTAATGGTTATAATAAAACAACTAGTTTTGAATAATTAAGTCAATAATAAGAACTTAACTTTATCAAAATATTTTAGAATATTTTTAAAAATAATAATATTTTTTTAAATAAATTGATTAATTAAAAAGATGTATAAATGAGTGTGATATAAAAATGAGTTATGATTTTCTTGGACATATGTTATCAATAAACATCTTAAGAAACCCTCTTTACAATTTAAGAATGTCCATAACTAATATCCCTAATATCCATAATTTATATCTTAGTTTTTTTTATATTTATTAATATTAATAATAATATGAAATATAATTGCCCCTGATCGGGATGTGATGCAGGGGAAGATCTACATGTGGATCGTCGAAATGCGTGAAAGGACATGAGGCAAGGCTGGTGGGCGGCCCGCCCAAAGCCACCACATGTCAGAAGTAAATATTACCATGACAGGTTGTAAAAGCTTGTCAATGAGTGATGGGAGACTGGGTCATGTGAGGGGACAATTGGTAAGAGTTAAACATTACATGCAAAAAATTGGACAGGAAATCTTGATCTGACTAAGCAGAAAGAGACAATACTTGCAGGTTTAGGGTATGTATCTCAAGCTCCTCTGATAACTACAATGAATTTTTTGCCTCAGGGTAGGGTGAATGGGTCAAAGGGTTTATCGAAATTGTGCCACTAGATTGTTGAGTCAATGATTCGTATGCCTATGTTGGCCCACGTCAAGTCAATCTCTCTGTTATATGGAAAAGTGCTCGCCCAAATGGGCATTTCTTGGTGTTTAGGTCTTGTTATTTCTGATTCAAGTAATAATTTTATTTCTCTAGGGACGATGGAGTGCGCAAGGGTTTCACGGTTCTTTGCAGGTGTTGTGAACGCTGCTTCAGTGAGAAGATCCGGCGTTTCTCCCCATTACCATAGATCTGGTGGACAAATCCTGATCCACCAATATACGATGGATCGGATAAGACTCTTGTTAGGTCTCTATATTACTAGTATAGTCCCTTATTGTTGTTATTGTACCCTTGTGCTTATATTATTTATTGTGTGCCCTTAAATTATTATTAGGTCGGCTAGGATTACATTGTGGCCCACTAGGATTACATTATGGCCACATGGACTCCTATATATAGAAAAGGAGGTTTTGTAAATTGTATCATCCAAGAATTGTTCATTTATGTAATGTATTGGAGGTTGCCCCCTCGAAGTGGCTCATTTCTAAGGCGTTGATATCTCTTTTCTTCTATTTTTGGAGCTGGTTACACAACATTTGGTATCAAAGATTTGGATTCTAGGGTTTCGCTGCTCCAAACAGGTCATCGTGGAATTTTCCTATAACTTTTTTCCTATGAAATTTCAGAAGCTGAAATTGTTAGAGTGCGAAGCCGAAATCCTGAGGACCATCGTCGCAAAATTTCAGAGCTTGGTTCACAATATTTTTGGAGATATGATCTGTGGAAGTTAGGTCTTTTGCAGGCTCTTGAATTTCATTTAAAAAGGTCATCGCAGAATTTTCGCTATAACTTTTTTTTCTACAAAGGTTCAGAAGGTAAAAATTTTAGGGTGCGAAGCCAAAATCTTGATGAACATCATTGCAAAATTTTGGAAGATATGATCTGTGGAAGTTAGGTCTTTTTCAGGCTCCCTAATTTCATTTCAAAGAGGTGATCGTGGGAAAATATTCATAACTCTCTCTCTGAGCATCGGATTGGAATTTTTTAAAAAGTGAGTGGAAGTACACGGATTGTAGTTTCATGTCAATCAATTTTAGAGCCAAAGGAGAAAAAAATGACATGTGGCAAGTCGTACAAGGTCGCTCTACTGAACCAGTCCATAATTAGGTCATTGTGGGACATTGGATATAACTTTGCTTTGAAGAATCCAAATCAATTCAAACCTGTGGAATTTGAAAGAAGCTTCAGAGGACCACTCCAGGGCCAAATTTCAGATATTTAGGATCTGCAATTATAGAGATAATTCAATTTCAATATAGAGCTCTGCAAAAGCAAGTAAAAGGTGTGTATTTTTTTTTCCGAATTGCATAAGTCTTGTTTGAAGAATCAAGTTGAATTGATTCCAAGGGCATATTATAGAATAGATATCAGTACTAGATTCTCAAATGGCCCCTAAAAAGAATTCAACACCCATTAAGCCTTTATAAGGCTCTACTATGACTCATGAAGACGAAGAATGGCAACATGACATATCAAAATTATACTTGAGCAAGTGCAACAAATTTCGCTCTCACAAAGAGCAACAAAAAATGACATGGAAGTTTTGAAGAAAGGCGTGGAATCTAAGATGGATGGTTTGAAGAATGGCATGGAAGCTAAGATGGATGGCATGGAAGCTGGCATGGAATCTAAGATGGATGACATGGAAGCTAATATGGAAAACATGAAGAATGATCTAAAAGCAGACATGGAAGGTTTGACAAAGTTGATACAAGAAATGTTTCCTAATGGTGAAAAGATAGTAGAGGAAACTCATGATGAGAACAAAATAAATGTTAATCGTGATTTCATAAACTCTAATGTTGGCGAGAAGAACCACCATATTCCAAAAATGGATATGAGGAAGTTTGATGGAAAGGATTCTGTAACATGGATACTACAGATGGAGCAATATTTTGATCTCCATAATATGCAAAACACACAAAAGGTACACATTGCAACTTTACATTTAGAACAAAATACATTTGTATGGTATCGATGGCTTTGCTCCCGTAAAAAAATTGTCACTTGGTCAATTTTTACGGAGGAAATGATAGCACATTGTGAGGATACAAAGAGCAACACCTTCTTTAGCCAATTGATAAATCTCAAACAAAAGGGTTTAGTGGGGCAGCACATTGAGGACTTCCAAAAATTGAATATAAGCGTAACTAATATTCCAGAGGAACACAGGATTGATCTCTTCATAGCCACTTTAAAGGATAATATCCAACATGAAGTTCGCGTTTTGGAACCAGATTCATTGGAGAAGGTATTCAGGTTGGCAAGAAAAGTTGAATGTAAAATAATGGCGACAAGGAAGCCTACCACTCAATTCTATAAAGAAGGAAGTGTTGCTACATCTAGATTTCCACAACCTACAAGGTTGACACCACAAAAATTGGAAGAAAAAGGAGCAAAAGGGCTTTGCTATAGTTGTGATAGCAAATACACTAAAGGTCATAAGTGTGCTGAGAAGAAATTATTTACATAGATTGTGAAGAGGAAGAAGAAAATGAACAAGAAGAGGATATACACCAGGAACCAACCCTAGAAGAGGAAGAAATGAATCCGACCATATCGTGTAATGCACTGGCAGGAATTACCACTCCTCAAACTCTCAAGATACAAGGACAAATCAAGAAGAAAAAGGTAATAGTGTTGATTGATTCAGGTAGCACCCATAATTTATTCATTGTAAGGTAGCCAAGGAATTAAATTGTTTCCTATACCCAGCACCAGAATGTCAAGTGATGGTTGCAAATGGAGGAACTATAAATTGCTCGGGAAAATGTCATAATATCAAGCTAACCATGGGGGAATATGTATTGACTAGTCCAATGCTTTCCATTCCTATGGGAGGTGCTGATGTTGTACTAGGAGTACAATAGTTACAATCTTTGGGGACGGTAGCTTTTAATTTTCAAGAACTTTTCTTGAAATTTTTTTCAGAAGGAAAGGAAGTCGAATTACGGGGTATTGAAGGGAAGCCAGGAAGGATAATAAGCTCTAATGTCATGAAAAAGCTTCTAAATAAAGAAAAACGAGGCGTAATTGCACAATTATGCTCACTAGAAGTTCCAACATCAAAATCATCTATTTCTGCAGATCTCCAACAAGTCTTGGACAATCATTCCAAGGTGTTTGAAACTCCCAAAGGACTCCCACCTATTCGTGATCATGATCCTGCTATTCATTTGATTCCAGGAAGTGTTCCTCCAAACATCAGGCCTTATAGATATCCTTACTTCCAAAAGAGCGAAATTGAACGTATGATTGCAGAAATGTTAGAGGCGGGTATAATTCAACCCAGTCAAAGTTCCTTCTCTGCTCCTGTAGTATTGGTACACAAGAAGGATGGATCATGGCGAATGTGTCCGGATTATAGGGAGCTCAATAAGCTCACCATTAAAGACAAATTTCCCATTCCTGTGATTGATGAATTATTGGATGAATTACATGGAGCAATTTATTTTACCAAGTTGGATATTCATTCAGGATATCATCAAATTAGAATGAAGACTGAAGATATTCCAAAAACAACATTTCGAACTCATGAGGGTCATTATGAATTTTTGGTCATCCCTTTTGGCCTTACCAATGCACCTTCTACATTTCAAGGGTTGATGAATTCCATTTTCAAACCCTTCCTTAGAAAATTTGTGCTAGTATTTTTTGATGATATACTAATCTACAGCAGGTCTTGGAAGGATCATTTTCAACATGTTGACAGGGTGCTCAAACTATTGCAGGAGAAACAATTATATGCAAAAAAATCCAAATGTTTCTTTGGAGTACAAGAGGTCGAATATTTGGGTCATACTGTATCTCATGAGGGTGTTAAGGTAGACCCTAACCAAATTAAAACCATTAAGGAATGGAAATTCCCCACAACCATAAAGCAGTTGCGAGGATTTCTCGGGTTAACAGGGTATTATCGCAAGTTTGTTAATAATTATGGGAGAATAGCAACACCTCTAACAACATTATTGAATAAATATGCATTTTCATGAACTCCATAAACTAAGGCCTTTGAACCTTAAAGAGGCAATGTAACATACCGGGTCTTTTTAGGCTACCCGCACTCACAAAACCTTTTAGTTGGATTGTGGATGTGATGCCTAGAAATGGAATTGTTTTAATGCTAAAAACCCATTATTTTTGAAAGTCGTCCAATCAAAGGGAAGTATTTACAAAAAGCTATTTATGCGAAGGAAATGTTGGCAATACTACATGCACTAAAGAAATGGCGACCTTACCTAATGGGAAGACACTTCAAGGTAAAAACTGATCATGATAGTCTTAAACAATTTTTGGAACAAAGAATATCTTTAGAAGAGTAACAAATATGGGTCACAAAGATGTTGGGTTATGAATTTGAAATCATCTACAAAAAATGGAAGCTAAATGTTGTTGCAGATGCACTCTCAAGATAGGATAAAGAGGTGGAGGCATTGCTTTGTGCTGTTTCTATTATCCAACCAGATTGGATAACCAAAGCAAGAGATGAATGGAAGAAGGACGAAGAATTGTGGACACTCATTCAAAAGTTGCAGCAAGATCCTAGTACATCTAATACATTTAGTTGGAAAAATGATTCCTTATGGTACAAAGATCACTTATATCTTTGTAAGAATTCCCAACTAAAACAAAAGATTCTTTTGGAATTGCACACTCCTCCTTTAGGAGGATACCCAGGATTTTTAAAAACTTACCACATGGTGAAGAAAGAATTTTTTTGGGATGGCCTTAAGTCTGATATTCAAAATTTTGTTAGCGGAATGTTTGGTTTTCCAGCAGAATAAAGTTGAGACAATTAAGACCCTGTGTCTTCTACAAACTTTATCCATTCCAAGTCAACGTTGGGAGGAGATTTCAATGGATTTTATCACAGGTTTACCTAAGTCCGAAGGAAAGAGTTTCATCATGGTGGTAGTTGATAGACTTACCAAGTATGCACACTTTTGTGCATTATCTCATCCATTTAAAGCAATTGCAGTTTAGCTACTACATTTAGGGACACAATTCAAAAGCTACATGGAAACCCAAGGGTTATTGTGAGTGACATAGATCCCATTTTTACTAGAAAATTTTTTGGACGTAGTTATTTTCTTGTTTGGGTACTCAATTAGCTCATAGCTCATCTTATCATCCTCAATCCGATGGTCAAAATGAGATAGTAAATAAATGTTTGGAAGGACATCTTCGTTGTTTTGTATCCATAAACAAACACAATGGGTCAAGTGGTTACCTCTCGTTGAATGGTGGTATAACACTTCCTTCCATACTCATAACAAAAATAACCCCATTTATGGCACTTTATGGATATCATCCACCATCCATCACATCATCTTTAAGAGAAAATTCGAAGGTTCAAAGCGGTGGAAGATCACATCGAGCATCAACAAGAAGTTCTCCAACTCTTAAAGGACAACCCTGAATTTGGCACAAAATCGAATGAAACAACAAAGCAGATCAACATCGCACGAGAGACGTTTTGATGTAGGAGACTAGGGTATTTTTACGACTACAACCATACAAACAAATGTCCCTCAAGCAAGGCTAAGAAGGATAATAAATTATCGCCAAAGTAATGTGGTCCTTACAAGGTGTTACAATAGATTGGTACTATGGCATACAAATTGGAGCTTCCTACTTCTTCACGAGTGCATCCAATTTTCCATGTTTCATGCTTAAAGAAGGTTATAGGTGAAAATCTTCTAGTTCAAACAATATTGCTGTAACTTGATGAGGAATGAAAAATCATATTGGAACCTCGAAGTGGTCACGGAAACAAGAACTCGACGAAACTATGGAATCAATCAATATCGAGTATCTCATCAAGTGGAAGAACTTACCCATCAAGATTCTACTTGGGAGGATGAGAATTTTATACAAAAGCACCCAAAGCTACTCAAGCGTTGAGGACAACACTTTTTTGAAGGAGAGGGGCATGTTAGGTCCCTATATTACTAGTACTGAGTCCCTTATTGTTGTTAGTGTAACCCCCTTATTGTTATTATTGTACCCTTTTAACCCCCATATTGTTATTATTGTGCCCTTAAATTATTATTGTTAAGTCGGCTAGGATTACATTGTGGCCCCACTAGGATTACATTATGGCCCTCATGGACTCCTATATATAGAAAGGAGGTTTTGTAATTTGAATCATCCAAGAATTGTTCATTCATGTAATGTATTGGGAGGTTGCCCCCTCGAAGTGGGTTATTTCTAAGGCGTTGATATCTCTTTTCTTTTATTTTTTGGAGTTGGTTTCACAACAACTCTATTCACAAACCATTTATGTATTCCCCTTCATTTGCAACGATGTGTAAATATTTTCTTTTATCGAGTTATTGGCTTGGGTCGAATCTCGCACCAATGAAATCGCAACAATACTCTCCCTGGACTCTCCCTCAATAATCTTGGTATCTCTCTCATAAATCCTCTTGGGTGGATCTCAACATCGGAGGTTTTTGCAATCGGGGAGATCGGATCTAAATATCAGGAGAGTGCAACTTAATAAGTGAAAAAGAGATTAGGGCCTTTGGGTATTATGCTTTGCAGAGGAAAATAAACTCTCCGAGTCATTGGATCTGGGAATCTATGCAAAAATTTTCAACATCCCCGCAAACTTCACCTGCAAACCCATGGATCCGCTACAAGACGACGAGACGGGACATCCTCGAATCAGAACTTGGAGCATATAATACGGGTAATATAGATCCGGTACCCACAAACTCAAATCCATGGATTAACTCGAAAATTCCTTGCAGGGATATTATACATTTGCATTACCCTGTGAACCCGATTTATCATTATGCCTATTGTTTGGATCTAAGACTAGAACTTTCCAAGAGCATGAAATCACGGGATCCATTACACTCGGATCCACAATGTAACAGAGCCGGATCTAGCTCTAGACAATCTCCAACAATCGGAAAATCGTCGCCCCAAGGACGGATGGTGATGCACAAGACTACTCAAAGTGTTCCAATGAAGCAGATGATGCAATTATTTGTTAAAACCTTCAGTGGGAATTCCATATGCATTCGGATCTCGAAGGAATGTTGATACAAACCCTCAAACAGAAGATCCAAAAGCAAACCTGACATTCCAACAGATCTACAAAACTTGATATATATAAGAAAACAAATGCAAAGACGACCACACTTTAAAGGATTATAATGTACCAACCAATGCATCCATCTATCTCACCTTGAGACTTATTGGAGGAACCTTAGGAACCAGCTCTAAAGGACTTGCATCTTTCAAAGATGTTTTTAAAGGAAAGGGAATGCCACAAAGTACTCCCTGAAACCACACCCCCCTCCCGTGGGCCATACATCATGGAGCTGAAAACCTAGGTCCCGACTTTAAATATTACGAAGGACGAAGTAAATAGCCTATATGCAGATTTCTACACCAAAGCACTCATCTACAAATTTAATGGATTCTCGGCTCAAATCGAGGCACTTCGTTAATGTATATTCACAAATTGGACTCCTCACCGTGATATCTATTTTTTCTCAAAAGGCTTTTGTTTATTTTCGGATTCGAATCAGACGAAGACAAAACAATACGTATTAAATGAAGGGCCCCTGGTTCAGGGAAATCGTTTGGACTCTTTATGACTCCCTGGTTCCCTTATTTCGACCCCAACACTATGGTGGTATCCAAAATGCCGATCTAGATCAGGGTTACACAATCTACCTCTCCATCTTTGGCATCCCCAAGTATTAAAAGGTATAGGGAACTCGTGGGAAAATTTCTCAAGGTCGATATAGAGTGAACCCACAAAGGCGTCTTCACATTCGCAGAATATGTGTTGAAGCTGACCTCGATCAAGAATTACTCGACCACATTATACTTGAACTACAAAAATCAACAATGGTCACAAATACTCGATTATTAAAACACAACATTTCGATGCCATGCATGTCTACAAGTGGGACATCTTCAAAGCATGTGCCCACAAGCCAAAAAGGACAACAACGGGGAAGAAGAGACACCCTCAAAATCCCAAAGGTTGGTGATTCGCAGCATCAAAGGACGTTGAAGCGGAAGAAACAAAAGCATCGAAAAAATGACACAAATGACAATACCAAGCATGACACGATCAACCCACAGCCGGGAAGTGACTGAGCATAACGTTGAGCTAACTCCAATTCCTACAGGCTACACGGATGCAACAGGCAAAAATCCACCCCCGAAAAAAGTAATAAGTGGATCCAAATGCTCCCTATGTGTCGAAGGATCTAATTTCGTAAAAAAGAGCCCCCTAGCGAATGTATACGAGAATCAAATGGTTATATTAACACCCACACCCACAGAATGGAGGTTGGTGTAAAGTGGAAAAAAAAGAAAGGTAGGAAAGAATAATTTTTCTCGCTCTATAATGAGTATGTACAAATCCCGCTTTTAAGGATGAGCACAATACCGCATATGCTATTAGCATCTACAACATGTAATTTTTTCAATCATGATCCGGGTGGATATTGGTGGTCACCCGCCTATTCCACTTGGGGCTCCACCATTGTCTATTTCGGGTTTTTTCGGTTTCGGCACGATTTTACTATTTTTTAGCGATTTTTGGTCCCTAAACTTTCGGAGCCGTTTTGAGGCCCTAAACGACGTTTTTGGGAAAACGGAGGCAACATGAGTCCATGGACCAATGTTGCCCGTTCAAATTTGTAGTCCTCGGATAGATATTTCTAACGAGGTATGGTACGCGTCAAACGGAGATCGTATGCCAAAGTTACGCCTCGGGAAGTTGAAACACCAATTTACCCAAAAGCAGGGGCCCATAGTTTTGGCGCTTCATCTCCTAGGGTTAGGGTTTTGGTTGTTTAGGATTTCCCATTGTTTCTAAATGATAAATAGGCCCTCGAGCCTCATTGTAACACGGTTCGGAGGTGCTGTAGCCGCCACATCTCTTCTCAGAGATAGCTACCAGCGCTCTAGCTAGTTTTATTTCCATTAGATACGTAAGCAAATTTCGGTTCTTTGATATTAATGAAATGTAGTGTTATTTCTACTGCATCTCTATCTTTATGTTTATATGTTTATTCACATATGCTTTCTGCATAAATCCGGATCGGTGGTATCGGAGCGGTCCCGCTCTTTCTCGATCCTTCTTTGCATGTCCCCAACGAGGTTGGGGTATAAGGAGCTAGGGGCTCGATCGGGTGGAACCTTTGCAAGATCGACCCTCGCAAACCTCGACGGACGCCCATGGGGGACGAAAAGAAAGATGAGGGAGCGAGAGATCCTATCAAAATATTGCTCGAGGAGGCCCTCAAAAGACAAAGGAACGTGATGATGGATAACTTTGCTCGGATCCTTCAACGGCTACCCACCGCGAGCGCATCTACATCTAGCGGCCCACTGCGGAGCGCGACTCCTTTTAAGGTACAAGTAAATTTTGACATTCCCATATTTGAGGGTCAAATAGATGCGGATGCCGTAGATAGATGGTTGAATCTGTTAGAAGGATATTTCTCGGTTCATGACTTTTCGTGCCAGGGAAAATATTATTTTTGCACTCCTCAAAGCTACCCCGCATGTTAAGGACTCGGTGGGAAACCTCATCGTGAGAACAAGGACCGAGCAGAACCCTCTCTGATTCTCGTCAGTACCAACTTGGAATTCTTTTCCGAGACGCCAGTCAGAGGAGCAGTACTATCCCGTGGGGAGCTATGAGGACAAGTACATACAATGGACCACGCTGCGACAACAAAGGGATCAAGATGTGCATGAGCTGACGAATCTGTTCCATACCCTCGCGCACAAAGTTGGGTATCAAAGATTGAAGAAACATCCGTGCTAAAGTATCGTAGTTATCCGCACAAATACATTCAGGGAGGAAATGGAGTTCCTTGACATCTCCTCGCTTGGTACGGCATACTCAGGTATGCTCGCCAAGATTGAGCAGAAATTCAAGCGAAGAAGCGAGACTTTGGATCTGCGAATCAAAAAGCAAGGGAAAGGTGCTTCCAAACCACGGAACAAAGGGCCAGAGCCAAGGCATGGCGGTTAAAGACAACTCATCGAAGCCACAAGAAAAAAACGAGCACCGCAAAGCCAAAGAAGGACACGGGAAAGTGGTGTGAGTTCCATAAAAGCTCCACTCACAACACAAGTGAGTGTCGGGCCAAGCGATGCGCTAGTGGCCGAGATGAGGGCTTCGAGTCGGATGCATGCTCGACTCCGAATCGAAAGCTCGAAAAGGCGAATGAAAAAAGGAAAGCAGTTATTGATGTGGAGCCCAATGCCAGCATGTGCCACTGCAAAGATCCAAAAGGAGGAGGCAGAAGATCCGGAGGAGGAGGAACGTCTTTTCCACTCCCGGATGTGGGTAAAGGGCTCCCCGGTGCGGTTCATTGTCGACAATGGGAGCCAAAAGAACCTCATTTCGGCGGACGCCGTGAAGCGTTTGGGCTTGCCGACCCACGACTCACCCACATCCATACACCATCGGGTGGCTTCACCAAGGGACGAGATCTCGCGTCGGACGGCCAGTGTCGCCTTCCCTATAGCATCAAGCCCTTCA
Organism: Pinus albicaulis; assembly: GCA_034641835.2. NCBI lineage: Eukaryota > Viridiplantae > Streptophyta > Pinopsida > Pinales > Pinaceae > Pinus > Pinus albicaulis. The sequence goes on from JAXQQM020091783.1 coordinate 250,480, forward strand.
CGGATGAGGTATTATGTGACATTGCTCCTATTGATGTTTCGATGTATTATTAGGACAACCATACTTGTGGAAGCGTCATGTCGTGTATGAGTCTCGGCCTCGTGCTTGTTATTGTTACTTTGGGAAATAAGTTGTACGAGGGATACCGCGAGGTACCACCTCTGCCGCTATCTCTTTGGTTCTTGCAAAACAATGTAGTAAGCTCATTTCCCAAACCGGGAAATTCGTTTTCCCGATGATCCACCCCAGGGCAAGAAGAAGCGCGTGGCCACGACCTCCGAGACAAGGCTCCTCGCACAACAACAACAACAAATGGATAAGGTTGTGGAGGAGTACGGGGACATATTCACCTCACCCACAGGGGTTCCTCTCACTGATCGTCGAGTCAAGCACCCGATTGATCGACTCCCCGGTGCGCCGCTACCTAATGGACCGATCTATCGACGCTTTGTTCGGAGAATGATGAAATCAAGAGACAGTTCAGAGCTATTGCGTAAAAGGTCACATCGGACCAAGTTCATCGCCGTGTGGGAGCCCGATCGTGTTGGTACAGAAGAAGGATGGGACGTGGAGACTCTTATGTGACTATCGAAGCGACTGAACAAGATCATCTGTCCGAATAGGTACCCAATCCCACGGATTGATGACCTTCGGACCAACTCAAAGGTGCAAAATACTTCGAGCAAGATCGACCCGAAAGTCAGGGTATCACCAGTACCAATTGAACCCTCCGATGTGTGGAAGAGCGCATTCAAAGCCAAGGAAGGCCTTTTCGAATGGTCGGGTCATGCCTTTCGGGTTGACGAATGCTCCCGCCACCTTCATGAGGATGATGGATGACATCTTACGGCCATTCACCAACTCATTTGTAGTGGTGTACTTGGATGATATTACGATCTTGACCCGAGACTTGGGAAGAGCACCTTCACCACATCCGACAAGTCCTCCAAACAACTGCGCAACACAAGTTGTGTGCCAATTTGGAGAAGTGCACTTTTGGCATGACCCGGGTTCAATATCTGGGATACATTATTGATGAAAGAGGGGTGCATGTGGATCCGGCCAAGATCCAAGTCATTCGGGATTGGCAGCCCCAACCACTATAACGAGCTTCGCAACTTTACGGGTCTTGCTAATTTCTATCGGAGGTTCGTGTTGGGATTCTCTCATATCACTTGGCCCTTGAGTCAAGTCACCAAGGGAGGAGCGAGAGAAAAAAAATTTTGGTCGAACCTCAACGAAGGCGTTCACGGAACCGAAAAAGCGCCTGCATTGCGCCGATGCTCACTTTACCGGACTTGCAACGGCCATTTGAGATCGAGACAAATGCCTCGACTATGCTATTGGGGCGGTTCTTACTCAACGAGGGACATCCAGTGGCATTTCACAGTGAGACATTGTCGACACTGATTCGCAAGTACCCCCACATATGACAAAGAAATGTACTCCATTGTGCAAGCTTGTCGACAATGGAAGCATTACATTTTGGGGAAGGAAACAATCATCCACACTGGACCACGAGGCCCCTTCGGTTCATACAGGGACACAAGGGAAGTTGCAAAATGATCGCCATCGAAGTGGTCTACATACTCTGCACATGATTTCATTTGAACATAAAGTATAAGAAGGGTAGCACCAATCATGTTGCGATTGCCTCAGTCGACCACCGATCGTGGCGCTCACCATCGTGCTCAACTCTTGCAGGGCACGAGACTTCGATTGGCCGCTTCTCTATGAGAGTGACCCGAAAGTCGGCCAAACTTACAAGGCACTCTTTGGGGGTACGCAAGTTCCAAATTTTCACCTCCAAGATGCACTTTTATGTCACATGGGACACCTTTGTGTTCCTTCAAGCGAGCGTGCTAAGATGATATGGGAAGCACACTACGGTCGAGTCACTTTGGGCATTTCGGGGTCGAGAAAACGTGGCAATCTGCGAAGTATTTCTATTGGTCGAACCTTGAAAGGATGTCGAGAAGCACATCAGATCCTGCATTGCTTGTGCCATTGCCAAACCGACCATCAAGAAGCAAGGCCTATATACTCCTCTACCTACCCCTAGTCGACCTTGGGAATCCATCTCCATGGATTGCACATGTCAGACCTACCTTCTACTAAGCATGGAAATGATCTGTGTTTTTGTGGTCGTCGACAGATTCTCGAAGATGGCCACTATGGCGGCTGCAAGAAGAATATCACGAGCGAGAAGCCACACAAAATCTTCTTTGAACGAGTGTGGGTGCACTTTGGGGATCCCACAATCTATCATATCGGATTGGGATAGCGGGTTCCTCAGGCACATTTTGGTCCGACCTCTCGTGTCGATGTTGGATACCAAGCTCACCAAGTCCACGGCTTTCCATCCCCAAACGGATGGCGGACAGAGGTCGTCAACGGGAATGATTGTACACATTACGCGCATGTACAATTCAAATCATCCTCGCACATGGGACGAGAGCCTCCCTTATGTACAACATAGTTATAATCGAGCTCTCCATAGTTCAATCGGCCATAGCCCCTTTCGGGTGGGCTTGGGATTCCAGCCACTATGCCCCATTGACGTAGCCATGCCATTTGCGAGTCACTCAGGGCCAATTCAGCTCATGTTCGATCTGAAGTTGACAAAGCCGGTAGCTTCATCGAGCGCATTCAACACATCCGTCAACGGGTTCATGATATATTGGATAGAGCCAATGCCAAGTACAAGCAACGCCATGATCAACAGGGTGCCACACAACTTCAGGGTGGGTGACAAAGTATGGCTACATTTGCGAGAAGGAGCGCCTCACTGGACCCCACATAGCTTCGCCGCTCCGATACTAGGCCGTACACCATCACCAAGGCCGTAGGGAACAATGCATTCGAGCTCGGTATTCCACCATTCCTTGGTTTGCACCCGATCTTCAATGTGGATCGCCTTCATCCTTACTTCCCACCTCTCTGGACACCTCGGACATTGCGAACAACTCACACCAAGCGGGTTAAATCCAGTCGCATGGAGCAGAGCCACCACAGATTGCATCATGGACATGCAAATCAAGAACACTCGCGATGAAGATCCAACTATATCGGGTTGTCAAAGCCGGCCAACTCTGCACCAAGGAAAGTGGTTCACCGGGGGACCAAGTTCGGCAGAAATTTCCTCATCTCATGGAGGAACTTAACGCAATGGGGACCTTTGCTTCCTAAGGGGGGAGGAATGATCCAGGGTGGATATTGGTGGTCACTCGCCTATTCCACTTGGGGCTCCACCATTGTCTATTTCGAGTTTTTCGGTTTCGGCACGAGTTTACTATTTTTTAGCGAGTTTTTCGGGTCCTAAACTTCCGGAGCCGTTTTGAGGCCCGAAACGATGTTTTTTGGGAAAATGGAGGGCAACATGGGTCCATGGACCGATGTTGCCCATTCCAAATTTGTAGTCCTCGGATAGATCTTTCTAACGAGGGTATGGTACACGTCAAACGGAGATCGTATGCCAAAGTTACGCCCCACGGGAAGTTGAAACACCAATTTACCCAAACGAGGCCCATAGTTTTGGCGCTTCATCTCCTAGGGTTAGGGTTTTGGCTATTTAGGATTTCCCATTGTTTCTAAATGATAAATAGGCCCTCGAGCCTCATTGTAACACGGTTCGGAGGCTCGTAGCCGCCACATCTCTTCTCATAGATAGCTACCAGCGCCTAGCTAGTTTTATTTCCATTACATACGTAAGCAAATTTCAGTTCTTTGATATTAATGAAATGAAGTGTTATTTCTCTGCATCTCTATCTTTATGTTTATATGTTTATTCTGTTGCGTTCTGCATAAATCCCGGATCAAATCATGAATAAAATTACAATTTTTCCTTGGGAAAAAAAAGGTCTTGTTATTTCTCTTAAGTTTATTAATGCAATCTATAAATTTTTAAATCCATGGCTTCGATGTGCCGAGTGAGTAGAGGGTATTAAATCCAACTCGGGAGATGGAACGAGCCCTCATATGGGCTTTTAGATATGAATGGGGTTACTATCACCCCCAAAGGAAGCGCTTAGACAACTTGGAACTCTTTGTAACCTAAGCAAATTATGCATCAAGGTGGCGCTCAAATGCAAGCACAAGCTGGGAGAAAGTCATGAGAATGTTTTTGGATATGGGCGAGAGGGATTAACAACTTTGTTATTACACGTTCGCCTAGACTGTATGCCTCTCTAGCTTCTTCACGGAGGGTGATAATTCATATGCGAGTTCTAGTGGATTCACGGTTTTTGGGTGGTCCGAGAAGAAAGGAAAATGGTTAAGGCAACTCCAGGAAAAGGTAATAGTGGATGAGGTGGAAAGCTTGTGCGAGATAAAGGAAAGGTATCGAGTGCGTCAACAATCAACCCTCGGCGGCAAAAGGGGAAGGAAAGCAGACCAAGAAAATATGCAAAATTTACTGCAAACATATGGAGTCAGAACTCCCGACACGGGTAAAATCAATGATTTCCTTATGGGAGAAGGATTTGAACATGAAAATGGAAGTCGACCTCCTGAACAAAGAATGAGAAACCCTAGTTTCGGATCCAATGAACACTAGAGGTCGGTTGACCATGTTCAAACAATCAGTTCACCTATATTGGTCCATGAAATGTTTGATGACGAAGACCATTATGTTAGTACAAGAAGCTAGGGGGACACATGCAGGGCATAATCGAGTGTTATATAGATTCACCGAGACATTCAAGCCATCCAACTGCAGCTACACCATCAAAACGTGTGTCTCGGTTGAATTGAAAGACAACTCTAGAATCCGCATCGAGTGGACATGCTCGGTTCGGGTGCAAAAGACCCGACCCTCGTAGAATTACCAAGATGCACTTGCTAAATTTTGTATCTAGTTTTTCACGATGTAGCCGGCTAGTATTTATTTTAATAGTAGTAAGTTTTATGGGATAATAGACATTATAGTATATAAGGCTTGGAAGGATAGAATCAAACAGTATAAGTTTAAGTTTCGGGTTGGCTTATAACTCATTGAGGTGACCAACAATCTTGGTTTCCTTGGGGAAGGTTGAAGCCACCAAGAATATTATATATGTAACTTACACTATTTTTTACAACAACAAAAAAATGAATAGAGAGACACTACCAAACTTATAAAATAAAAAAATAATACATAATATAATTATAATTTTATTAATTTTATAATTCTTTTAAACCTAGTAATGTGAAATGTTTTATGGAAAAGCGTTAGAAAAAATGTTTTATAATGTTTTATGAAGAGAGAGATTGCACGCAACACAAAACGCATTCACTATGTTCTATTGATAACTGTTACATATTTATATTGATAACTGTTACATATTTATAGTATATTGCTTTCGGCCGCCAATCTTTTGCTTCACTTTGGTGGTGATCGACGCAATTTCGCTGGCTTTCCCGTCCTTTAGTTTTTTTCGCTGTCTCAATCATCTCGGCGTTGTGATTGTCTTCCAAGATTCGCACGTTATGTGCCTTGTCGATGAACCCTTCCATAACCAAACCGCATTCGGTGCAAATGTAATTCCACTCACCTTCATTAACAACCATCTCTGTCTCCTTCTTGCACTCTGGGCAATGTGCATTCTCGATTATTCTCTCATATCTCTTGGGAAATGGCCGAGCCATGCCTTTTTCACAGAGTTGGGAAGCAGAGGCGCAGAGAAACGGAGGCTGACACGTTAATGTCAAAACTTTAGATGCAGCAAATTTGGTTGCTTCTTTAACGAGAAAATCGATAGAGCACCGATTTCATTTCTGTGGTGAACAACTAAATCTCCAGCAGTTTCATTGGCATCCTAGTATGAGATCAGACGATTCTGACGAGGTGCAGAAACCAATTCAATTTCTAATAAGGCGTTTCGCTCAAATTTCAGCAGCAGGGCGGGAATACACATACCATGTTAAACAGTCACGCAAATAATAAGCAAGAATGATAAATCGTGTTATCCATTTCTATTCAAAAACATCCACATATTAATACAGTGTCTAAGACCTTTGTTTCATATTCCCAGAAGTCTCTTTGAATTCTATGACTGTTAAAATTCTGCCACATTAACCCTACAAATTAAGTTTCCAACATTATTTAATAATAACTTTAATTATTATATATAAGATGAGAAAATAAATATATGATGCAAAATGAATACATAGTATTTGGAAGTTAATAAAATAATCCCATGAATCTCGTTAATAAAAGTGATTGCCCGTGAAATTTCACGGAGAGCAGGACTATAAGACTCGAGGGATGGAAAAACGCTGAAAGTATGTGCCTGGTATTATGTGACTCTGGCAATGTCATATGAATGCATATAATGAAAATATGCAAATTAGAGCATGGGACGGTGTAATATGAATGCATAGAGTGGAAATATGCAAAGAAGAAATGTAATACTTACATTAGAGAGGAAAAGGTCAAAAAATCAAACTTCAATGCAATCTTCATTTTATGCCTAGCCTCTCAGTTATAGATTGTAAAATTTTAAAAATGATAATAATATATTATATAATAAAATAGGTATAATGATGTTAATAGTCATCTATATTTTTAAATCATATTTTAAAATTTCAATTTAAGAATTAATAATAAGTAAGTTGATGATAGATATTTATTTTTTATTAAATATTTTAAATATTTTTAGTAATAAAATTAAACGTTAAAATTTATTTAAAAAATAGTTATTTTTTATGAATTAATTTTTAAAAAATATTATATGAATAATGTGTTATATGAAGATGAGTTATGACTTGTTGGATATGTGGTATTAGTAAGATATGATATTGATTTATGGTAAATAAAGCCTATTTTCATGGTAAAGTGGAGATGAATTTCCATCATTAAAAATCGTGTTATATGTTTTTTTAAATGTGTGTGTGCCTATATATGTACGTATTAACTTATATCTTCATTTTTTATAGTTAAAAATAATAATGATGAGACATTTTTATTTTAGAATAGAGCTTATAGAAATTTAATGTAGGGATATAATCCTATGAAATATTTTTGAATATTCTTAGTAATCATTCGAAATTTATTTCCAAAATAATCATAACTTTTTGACATCTATAAATTATTCAAAATAAGATATATATCATCTTTGCCTCTTTAAATTCTTCGAAATGACATCACATTTTATGTATATTGTATCATTAAAGGTGTGTAGATTCTTCGAAATGACGTATTGCATTTTATGTATAGTGTGTACATGTGATGCGCTAATGGTCCTGTTATGCCACGAAAGGTCACTCGTTCATGGTATTTTTTTAATTTTTTTAGTGACGCTCTCGTTAGTGGTATCATTTTTTTATTAAGTTCTACTTCATTCAAAGTAAAATAATATTATTTCTTGTGACGAAAGAGAGGCTTGTGTATAAAAAAAATTATGGTTGTATACATGAATTGTCACAAAAGTGTAATATACAAGGTAGTTGTTGTAAGAGTATTCTATTACTCACAATATTGTGTAAATGTATATAGAAGATGTCCATTATATAGTAATGGAGGAGGATAACTACAACAACTAGATAAATGCAAGTCTCTATGTAAATGTAGTTTCCCCAACCACTTGACCCAGTTGGACCGAGTAGAAAATAAAAATAAATAAATAAATAAAATAAATAAATGAAGGAAGGAAGAAATCGGTGGAGTATATCACATGGTTTTGGCCCAGATAACTCTCAACCAAGGTAATTACTCGAGGTTTCTTTCAAGCAATCGAGATTTAAAAGGACGAAGGAGGAACGGGAGAAAGCATGGATTTGGATAATTTCTCTTTGAATCTCAAGTGAAGGCTCATGCAAGTTTTCAACCAGCGAGGGTTTCAAGCGAGATCCTTAGCCTATCTTCAACGAGATTCATTCTCACCCTAGTTTGCAACCCATCTCCAGTGGTATCGATTCTCACCCTAGCTGGTCAATTTCTTTTCTCTTTTTTACAGTGTGTTTTCCGATCGATAGTCTTTAGGGATTCGTTTTGGGAGAATTTGTTTCTTGTGAAGGAACAGAGAGATCATTAACCTGGACACTCAACATGGACTGAAAGAGTAGGATTTGATCACACTTGTCTCTGGCGTTGGGTAAGCATATATCAAAATAGGAAAACACATTATCGTTTACTATATTTCCCTATGCAGACTAGTTGGGTCATGAACCACCAACTCCTGTTTAACGAGGGCCAATCCACTGTTTGTAAGAAGTGACAGGCACCTTGCTAGGAGAAGGAGCACTTTAACTAGACCCTAGGGCCATCGTTTACTAAAGTTGTGACAAGGAGACTACATTGTTGTTATCGTGTTGTGGAGTGAGGTCGATGGGTCAAAAACGATGTCGACAGCATTAAGGAGTCATACAGAATGGTTTGGAATTCTACTAAGGGTGCAACATTGTCCCAGATCTGTTTCAGTAGATTGCAGGAGGCAGAAGGAGCATGAGATCTCGACGGTCAAGGAAAAACAAAAGTAAAAGGGACGAGAGGGTGTTCAATAGATTTGTCACATCACGGGACAAATTCATTTACTTAATCTTGTGTGGTTGAATATTTGATATATCCTTGTTCACTAGCTGAATTTTTGCCACGTATTTATGTTCACCTATAATAGGTAGGATCAGAATTTTTATCCTTGGTTGGGTCGTGGATGTAATGATCTTCATTTTCATGCCTTGGTGATATTACCTTCGTGTGTGTATTTTCTTTTTGTATGGTTATTGATCTTAAATGCTTGAGTAACGAATATTTATTAAAGCCTCTAATAAATGTAATGAAATAAGAGTTAGGCATTAAATAATTTGGAATATTTATTTCCTACCTTTCTCTACTTTTTTTCATGGGAAATTTACAGTGGTATCAGAGCCACAATCTTAACCATTTGTGTGATTCCAAGAAAATCAAAACAAAAGGTATTGTTATTAGTTGGAAAGGAAGGAAGGGTAGAACTCAAGGAGGAGAAAATAAAGAAGACCAGGGAGAGCTAGAAGAGTTAGACAAACCAATGGGTGATCACGAAAGTACCATGCTTGTAAATGCATTACAAAAGGTTGTCGCCACTCAAGACACAATTGTGGAACTTCTCAAATTGTAGATCAAGCAAACTAAATTGTAAATCAATAATGGGTAAGGTGTCTCTCATTCAGGTGGAGACATTCTATCACATGAACATGCCAACATTAAAAGCAACCCATTCGACAGACCTACTATGCCTAAATTCTATGGTGATTCCTCTAGGAAGCAAGACTCTCCTTCACTAACTGTAAAGAGATTTACAACTTGCATGAAGGATTATGATACATTTCCCCCCAACGTGAAAGAAAATTTAACCGTCAATGACTATTGTTTCATGAGAAACAAAAAACAGAGGAAGGAAACAACATATGGGGGGCCTTAATTAAACCAGAATCTGCAAAACATTGTGACAAAAGTAATTCTTCACTACTTTGATGGATCAACGAAGTGTTCTACAAAATCATGGGTGCAGAATATGGATACATACTTCCAACTTAATCCCATGTGTGAGAAATATGTCATTAAATATTCCATGCTTCATATTGATGGAAAATCATGCAAATGGTGGAAACATGGGATGGTCACTCTAGGACATGAAAAAACAATCTCTTATACATAATTCACACTGTTATTGATAGAGAGAGTTGATAGGAAGGACCATGATTTGTACTTCTGCGAGCTAACCCAACTCCGAAAAACAAGAAGTTTTGAATCTTACATCGTTAAATTTCATATACTTGTAGTTATGGTCTCTTACCTTTCAATGGATCAAATGGTCATGTTATTCGTAGAAGGGTTTTCATAGCCCCTGTGTGGTTGGGTCAGAGCCTATCAACCCGTGACCTTGCAAGATGCAATTAGTAGTGCAAAAGATATGCAGGATGCAGTACAAAAGGCCAAGTTCCTACCCAAACCAAGTATTCCTAGAAAAGGAAATGAATTCACGCAGCAACAAAGGGAGTCGTCAGAGAAGAGAAAGTTGGAAGATGAAACTGGGAAATATATCAGGAGGAGAAGGCTATGGTTCTCTTGGTAGGAACCATGGGCACTAGTGCATCGGTGTACTAAGCGAAAGGACTACTATATTGAATTATTTTAGGATAGAGAAGATGAAGAAGAGGAACCAGAGATGGCTCAGGGATAATCCCAATGTATCGGGGCAGAGGGGGAGACCCAAGAAGGGATTATTGCTTCACTTACAGGGTTCCAAAGATACCACACTATTTTGGTTAGGGGAACCATACAAGGACGAAAATTCACCATGTTGATCGATGGTGGGTCCTCCCACAACTTCATTGATGCATAATTTGTAACTAGAAGAGGATTCGCAACTCAAGAACTTGGAGGATTTACAGTTTTGATTCTTGAAAAGAAGGATAAAAACATGTCATGCATGAAAATAGTCCCTAATATGAGTTTAAAATTGGGGAACTATACCATTATAGATACTATTTTTTTTTTGGATATCCCAGACTCTAATGTAGTATTAGTGGTTCAATGGCTATATTCAATTGGGACTCATACACTAAACCATCAAGCATTGGAATTCAAATTTACAAGTCGGATGGTAAGATGGTGATGCTAAGAGGAATGTATTCATACCTGCCCAAGATTTTGACATCCAACATGATGGAGACATATCTTAGACATGGGAATATTCTGTGGGTTGTGGAGTGTTGAATCATGGAGAAGAAACCAATATAACAACATCAGGAGTATCCACCTGACATCATGGCATTGCTACAAAAGCACGAAAAGATTTTTCAAGATATACCACTAGGGCGACCACCAGATATGGGATTTGAGTACATCATTTCACTAGAGGAAGGGGTCCAAGATGTCATCACTACCCCTTACTTACATCCCAAAGCACATAAGGATGAGATAGAGAAGGAAATATATAATTTTTTGGCATTAGGACACATTTGACCAAGCTCAAGCCCTTTTGCTTCATCCATGGTTTTGGTCAAGAAGAAGGATGGGTCCATAATAATATGCATAAACTATTGGGTGCTAAACAAAAATACCATCAAAATCGATATCCTATCCCCAGAATCGACGAGTTGATGGATGAACTAAATGGGTAAAAGTACCTCTCAAAGACTCATCTTCACTCAGGTTATCACCGGATCAAACTTCAATAACATGACATTCCAAAAATAGCTTTCCGATGCCACTATGGAAACTATGAGTTCCTAGTGATGCCCTTCGGATTGACCAATGCCCCTGTGATATTTCAGTGATGTACGAACCATGTTTTTAACAAGAAGCTACACATATTTGTGTCGATATTCTTCGACAACATCATAATTTATGGTAGAACATGGGAGGAGCATCTACAACATTTGGATGAGGTTTTGGGTATACTAGAGGAACAAAAATTCTATGCCAAAATATACAAATGTGAGTTTGGCATGATAGAAATGTTATATTGTGGTCACTCAATCGGAGGCCAAGGCATCAAAGTGCACCAAGAGAAGATTGAAGCCATTCTAAATTGGCCCACTCCCAAAAATGTAACAAAATTAAGGAGCTTCTTGGGTATTTGTACTTATTATAGGAGATTTTTTAAGGGATATTCACATCTGGAAGCACCTCTTACTCACTCGACTAAAAAGGGAGCATTTTTATGGACAGAGAAAATGCAAGAGACATTTGAGTGAATGGAGAAAGTGATGAATTTTTCCCAATTCTAGCCTTGACGAACTTCTCCCAACCATTTGTATTGGAGTGGGATATCTCTAGGAAGGAATTGGGGTTGTTTTAGCAGATTCATAATTCGATTTATTTTCAGAGTAGGAATCTTTAGGATTATGAGTGTTATTATTCCATTTATGACAATAAATGTTAGAAATTATGCATGCACTGACCAAGTTTTGACCATATCTAGTGGCCATTAGGTTGGAGGTCAAAACTAATCATAATAGTCTCAAGTACTTCCTAGATCAAGAGGGATTAAACGAGAGGAAAAAAAATGGATTAGAAAGATCCAAGCCTATGACTTTGAGATGGAATATTTCAGAGAAAAAAACAATGTAGTAGCATATGCCTTATCTAGGAGACCAACTATCTTCTCCCTCATAGACATTGTGGAAGACTAGAAGTCCCATCTTAATGGAAAATCATCAAACAATTGATAAAGAGTTATCAATGGCACTATTTATTATAAGAATCGAATCTATCTAGTACAAGAGTCCTAGTTGAATATGAAGATCATACAAGTAGCCCATGACTCCCCTCTAGTGGGACATCCAGGATTTTTAAAGACCTAAAATACCATTAGGGAGATGTTCACATGGAAGGGACTCAAGGGGAACATTATCAAATATGTCCAAGAATGTGGTACCTATCAGAGCAATAAGGTTGAACACACACAACCAATAGGGTTGTTACAGCCATTGCCCATTTCAAAAAAAATGGGAGAGTGTCTTCATGGATTTCATTATAGGGCTACCCTCATCCCAAGGAAAAGATTCCATCTTCATGGTGGTAGATCACCTGACCAAATATTTCCACTTCACTGTGATTTTCTCGAGAAGCTTTGCATCTCAAATCGCAGCATATTCTTCCAAGGAGTATTATGTCTACATGTTTTTCCCAAAACCATTGTCAGTGATCGTGATAGCATGTTCATGGGAGGATTATTGTAGGATTTACTCATGTTAGTAGGCAAAAAACTCACTCCTAGTACAAGTTACCATATATAGATAGATGGACAGACATAAGCAATAAATAGATGGGTGGAGGGTTACTTACGAAACTATTTCACAGGGAAACAAAAATCATGGGCCAAGTGGTTGTATTTAGGATAATATTTCTATAACACTGCTTACCACATGTCGATAGGGATGGCACCCTTTCGAGCCTTATATGGATATGAGGAATTGTATTTTGCAGACAACTAATTTGGAGATAGTAGGGCACCATTAGCCAAGGATTGGATCCAAGAATGTCAAGATATTCTCTAGGAATTCAAGGATAACCTACATACTGCTCAAAATCGACAGAAGTTATATGTAGATCAATAGAGGCTAGAAATAAGTTTTGAAGTTGGAAATGAAGTTTACCTCCAGCTACGACATTACACACAGTATACCTTGAAGTAGAAAGGAGTATAAAAGTTAAAGCCATGATTCTATGGTCCCTATCAAGTTATCAAAAAAATAGGAGAGGTGGCATATGAATTGGAGCTTTCAGCAGAGAGAAGTTTTCATAACATATTTCACATTTCTTGTTTGAAGAAGGAAGTAGGGGAGAATGTCAAATCGTCACCTGATTTACCCCCATTAGATGAGGAGGGAAATCTTCAACTAGTTCCAAAAGAAGTGTTGGAAGTTATAGAAAGGAGGCTCTGGAGTAGGATTATCTGAGAATATATGGTACGATGGAAATATTTTCCCACCAAAGATGCTATGTGGCAAAGAGAGTACATATTGCAGCTTCCATCATTGAAATTTATTAAGGGCAATAAATTTTTAGAATAGGGGACTATAATATCCCCAATGAGTTCATTTAATTGAACCAAGTAGAAAAAAAAAGTTTAAAAAATATAAATAAATTAATTAATTAAGGAATAAATGGCATAGAGCACATGGTTTTTCCCCAGGTAACTCTCAGCCAAGTTAATTTCCCATGGTTTCCTTCAAGCAATTGAGCTTTAAATGGATAGAGGAGGAATAGGACCAATCATGGATTTGGATAATTTACATTTTCATCTCAATTGAACGCTCAAGAAATTTATCAACCAACGAGGGTTTTAGGAGAAATACTTAGCCTATCTTCAATGGGATTCACTTTCACCCTATTTGGCAACCTAGTTTTGGTGGTATTGATTATCACCCTAGCTAGTCAATTTATTTTCTCTTTTTAGCAGAGTGTTTTCTGATCGAAAGTATCTTGGGATTCATTTTGAGTGCACTCGTTTCTTGTGAAGGGATGGAGAGATCATTAACCTGGTCTCTCAACCTGGACTGGAAGTTTAGGAATCGATCACACTTATCTCTGGTTCTGGGTATGCATAGATCATGGTAAGAAAATAAACTATCATTTACTATACACTTGTCTATAGTTTGGTTGGGTCGTGAATCATCAACTTTAGGTTACCATGGGTAAATCCACTATTTGGAAGGGCTGAGAGACACCGTGCCAAGAGAAGGAGCACTTTAAGTAGAACACAAGTCCATCATTGATTGAAGTTGTGAAAATGAGACTACATTTTTTATATAGCGTTGTGGAGTGAGGTCGACGAGTCAAAATCATCGCTGACAACACTAGTTTCATCTCATTTTACAAAGATCTTAGTTTGGGTTCAAAAAAATTTCTTCAAAGTTTGGATTTAAGAGCATTTCTTGGAAGCAAACTGATTTTACAAAGAATTATTTTGGGTTTAAAAAAAAAAATTGGAAGACATTTCTTGGAGGAGGCCTGATTTTGGCAAAAATTGTTTTGAACTTAAAAAAATTTCTTGGACGTACATTAAAAAGACATTTCTTGGAGGTATGTACATGATTTGAGTTGAAGTAAATCTTTTGAGCTTTGTTTCATTTTTATAAGACATTTTTCTCTCGAATTTTTTAAAGTAAGTGTTTTGGATTGGAGTAAGTATTTTTTGCAAAAAATTTAAACTGAATTTTTTTAAATTAAATCTTTTGTGATATTTTTTGTAATTGAGTTATTTTCTAATTTTTTGAAGGAAATTTTTTGAACTTAATACCCTATTATCATGGGAAATCGAAGAACTTGTGCGAGAAAATATGATCGAAAAAGAGACCCTGAGGAACGTAGAGAAGAGACGAGACAATCTCGCAAAAGAAAGTTAGAAGCCCTCTCAAATATTGAAGAGAAAATCAACCTCAAGCAGAAATTGAAGCAGGTATGTAAATGTAAATATTATGATCTATTGATATATTTAAAATTTACCTAATGTAAAATGTGAAGCTTAATTTTTATTTGATGAACTAATTTGAAAAATATTTTGTTTAATGTAAACAGGCAGAGATATTCCTCAAAATATTGAAGAATAAAATCAACCTCAAGTAGAAATTGAAGCAGGTATGTAAATGTAAATATTATGATCTTTTGATATATTTAAAATTTTCCTAATGTAAAATGTGAAGCTTAATTTTTATTTGATGAACTAATTTGAAAAATATTTTGTTTAATGTAAACAAACAGAGATATTCCTCAAAATATTGAAGAATAAAATCAACCTCAAGCAGAAATTGAAGCAGGTATGTAAATGTAAATATTTTGATCTATTGATATATTTAAAATTTTCCTAATGTAAAATGTGAAGCTTAATTTTTATTTGATGAACTAGTTTGAAAAATATTTTGTTTAATATAAACAAACAGAGATATTCCTCAAAATATTGAAGAATAAAATCAACCTCAAGCAGAAATTGAAGCAGGTATGTAAATGTAAATATTATGATCTATTGATATATTTAAAATTTTCCTAATGTAAAATGTGAAGCTTAATTTTTATTTGATGAACTAATTTGAAAAATATTTGAAATTTTAGATATATTTATTAATTTAGTTATTTATTGAATATGTACTATTTTTTCGAATATGTACGGATGAAATCACTATCGATAATGAGATGTTAGAAAATGTTGACACTCACACATATGGAGATAAAAAACCTGACCATGTTATACGATATCGTGTTAACTGCATTTTTGAAAAATATTTCTTAAATGAGCGGGTGACAGTTCAGGCTCAAATGTTGAAAGGTATCCTATCATTAAGGAAATTAAAAGAAGCTACAACACTATTGGGTATTCGAAAATCAACCAAAGATAAAAAAATGAAGGAAGATGTGATAAAAAATATGAGTAGTGCTATAAAGTCAATTAAGAGATCTAGAGAGAAATATGTTTCAATTGTACGTAGAGGAATACAGATGGCAATGGTTTCATCAAGTACTCAAGAGAATCGTTTGGTAACATCTATGGCACGAGCACTGGGAACCTCGTGAAAAAATTTGCACAAACATCGGAAATTTCGGTTGCAAATAGATGTAAATGATGAACTCGCTTGTTGGAGAGCTATTTGTAGGCAACCATACAAAGATAGACTTGGATAAAATGTTAAAAAAATAATATATGAATATTGGAAGAACAATTCGCGTGTTTCACCAACTACAAGACATGTGATGCGAAGAAGAATAGCACGAAATCGGTACGAAGAACATGAAAAACATCTCTTGGAAACCACTCGGATAGATTTATTCAACAATTTCAAAGAAGAGAATCATCAAATTCATGTTTCAATCAGTGCTTTTGTTCAACAAAAACTATGGTATGTAAAAACTATCACCGTACATGACACTTGTTGTTGTTGTTATCATATGGAATTTGAATTATATTATGACACATTCCTTGATTTCGGTAGAACATTATGGAAGGATTCACCTCCTCCTTCCACTATCCGTGAATTCATATCTCAAATTCTATGTGAAAGAGAAAGCGATGAACTATTTTACAAAAAGAAATGTGTTGGTAGTAAAAAATGCGATGATTGTGGAAATTTGACTAAATTTCAAAACAAATATCGTATTGATATAAATGATCAATCATTGTCCAACATGAAAGTGAAATGGAAGAGATATGAATATATCCATACATCGATTCAAGGTGAAAATAGTGTTAAAAGAATTGAATTACGAGAAGAATAAATTTTTGTGATAGAATTTTTGAGAAAGTTTGAGGCAGAAATTTACAAATACACCAAGCATTCCCATAGAGCTCAATGGCAAGACTTTCAATTCAAAAAATCTCGTGAAGTTTTTCCACTAGGGACCATTTTTTGAGTGATTGATTTTGCAGAAAACTACACATTTGTTCCACAAAAAGAAATTCAGAGTGAATACTATCATTCTGACCAAGTCTCCATGCTCGTCCATATTCTATATAGACATGTTGAACAAAATGTCGATCATATAGAAAGCACGAGTGAAAATCGACATATCATTAAAGAATATCACTTTTATATAAGTGACGATCGTACACATGATACATGTTTTGTACAACATTGTTTTGGAAGAATTTATGATTCATTGAAAAATCATGGAATAACATTCAATGAACATTGGATATGGTCAGACGGATGCGCAGGTCAATTCAAATCTGCACGATCATTTTTTTGGTTGTGTTGTCTTCATAAGAAAACTTGCATTAAACATTGTTGGAATTTCTTTGAGACTGGCCATGGAAAAGGAGAACATGACGGTGCAGGAGCATGCATAAAACAAGTACTTCGAAGATATCAAATGAACCACTCTGCAAGCCGACTTGTGAACGCTGAAGAAGTTGTTCAATGGTGCATCGTTGCTCTAAGCCATGAGAGAAACCCATCAAGAGAAGTGCGAAGGTACATTCAATTTAATTTATATTGGAAATCTAATTTTAAACATTGTACATTTATCATGCAATAATTATCTTTGATTGTATTTTGATATCATATTTACAAATTCTTCTTCTAATTTTCCATATAAAGGTTTTTCTGGCATATTGGAATCGAAGACGTAGTTAGATCAATTGGAAATGACGTTGAAACAATAAAGGAACTCGAAATTTGCATTCAATTCAAACAAATTCGTCCAGAAATGTGTTTGCATTGGATAAAAGAAAATATTCTTGTTTTTGTGATGTTTGCATAGACAACACAAAATCCAATGACGTTTGTGAAAACAAAATGTATTTGAACGATTGGAAACATACAGAGCTAAATACAAAGGGAAAAATGTTTGTTGCAATGTTTGAAGAAATGCAATCAGAGGAAACTACAATATCATCCGATGGTGATCGATTTTCTGATCTTGTTAGAGAAGGTAACATTTGAATTACTTTATAATGATTTAAAGATCTAGAAATAAATTTAAATATGCATAATTTTGTTAAATTTATTTTATTGTGCAGGAGATGTTTTTGTTGTAATTGCACCTATTAACAACAATGAAAATGTGAAGTGTTATTTGATGTGTTGCATTGAACGAAAAATGAAATTATTACAAAACTATAATGATCACGGATTTCAATATGACAGAGGGTCTATTATACTGAAAGGTTATTTTTTTCAGACAAACTCATCAAAGTGGAGACTTTGTTTACTTTGAAGACTATGAACCTGATTCCATAAGTTGTCAATATAGTCACTTGGTGTGTGCAGCACGCATAAATTTTATAGAAGTTCAATCAAAGAAAAATTTGAAAATTAAGAGATGGAAAATGTCAAAATCCGATCATGAACGGATTATTGAGGATGGAATTCCATTAGAGTTTTTTTTGAGTGAATTGTCCAACAATTTATTATCTTTGGATTAAATATGTTTTAGAACTTCCAGTACTCAACTAAAAATTGAGCTGCTTATGTTATTTGTGCAAGTGTTTGCACAGGTACAAATTGTTTAGGTACAAGCACGTGCTCTAGTATCAACTGAAAGTAGTTTTTCTATACATGTGCATTGATGAAGAATGTTATATGTATTGGATATATATATGTGTGTGTGTGTGTGTGTGTGTGTGTGTGTGTGTGTGTGTGTGTTCTAGAATGAAATTAATTGTTCTATTTTTACTATGTGCATTGATGAAAAATTATTTACGTACTCAATATATATGTTCTAGAATGCAATTAACTGGAACTAGTTTTTCTATGTGCATTGATGAAAAACTAGTTGGATTTTCTGGTAAAAAGTATGGAAAATGTAAATAAATCATCTGCAGTATAGTTTTGTACGAAAATTCTTTTTAGACAAGAGACTCAGAGCACTTCTCCGACTTTTGGTGGGATTTGACCCACATCTCTAATCTGATTGAAAATCTAGTACAAAATTTGCTTGTCCAATGGTCAGATATGTTCAATGTGCATTGATGAAAAATGTTACTTGTCTTGGATATATATGTTCTAGAATGCACAATTAATTGTTCCAAGTAGTTTTTCTATGTGCATTGATGAAAAACTAGTTGGATTTTCTGGTAAAAAGTTTCCACAATGTAAATAAATCGACAAGGCTACCTATTTGAGTGCATTAATGACATTGACCCAAATTCAACAAACATATATATGTACTAGACTTATATTTCCAATCAAAATTAAAGGGATAATTTGTACATATATCTACTTCCTTAAACTCTTTTTTCAATTAGAGCTCAATTGATACATGGTTAGTTGCATTGAAAAGTTATGTTCTTCCTATTGGAAATTTTTTCATTCAAACAAAACTACATGGAGAGATCAAAATCAATATTAAAATTCCAAATGTACTTCAACCATCCAAAAGGGATTTGTGCAACATTACTTGACATGCCATGCCAATTATAGTGAACAACTATCCAATATAAACATTTAACATTATATACCACATGTGCCAAATGTAGATTGAAACCATCCAAAACTTTAAAATTTTAAAAAATTTTGATAATATATCGTGCAAAATTAAACATCACATGTGAAATGTAGATTGAAACCGTTCAAAACTTGAGTTTAAAAACTTTAAATTATATATAGATCATTACTTCACATGCCATGCCAATTATAATTCAACTAGATCCAACAGAAACATTTAACATTATATAGCACATGTGCAAATGTAGATTGAAACCATCCAAAACTTTAAGTTTTAAAAACCTTTTGATTATATATTGTGCAACATTAAAACATTAAACATTTAAAGTTCATTAAATATCACATGCAAAATGTAGATTGAAACCATCCAAAACTTTAAAATTTTAAAAACTTTTGATAATATATCGTGCAACATTAAAACATTAAACATCACATGCGAAATGTAGATTGAAACCGTTCAAAACTTGAGTTTAAAAAACTTTAAATTATATATAGATCGTTACTTCACATGCCATGCCAATTATAGTTCAACTAGATCCAACAGAAACATTTAACATTATATACCACATGTGCAAATGTAGATTGAAACCATCCAAAACTTTAAGTTTTTAAAACCTTTTGATTATATATTGTGCAACATTAAAACATTAAACATTTAAAGTTCATTAAATATCACATGCAAAATGTAGATTGAAACCATCCAAAACTTTAAAATTTTAAAAACTTTTGATAATATATCATGCAACATTAAAACATTAAACATCACATGCGAAATGTAGATTGAAACCATTCAAAACTTGAGTTTAAATTTTTTTTGATTATATATATCATTACTTCACATGCCA
Organism: Pinus albicaulis; assembly: GCA_034641835.2. Classification (NCBI taxonomy): domain Eukaryota; kingdom Viridiplantae; phylum Streptophyta; class Pinopsida; order Pinales; family Pinaceae; genus Pinus; species Pinus albicaulis. The sequence continues at coordinate 270,669 of JAXQQM020091783.1, forward strand.
TGCCAATTATAGTTCAACTAGATCCAATAGAAACATTTAAAATTATATACCACATGTGCCAAATGTAGATTGAAACCATCCAAAACTTTAAGTTTTAAAAACCTTTTGATTATATATCGTGAAACATCAAAACATTAAACATTTAAAGTTCATTAAATATCACATGAAAAATGTAGATTGAAACCATCCAAAACTTGAGTTTTAAAAACTTCACATGCCATGCCAATTATAATTCAACTGTCCAATAAAAAAATTTAACATTAAATATCACATGCCAAATGTAGATTGAAACCATCCAAAACTTTTAACTTTTAATTTAACAAAAAAATATAGATCACAACATTACTTCACATGCCAAATGTACTCCAAGCATCCAAAACTTAAATTTTAAAAACAAAACAAATTATAACACATATGTCATTACATAACATGCCAAATGTAGTTCAGATGACAACATTAATTTATAGATGAAAACATTACTTCACATTCACATGCCAAAAGTACTAAAACCATCCAAAAATTAAATAAAACAAATTATATTAACAATGTAATAAAATATGTCCAAAAATTGTAAATCTCACAAGTATAAAACTGTATCAAGTTTAACAAATTTTAAGACCATCCAAAGTTTGAAAACAAATCTACAAATCATGTTCATCAAATAGAGACGGATTTAGCGTCTTCCCTACTAGGGTCTCAGTCTGCGCCCTATCATGTGAATGGGAAACCTACATACACAATGCACATGTACTTGAACATTAAAATTTGATGTTTTAAAAATGAATGAGAATATATATATCTATAACTTCATGTAAAAACAAAATATAACAAAAAAATCATGCAATACCTCATAAGGTTCCCTCTCCATTTGATGAACAAGTTCTCCCATAGGAATATCTGCAACAGTAAACTCTACAATATACATGTACAGTTATATACATACATATATATATATATATATATATATATATATATATATATTAAAAACTTTCAAATGAAAATGCACGTGTACATATATAAACTTATTTTCAATAATTTATTAAAAAAAGGAACTAAAGACAACTTGTTCAAATGCTGTGGATGTTCCTATCTCCATCACTAGAGTCCGCAGATTAAATAAATCTTCTATAGGAACCTAAATTCAAAATTTTTTAAATAACTCAAAATATAGATCTCTCTCTCTCTCTATCTCTCTCTCTCTCTCTATATATATATATATATATATATATATATATAACTTTTAAACATAAATTTTAAACTTGTGAAAAATTGTCCATACTTGTGGCTCATCTCCCAAGGAAGTAGAAGGTACATCTCCCAAGGAAGAAGAAGGTACCGCCATCCCAAAAACATCAGACAGAATCGGTACCTGTTAAAACATTTTATCAAATTATATATATACATATATGTACATATGTGGCAACAATTATTTATTTTAGAGTCACTTAAAAAACACTAACATTTGCCAACATATCATGATGGTCAGACCCATCTGCATTGTTTGAACCAGAGGTCCCGAACGTGATATTAACATTTTCGTCACGCATCATGCCTGAGAACTGCAAATGGTGTTTTAACATATAATCATACATTTTTGCTAGATTAATGTATACATACAAATAAATGTATACATGTACATACACATGTATTTATTACAAATTGTACACATGTATATGTAAAAATAATTTCAAACCCTAAGGTCACTAACACATACTGTTCTGGTGCCCTCTTTCTCATGAAAAATTAGGTCTTGCAAACCATTACGAAAATTTATTGCATATGTTCGAAGATCTTCAACATTCATGTTGTAAATCTCCTCATCTGTACAATAAACAAAATTGGCACGTGCATTTTCACGTGCTCTTTTTGATTTAAACAAAGATCGACTCCACTCAATCCGCTATGAACATTGTCGATCATAGCATCCCTTGCTTCTCGACTTATTTGAGAAGTCGCATCCATCTCTGATCACAGAGTTTCAACTCGAAACGGTTGACTCACCAATGGCGGCTCAGGGCGAGGCAACTCCACATCTCTCTTAGCACCCTTATAGTCATATAATCGACCTTTCCCTAGACCAAAAAATTCTGAAGGAAGGTCATTGTAGTTGGGTTTCATACCCAAAAAAAATTCTGCATAAAACTTTTGTGCAAAATAAACAGGAACCTCATCGTTCCATGGAAGCCTTCCATAGGCCGCAAGATGTCTATCATACAAATAACGAGCTTTGTCTGGGTGCTTGAAATACTGCACCTTCAACATTTTTCTTTTTGGCCCTTCCTTATAATTAAACATTGACTTGGCCACTTCTTTTGTAACTTTTTGTTTTACGTCCTCCCATTTATCGGGACCCATCATTGTTTCTTTTCTCTTTCTCATCATTTCTACAAATGAATCAGTCGTTGGCCCAAGATTTTTGTACACATTTACCATTTCACCCAATGAATGTGTAACTATTTCAAGGCTTTGTCGACTCTCAGCAGGTAGAGACAAAGCCACGAGATCTCTTTGCAATTTTGCATGAAGTCTTTCACACCTTTGTAAGGTGCATTCTGCCATGTTGATTTCCCATGGTATATCAGTAATCTCGGCCGGATAAGTTGTGCTGGGTTGACAGCCTTCTTCTTGAATGTAGCGGGCTGCCCTGCGTCTATTTTGACCACTAGTTCGAACATTTTTGGCCTCTGCATCAATATATATATAATTTCGTATATTAGAAAAAACACGTGTAAAAAAATTTGTACAAATTTAATGAAAAAATATTGAAATTGATGGCAACCTTGATGTTGTTGGTTAACATCTTCTCCAACATGACCCTGCTGAGAACCAGACCCAGAATGACGCTGCTGAGAACTAGACCCAAAATGACCTTGTTGAGAACTAACAGTCGTTGAATGGCCTTCGGGGGAATAAATCACCCCCTTCATGCAACCTGATACCACTCATACCTTGATCAGTTGAACCATGGCCACGTTCCATGGATGGAGTAGAAACCCTCTCCTCTTACCTCCTAAAAATTAAAATATGAAACTTATTAACAACTAATTTAACTCACAAAGTTAATAAAAAATCAATTCCATATGTACACACATGTATGGAGATTTAAGATTATATTTAAATACCGTGAACATCCCCCGATCCCTGAACCTCCATATGGGATTCGGCTGATCTTTGTCGTTCATCATCCATGATATATATCTATTGGTCGACATTTACACAAAATAGATTTCAAAAAATCAATTTGTAATTTAGTGTACACAAATTATGTGGAACACAACTTTCAAAGCAATAATTGATCATGTGTGAAACTAAATTTAATCGAAAAAGAAATTATAAAAATGATAAGTTCACCAAATTGTGCTTTACATGGTGGGAGCACACTTGGTATAAAATTTACCACTTATACACTTTAGTTTGTGGGAGAAACAACACATGTACATAGTTTACCTTAAATTTGTTATGTTTTATGGATATTAAAATAAAGAACTTCTATTTAGATCCATTCCAGAGATTGACTATAGGGGAATTTACTAGATATGTCACCTTTCATAAAAGATGAGATCCAGAGGCTACCTGGCCCTTTACAGACTCTACCTATAGAACTTGTAGAAGTAAACACTAGAGGAATTAACAATATCAAAGAATTTTTTCACGCTCAAACACAGGAATATGTCTCTTTCCCTACGCAAAAAATTAGTTCAAGGTAGTTAATCTTCATAGACATGTCATCAAGCAGGTCAATGTGATCATCCCCAACTTACTTTTCATGAAATTAGGCTTGGAATCCTCTACAACCTGGTGGATGGAGTTGAATGGGAACTAGGTCAAGGCCTTTACAAAATGCATGCTAGTGAATAACACTTACTAGGTTATGCCAACAAATAAAGTGGGAGAAATGTTTTCTCCTCGAGGTTATCCAATTGGGTGTGTAATAACAACTTCACCCATTTCCTAACAGGTTTCTCTCTTAGGTTACAAAGTGTCTTCACCTTATTAGTTATATATTTTTCAATTTCCCATGGATTCCTTGAATTTTTTCTCCTACCATCTCCCTCTCTCACTCCCCAAATTATTGTCATCAAACATGCCCCATTGAGGATCTAGAGCAATGTTTGCACCATACTTAGAACTGTCATTGCTGCTAATTGAAATTGGAGTCATGTATACTATATTTCTTGCTTAAGTGGCTCTTACTTGGACAATATCCTAAGATGAGTTTGACATGATGGTCATATGAGGTTGGAAGCTACTTAGTGTAATTTTCCTTAAATATTAAAAAAAACAGAGCAAAAATGTCATTTTCGATCATTTTTTATTAGCTTCTGCATACAGCAAATGTTATCACAATTGCAACACAATCATGTTCCATGAGAATGAATTATGAATGTCACAAGCCAAATGGAAAGGAAATTTGCATTCATTTAGGCAAAATAAGGCTATGACATTAAGGTCCATGCTAGAAAAAATTATGCAAATAAAGTTGCTAAGTCTTGATCTACTTACCATGTGTTTCAAAGCCATAACGAAGGTTGGCTTTGAGAGTGTCCTCTCAAAGCCCTGTCTTGAGATGAAATTTAATTCAATGTCTCTTAGAGTTGCAAGGTGGAATTGATAGAACTATTTGATTTCTTTACCATAGATGAATATCTCCTTTCATCTATACCTTTCTCTACCATCTTATTTCCAAGTGAAATGGGAATTTTCACATTTTGAATGCCATTACCATGTAATTTGGTAGCCTGCTAGCTAGACCTATCACAAGTAAGGTTGTCATACCAAACTATTTCTCTTGCTCAACTCAGTCACCATGAATCTCTTCTCACACTGCTTACCATATAAGATCTTCAATTGTACATGTCACGCAAAGTTGGGGGTTCTAGGTCTACACCTATTAGGTAAAGTTACATATTTTATGGCATTGTGGTCCTTAAATTTGGAGGTGTTCCACCTGAAAAAGTAGGCATTAAATGTGGATGAAAAGGATTTGTTTTAACTTTGATAGAATTTCCTCGTGGAATTACTGAATTTCTCGACGACATCATGCTAGCTTTGCTTAGAGAAGAAGGTTTTGGAGGATAAATTGAATTCTTTCGACTTATTTTTGGCATTGAAGTTTGAAATAGTAGTTTTGATGACTCCATTGATGACCTTGATGAGGAATTTGATGCACACAATATTGACTTTGAAGATGGTTTAGAAGATGTTGAAGAAGTTGTAGATTTTGGTGTTGTCACTGAATGTTTCTTTGTTTTTGGACTTGATCAAGACACAATTTAACTTTACAAGCAGATTGAAGACCTTGAAGAGGTTTTAGATTTTGTTGTTCTCACTGAAGGTTTTTGTCTAGTTTTGTTTCTTAAACCATCATTTCCATAGGACATTTTTGGTGAATAGATTCTTGACCTTGATGAGAGAATATGATACCTTGAAGAGGCTACATCTTTTGGTGACGTCACTAATTGTTTCTCTATTATTATGTTTGTTAAACATCTCACTTAGGGCGAGGCAACTCCACATATATTGTACAGTTTATGGGACAGAAATCAATATGTAGAAATATTCACTTGGTTTTTATAATTGGATAGAAAAATGACTTAAAATGACCTTGTATGTCTTCTCATTTTAGAGCTCAAATTTTTAGGAAGGATTTAAGTATCCACCTTTCAAGAATCACTAGAAGAGGTTGATAAAGAATATAGGAAGACAAAAAACTAACCAGTGATGTAATAAATGGACTTCTTGGGAGGTAGATTGGCATATGGAATTTTGGTAGCTAGAACTTTTCCAAATAAGTGAATGTATTTGAAAACCAAACCTCTAGTTTATTTTGGTTTAGACAAGGTCTAGCATTTGAAAATTGAATTCCCTCTTTCTTCCTCTTACATACATTCCAATGATCGAAATCTAGATTGAGGGAAAAAAAATTCCTAAATAAAAATTTTGCATTTTATTTGTTGTACACATGAGTTTTTAAAAGCTAATTAACTCATAAATTTCTCACAAAATACACTTAAAGCTTGACACAAACCCCTTCCCAATTGGCTAACTTTAGACGATCCTAAACACATTTTTATTTAACTAATGAGGGAGATAGCCCAATAAAACTAGTTTGTTCATATTCAAATCAAGTTGGTATCAAAGTACAATTTAGCTCATTTTAGTCAAGGTTAGTTAGAAGAATTAGCTATTGGTTTATGTCTTCAATTTCCTCTCAAAATGAATGTGTACGTGCTTTTGAGAGACACACTAGAGGAATAAGGTCCAAATTTTTGATGAAAATGTGCTATGAAATTAAAGGGTTAAAGGAAAACATGTACAAGGCATAGTTGAGCCAAATGTTGTTGAGGAAGGGCCCAATTATTTGGCTCTTGGTTATGGAAAACATGATGGAGAATGCTCCAAAGCCAAGGAGGCACATGAAGCTGTTCCAAGAAGGACTTGTATTTCGTGTTCATTACCTCAAGCTTGTGAAGTTTGTGTTCATGATGAATGGAAAATTTTGACACCCACTTTGCAAGAAGATGTTAATAAACATGCAGCTAATGAGAATGTAAAATAAGAGGATGTTGAAAGCTCTATATAGTCATTGAATTCATTGCTAGTATTCAGAGGAGAGCCACTACCTCATCAAATTCACCTCCTCAAGAAGGCGACAATGGTGAATTTTCAAGGTATAAATTTGCCTTTAATCAAATTGCTTTTGATTATGATAAAGATGGTAAATATTCACATAAGATATAGAAAAGAACTTGCACATGTTCCTTTTGTGGTTTGAATAATCATAATGTTTATAGATGTTGGAAGAAGATATCCATGCACATTGAAACTTTCTAAATAAATGAGGCAAAAATTCAAAGGCCCATTAGACAAGGAAAATGATGGTGAAAATAAGATGCAATTGTTTATTACTCATTGCCATAAGAAAGGTCACCTTCTAGACAAGTGTTGGACTTTGTATCCAACAAGTCATCCACAACATTTGAAGAAGGTGGAAAGAGATAACGACAAGAATGGAAAAGAGGATTCCATAATCGATGAGGGTCAAGATGATTCACATGATGAAGTGCAGCTAAAAGAAGCGCCATTGAAATGGTTTGCTAACAGATGGTTAGATTTCTTATCCAATTAAGGCCTTGCATGTATTTTGATGTTTCATGAATTTCTTTTGAAAATTCAAAGTATGGTGCATGTTGCATGAAGCAAGATGTTGAAAGTAGAGTTATGTTGACACACTTAAATGCAAAAAATATGGAAATTTGTACATGAGCTCTATTATTTGAATTGAGAGTCAGTTGTTTGAAGAGGCATGTTTTGTCGACTTGTGTTTGGTTCATGGTTTTGTACACCAATATCTAAGAGTACATGGAGATATTCACATGATGTGAATTTTTTTTTCTTTGAAGGAGAAAAATGATATGTCAGCGAGCTATGTTTCTTGCATGATGTGTTTTTCAGTTTGATAGTTTTGTTTGTGACAAGACGTCACAAGATTTTGGGAAGGTCCACTCTTGAGCGAGAGCCTCATGATTACAACCTAATCATGAGAATCAAATGGGAGTGCATCCTTATTTTGAAAACAAATAGGTTTCTAAGCTACCTAGGACTCAAACCATTATTTTTAAATTTGAAATATCATGGTGTGTTGTTTCAATGCCTGAATCCACAACCCTAACATAAATTGTTTTATTCTTTTTTTGCAGGATTTAGTTGGTTATATTAAAAGTTAGTTGAATTTAAAATTCTTGGCTTAGTGGCATGAACCAAACATATTGTACATATTAAATGAGGAATTTCGCTCTCCCGATCATTTATAAATCACCCATATCGCCAAGAAAACATGTTTTAAAAGAACATACTTTGGTATGGGAAAGACCTTAGGTTTCAAATATTATAAGAAGGTTTTTGATATGGTTGAGAAAATGTGGAAAATAGAATCCATAAACAAATTATTTTTCAAAACGTATTACTTTCAAAGTATCGACAAGGAATGTACAAGGGTGTTCAATGAATGAACGCTATTTATTTAAATTCCATGATGTATATCTTACTCATAATTTTAACAAATTATTAAATAATGATCTAGATTGGATAATTATATTATTTGTCATATATTTTGATGCTTATAGAGTGAAAAAACTGAAAGAATCAACTTTTAGGGTCATTTTAATGGTGGGTGGAGAATTGGGGTCTAAAACCTTTTGGAGTCATTTTGAGGTATTAAATGACATTTCTGGGGGTCAAACGATTATCCCTTATGCCGAAATCTTGACCATTATTCTACACTTAAAGACATATCCAATGGTGCAAGAAAAACATCAAATGAAGTTCATTCAAAATTTATGCCTTTAGTAAGTTGACCTATCATGTTGACCACCATGGTACGAGAGAATGACATTTTAGCCCCATTACTCATGCATGGCAAGCTAGCTACAAGTGGAATTTTAACAAGACTCTAAAAGGTCTAAAATCACAAACCTCGTTAATGGTTGACGGAGTCAAATCTTACACCTAGTTGGCTATCACGCTATGTTAAATACTTGGCCACTAGGAGGAATAATAGTTCCATTTTGTATTATTGTATTTTGTTCCATAGTTGAAAATAAAACTAGGAGTGTGAAGTTAGAGAGAAAAATGTATGAAGTTAAGTTTTTATAGCAACCTTACACGCTAAAAGTCTTAGCTAACTCTAGAGAGATTACCTCTTTCTTTGTACTCACATATTTTCCATACCAGAAAAGAGAGAGTAGAGCATGTTTACATTTTAGTGTTTTTTTCTCCCATAAGGATTTCCTAGGGAAAAAGGAGTCTAGAGCATCATTACTTTTTAGGGTTGCTTGTCTCCCATAAGGATTTCCTAGGAAAATAATTGTGTTGATTGTCTAAAGATATGTATGTGTGTGTTTCATTATGTTCTCTATTTCTTACGTTGTGTTTCATTATGTTTTATATTTCTTACATTTCTGCCCTCCTATTTTTCTTTCCAATCAAGGTTGATAAAATAACATGAGAAGCAACATGAGACTTGGAACAATCATTTTCATTATCTATATGGAAGGAAAGAAGGATTATATCCCCTTAAGCTTAAGCTTATGTAGTTTGTCAATTTTTATCATATATTTTTTGGTAAGGGTAAATGTTTTTTATCGATAGTACAAGTCATGAGTTCCCCAATTTTACCTTATGTAAAGCTTGATTCTAGGATTACTACAATTTGTACTTGGTTTTTTATTGTGATGATGCCCTGTCTCAATCACTTGGCCATCTCTCGATGGGTAGTTAAATCTTTATAAAAATACTTAAGTAATATTTATCTATTTGTATTATGTGAAATTATGTAAAAAATGGTATACTATTTTTCATAAAATTGGGTTGAGTTTATCATATATTTCAATGAAAGTTGATTAAATATGTTTTCTTTAAAAGGATCTAACAATTTTGTTAAGGTATGAATTTGCAATTTTGTGTGGCTCTCTATCAACCTTCACTTCCTCATTTCTAGAAAAAAATTACTTTCTCATTTGTATACCCACTTTCTATTCAAATGCATGAGTTTTGAACTCTCGGTAACTATGTTTTTCCACGCAGGAAAATTATATGCCACATTTTATACTAACTCTAAATATTATTTTGAAGTTTGGATTACTGTTATTCTTTTATATAATTTAACATTAGATATAAGTTTAAATTGAAAGCTACTTAGATGAAATATAGCTTAGATATGGCATTTGCAACTTATTATCTATTTATTGAACTAAAGGACATAATTATTACACATGTTTAATTTACATTCAAATGCTTCTTTGATTTATCTCTTATAGCTTAATGTAATGCTAGATATATAATTTAAGTTGAAGGCCCATGAGATAAATATGACTTCTATGTGACATTTGTATTGAATCATCTATTTGTTGTGTTATATGAACATAATTGGTACGCATATCTAATTTGCATTACTAATATGTCATGCTTCTTTAATTTATCTTTTATAGATGATCGTAGCATCCCTTTTTAATCTATCCCTTTTGACTTTGGATATGTGGACAATACTCATCTGCATATTTTTCTATCATAAAGCAGTGAGTAAAATTGTATTCCATTTGTGTCAATGTTAAGGTTAAGCACATGGATTAAAGTTTTATATAAGATACATTTCCACAGTTTACATTTATATCTAAAGAGTCCAAACCTCATTCAAGACCATATGTTTTGTTGATGTAGTTTGATTGGTTATATTTCATTTCTTTTGCAGTTGTTGCTGTCGACCTCACCATCTAGTGATTTTAGGTAAAAAATTATTTACATGGAATTTTGAAGTATCCTAGAATGCTTATTATTTATCACTACTAGCCTTGGTGATTTAGTTGTTTGTTTTGATGCTGCTTGGTTACCCATATTTAACAGTTGTTCATGTTTAATTCATTGTTAAGGCTTTTTATTGGCCTGTCAGGATGTATTTTTCTCAAATCCATAATGGCTAAAAGAATGAAATTTATCTATGAAAAAGAGAGGTCATATGGAAAAAAAATTGTTTGCAAGTGTTCTTTTGAACCCATAGAACTTGCAACCCCAATATGGATACAATACTAAGTAATACACAGCCTCCTCATCTAACTTAGCCAGGGATTTGCAATACTATATTTGAGTTGGCTAGCTCCATTTCAAGATATTATAATGTTAGATTATTATTTCTATAGATTTTGATTATGGTAGTAAAATGTTACAAAAAACCGGAAACTACAAATAATATTATTCTAGATATATGTAAAAAGGACATGGTGGAGAAAATCAAACAATATTAAACTTTTCCTAAATAGTTTAGATAAAAATACATTTTCTAATTTTGATTGTAAATTCCAAGGCTTAAAGCAATAATTTTTCTAATAATTTTTTTTTAATTAATAAATAAAAAAGAAGCATTTTCAATCAAAATCACATCCAACATATAATAAAAATAATAAAAACAATTTAAAACTTCATACACTATGACATTACTATGGAAAAGAGCATAAAAATATACAAGAAAAAAATCCTTTTCTATAATAATGGAGAGCTTCAAATATACAAGAAAAAAAATTCTTTCAGCCTCCTTGTATCGCAGAACCTCACTATTACTGATTCACCCCCCTCTTTTAATTCCTTATTCCAACAATTAGCAGGAGGATTGAAAAGCCAACAAGGTGCAATCAGATACTCAAGAGATAGTTGTAGAGCCAATTGTTAGATGCAACCAGATACTCGGGAGATAGGTTCATTTCTAGTTGCAATGACATAGTAGCTCAAGAGAGATCGAATTTCTAGTTGCAAGTGCGAATTACAAGAAATTAATGTGAATAGGGTGCTAGTGTGAATTGGCTAGTTGCAGAGTGTAGGTGCAGTTCTAGCTAGAGAGAGACTCCAAGAAGGGGTTTCAAGACAGAGCAGGTTTCCAACATTCCAGTCAAGAAGGGAGGCAAATATTTCCAACAAAAGAGGCAAGAACAAGTTCCCTAGTGGTAGTGCTATGCAACCCAGTTAGTCAGTGCATGTTGCAGGCAAGAGTGCGAGTAGCTGGGAGTCTCTAAACAAAGTTTCTAGAGGTAGAACGAGTTTCCCAAGAGCAGTAATACACATTTTATTAGGTAGGACTGCATCTAGCATGGAGGAGGCCGAGTTGATTTTCTATTCTAGGGGATTTCCCTGTTCTTATTATGAGGGAGATCGAGACTCAGTAGTGTAGTGATAGAATCCAAGCAGAGGCAGCGCATGGGAATCAACAATGCAAGATCAAAGTAGCGCACAAAAAATTTTTAATACACAGCACAAAAAATTTTTGAGCGCGAACGGAGAGTCGAACTTACCCGACGGAGTCACACAAAAAATTTTTTAATACACAGCACAAAAAAAATTTAATACACAGCACAAAATTTTTTTAATACACAGCAGAAAACATTTTTTAATACACAGCACAAAAAAAATTTAATACATAGCACAAAAAAATTTTGAGTGCGAACGGAGAGTCGAACTTACCCGATGGAGTCGAAGAGCACGGACGGGAGGAGCACCAGCGACAGGGACAGAAAACGCGCAGCTACAGAGACAAGGACAGGGACAGACAATGCGCGAACAATGAACCCGGTAAACCACAAAACTTTGCAGGCGATTTATTTATAGAAAATAGTTCGGTCAAACTATTTTAAAAGTAAAAGTTCGGCTGAACTCACAGTTCGGCCGAACTTATTTTAGAAGTTTGGCCGAACTTTTGTTGCCAGTTTTCCAATCTCCGGCAAAAATTCTTTTTTCCCGCGCCATCAGTGTGCTGTCAATCTAAACGGAATCACGAGTTCGGCCAAACTTTATAAAATATTCGGCCGAACTATTGCCGAAAAAAAATTTCGGCCCCCGATTCTCACAAAAGTGTAACCCAGGTTCACTTTTCCGCCCACTAGGGAGTCATACAAAAGGGTTTGGAATTATTCTAAGGGAGAAACACCATCCAAAATTGTTTTAGTATATTGCAGGAGGCAAAAGGAGTGTGAGATCTGCATGACAAGGAAAAACTGAAGTAAAATGGACGAGAGGGTGTTGCATATATTTCACATCACACGAAAGAGTAATTTAATTAATCTAGCTTGGTTGACTATTTGATATATACTTCTTCACTATTCGAAGGGTTTCCTAAGTATTTACATTCACTTGCAGAAAGTAGGATCAAAATTGGCATCCTTGGTATTGATCGTGGATGTGATGATGTTCGTTTTCATGCCTTAATGATGTTACCTTCACGTGTTGAGATGGAATAATTAAATGAATGGCCATACTATTTTATTTTTGTATGGTTATTGATCTTAAATGCTTAATTAATGAATACTTTTCATAGCCTCCAATAAATGAAATGAAATAAGAGTTAGGAGTTAAAGAGTTTTGGAATATTTATTTCCTATCTTGCCCTATTTTCTTTTGTGGTAATTTTACAGTGATCTTACAACTTACTTTACTTAGCCCATGGGGAAATGAAGCGTTGTAAAATCCAACTCTAACACCCCCCCTTAAGAGAAATATAGGGAGTCACTAAAGAAAAAACAAAATAAAGAATGGATCCCGGCAACAAGGCATGATTATGTACCCACGTACTCTCATAAGTGGAGAAAGAGAGAAAAAACCTCCTATTAAAGGAATCCCCCCAAAAATATAGAAAGATGTCAGTGCTCAATTTATCATGGAGCTAAAATTGTAGATCCCATAACAATCCACTAAATGGAAAGAACATGGGCCTACTCCAATCAAGAAATATGAAATGATGAAGTACCAAAAATCTTAAGATGAGAGCCATGAAACCTCAATGAGGTTAGTCTATCTATGAAGTATAAATGTTGTAGAGGCACAAGGGTGGCAAACACTGTCAAATTCTCCCAAAAAAGACTTCAAAGAAATTAGGTGTTAGTAAGGAATCAAGACAATGCTTCAAACAGAAGAAACACCATCAACCAATAAACAAACAATGAGGTATGTAAGTTTGAAAAACTCAACTCAAACACCATACAACAAAACTCCTGAAGTTTCCTAAACACCGTCACCTTCATACTGATTAAAAATGACAACTGTCAACAATGAATGACAATAATATATGTCACCCTCTAATTGCACCCCCTAAAACACAACTGTGAAAGGAGCAAGAATAAACAATATTCATTGTCAGTAAATTTTCATCCCTGAAACACAACTGAGTGAAAAATGGAAATCAACAATAAACAACTGATGCAACACGACGATAGGAATATTGAAGGCAATTTTTTAGATGCTGCCATGACATCCATAATTGATCCTTATGGTTTTCACTGGTCAATAATTCATTATTTCACGTCTCTTTTGTAACGATTTGAATTTTGTACTACTAATTGACAAATAATGTTGATTCTTGGGTAATTTCTTCTGATGAGGATGTGAAGATAGCTCCTTTTTTGTTTTGTCGGACTCAAAGGTGGGTGCCACAACACTTTCATTTGTAATGACATTAACAACCATGTCATCAATATTTTTATCACAATTAACAGGTGAATTTTCTTCAATAACCTCATAGTTAGATGTTGGTGATGAGGCAGTAGCAAGAATGTATCCAATACCTTCTCTTGATGTCTACACTATAGGGTTAATAGGAGCAACAATTCTTTGTCCATCCTTCCCAAGTCCTCCCCCAGTATATCTCATTTTTATTAGCAATTGAGATCCAATACCAATAGTATGATTTTCAAAACTTGATGTGATAAAGGCATGCATTGAATCATGATCACCAACAACAGGTTTCTCTCATTGAACATCATCAAGTGTGGAAGAAAGAGAGCTTGGCACCTTAACACCAATCGTATGCATCTAAAATTTATGAAAACAACTAACTTCTAATTCAAGTTCCTGATTAGACTCTTGAATCTTTTGAATGACCTCATCCTTCTAAATAATTTGTTGTAACAATGCATGATAATCTTGTTTAAAAATTTGATATTGTTCCAACATTGTTTCTTTTAAAAAATTAATCTCCATAATGTGTTGATTATTTTTATATTCCATTTTATTCTTCAAATTTTATGTTTTTGAGTCAGAAAAAGACTCAAGTTCCTCCTCCAAGTCATCAAGGAGGTCAATATTTTCTTGAAATTCATTTGCAAGCATTTGGAAATATTTTTCCCATGGTTGAATATAGATGGTCAACCTTCTTTATTTTTTCTGTGATTGATCTTTGCAACCTATTCTTAATAGTTGTAGTCTCTTTTTACAATAGACTTACCATAAACTGCAATTGAAGGACCTATTTACGATGTTGATCTCTTGCCTTATTTTCATGAAGCTCCTGCAATCTTTTACCCATATTGAGAAGAACAAGTTGGCACACAAGTAAAAATTGCTACAAAACAAGGTTGATGATGACAATAAAATATGCTTTTACACTTCAAAAAATGACACAAATCAGATCCATCTGCTATATTTGCATGCCTACCCAATCAAGGAAATATTTCATAACCCCAGGTTTACCACAAGAGAATGCCCAAATCTCTTTTTACTCCATTAAAAAACTTGCCATTAAAATTTTCCCACTTTTTGGAAACCTTCTTATAAAGTTATAATCCAAAAAACAATATTTTATAAAATTCCTTTATCCTTTTAATGTGCCTTTTCCCTCTTTTCATAAAGGTTTTTTCTCCCTTCTTAGTAATACACTTTCTTCCTTTTGTTTAAAAATCATGTGAGGAAATTTAATAATGGGAAAATTAAATTATGGTAACATATTTTTATAATATTTGGAGGCCTGTGAACTTACGCAAAATTGATAAATGACGCCTCAAACACCACAACTTCCATGCTCTTCTTTCCCTGCTTCAACTCGCTGATTTATTCAATGAATTTATCATGATAAGCAATGACCAATGTGATGTTCAACTTACACTTTTCGCTACAGCTTCTAAGACTTATTTATAGAGCAATTTCCACCACCAAGAACCAAACAATAATCAACAAATATTTTACATTGACGTCGACTAACCAGGAATCTATGTTGAGCTTCTGATGTGTAGGGAAAACATAAGGTGATGTGGATCAAAATATGGTTGTCTATAATGACTCGGTCGACCCTAGTTATTTTCAGACTGAAGACCTTTGTTCCACTAAAAAATATTTGTCAGCTAAAGAAAAAGTGAATCGTTGCTACTCATACCGATCACACTACTTTGCATGGCGTATTCTCAACATTATAAAAAGTGAATGGTCAATTGAATATTGACGACACTGGAGAGAAGCAACAAAACTGCAAACCTTGCTTCATATCTACAACATATCCAACAAAAAACTCATCAATTTTCATATTTGGGACCAATGATCCGGTGATATATCATCCAAGCCATCGAGCCAACGATCCAAGGTTTTCTAGGTTCTCTTCTAAAAAATCCACAATTCCTAGGAAGGACAGAGCGCAAGAAGCCTCGTAACGGATATCAAACTCAAATTTGACCATACATGGTCACAGAGAAACGTCATTCAGATTTAATAGATCAAAACCATATCTCTTAGACATATTTAGTGATATCAAAACACAAACTCCATTCATATCATTAAAAAAATTAGAAACTCCAAAAAAAATTAGGCAAGTCAGGAATCGTGTTCTCTGATACCATGTAAGAGTATTCAATTACTCACGATCTTATGTAAATGTACATATAAGACCTTCATTATATAGTAATGGAGGAGGCCTAGTGTTTGTTAAGGATAACTATAACAATTGGACAAATGCAAGTCCCTATGTGAGATTACAACTCACCATACTTAGCTCATGGGGAAATGAAGCGTTGGAAAAAACAAATCTAACAGTTGCATGGATCAATTGTGAGGCTATTATCTTTGTAGTGCATGAATTTTCATGAGAGTGTACATAAGCAAGGTACTTGTATGCATCAATTGAGATAGATAAATGTGTCAATTGAGAGATATTAATATATAAATATAGAATATGTAAATCATAAAAGTTTAAATTGTTTTTATATATTTTTAATTTAAATTAAATTATTTAGAAACATAGATAAATATATAAATTAAGAATATGTAAATTATAAAATTTTAAGTATTTTAATATGTAAATTATAAAATGTTAAATGATCCTTTTATAAAAAAATTCGTTATATCTGTAGAAATAACTCAAAATTTGTAGTTTTTAATGAATTTAGACTGAAAAAAATAGACACGAATTTCTTCTGCTCAATCTACAGAAGGGAAAACATATAATAGAAAAACATGCAGTCATTCAATGATAATGAATACATTTTTTACTAGGAAACCCAACTAGAAAAAAGCCATCCTTAGTTTGTATTATATCATATGAGAACAATGATCTATTACAATGACAACTTCAATTCTTGAAGCTCAACCTGCACATCAATATTGATCTCCTCCTGAGTCTACTCTGGCCAATACTTAGCCAAAAATAGGCCTCTTGTTTCCTCCTATTTTCTTGTGCAAATCCCAAGAGAAATGGCTCACATGTTTAATGCAAACTTTGTACACTCACTAGTATACAATATTGATTACGATTATGCCTTTTTCCTCCACTTCGTTAGGTAATTTGAATTGCATGCATGAATAGGGCTATTTTTAGTAAATTGACTAGTTAACTCAAAGATGAATGAGTTAACAACAATTACAACTACTAAACTGAAATCATACTGACTCTATTCTAGACTAGAGTTTAGATAACTGAGTTTCACTATATATAACTCCACTAGATTTTTAGATCTTAGCAATCAACTCATGCACAACTCTACTTATTTCCCAAAAACTCGAATTGACTGACTTAACTGAGTTATTTCGCCATGTCACTCTTGCAAAATCCAACTCAAGTCATCTTGCTGAAGTGGAAATTTGAATTTCTCCATTTGACTAAGGCACAATTGGAATGAAGCCTTTTCTTGCTACAATTTAACACTCCCTCCTAGCAAGAAAATGGTTTTTAACAACCCCAATCCTACTCGCATGGAAAATTACCTCTTGAAAAAGCATTTGTTAAGATGTCTACATCTGGCTCCTCAGTAGAAATGTATTATAACATGATGATCCTCCTCTTCGCACAATGTCTAAGGTGATGGTACCTGATGTCTATATTCTTGTACCTATCATGAAACATTGGATTTTCATATATTTTGATAAAACTCTACTTGTTACAATGGATTAATGTAGGCCCCTTTCCATGATTAAAGAGACAAACCAGACTCTTCCTTATCCAAATATTATTGAATGATGCTTGACTAGAATCCATGTGCTTGGCCTCTATTGAGTTGAGTGCTGCATATACTTGTTTCTTTATGTACCAAGATATTGCTACTGACCCAACACTAAAGACTTTTGTCAATGTGCTCTTCCTATCTGAGGGACTCTTTTCCCTATCAATATCTGTGAAGCCTTGGAGCTTCACTCCATAAGTCTACCTGCACCATAAACTAAAGTCTATTATGCCTCTAAGGTATCTGAGAACATGTTTTTCTACTTTCCAATGAAGCTTAGTTGGATCCACCATAAACTGACTAATTTGGTTCACTGCAAAATAAATATCGACTCTTCTGTTCACCAAGTACATCAAGGACCCCCCCAGTTATCTGTAGATAGTTCCATATACTACCTCACCTATTAAAGCATCCTCTTTCCTCCAGTTAGTACCAAGAGGAGTTTCCATGGGGATGCAGTCCTCCATATGGAATCTTTCAAGGGTTTCAAAGGTGTGCTTCCCTTGTCCAAAAAATATCTCCTCTATTTGTGAAAGGAGATAGGAGCTCTAACCTTATCCTGAGTTTCCTACACCAATTTTTCAACCATCTTGGTCCTCTTCCTCCCTTATCTACATGTATTTATGTAAGTGGGTTCCTCCACTCATCTTTCTCTCTATTCTTCCACATGTGGTTGCTCCACATTTTCATGTGGATCTAACTAAGGATACTCCTTTGGAACTAGAAGCTCCTCCTCTAGTGGTATTCTCAACTATTTCTCTAAAGAAATCCTCATGAATTTCTCCTCATCAAATATCACATCCCTCCTCATAATAGTCATATTTGGTGAAGACAAGTACACTTGGTAAATATGTGTTGTATTTTTGTATCCTACACAGATCCCCCTCTCAATAGTTGGCTCCAACATTTTCCTACTATCTTTGGAAACATGACAATGTACTATGGATTCAAAAATGTAAAAGTGGGATAAATATGGCTTCCTCCCAGTGAAAGCCTCTTCAGGTACAATGATTCCAAGAATTTTGTGAGGGCTTTGGTTTTGCAAGAAAAAATGTATTAAAATCTTTTGCCCACAGGGATAGTGGCAATCCCTGGTCATGAAACATTGCTCTAGCAGCTCCTACAATACTTCTATTTCCCCTCTATGCAACCCCATTTTGTTTCGAGTTGTGAGGTTCAATAAACTTCCTTCTAATGCCCTCCTTGGCACATAATTCTTTGAAGGAATTAGACGCATATTGTCCTCCATCATCACTACTTAGGGATTTAATTTTCTTTCAAATATCATTTTAAACTAAGGATTTAAATTCAATAAAATTTGAATAAACCTCATATTTCTTATTCATGAAATAGATCCAATATTTGTAGGAAAAATCAATAATTAAGATCACATAATACCTATGCTTTTAATTTGAGACTGTGGAAAATTTTCCACACACATATGAGTGAACTCGCTACGAGATGGCTCCAACTTTGCTATCTCATCTCTGGAAGGGGGATTTAACATATTTTCTACGAGTGCATCCCTTGCAAACATCATGTTGATCAAGGGTGAATTTTTGAAGTCTAGTCGTGATATGTTGCATTATTTTCAAACCTCCATGGTGTAGGTGTCCCATGCACCTATGTCGGATCTCTCCAACATCTTGGCCTTGAACATGTTCTACCTTGATACTCAATGTAACACATGCATCCACCTCTAGCTTGTAGAGATTTTTATCCCAAACACCAATTTGTTTTAGTTGTCTAGTATAAACATGCTTTGGATATGCCTTCCCTCTACTAAGCCCCACATCATATCCTTTGTCTTCAAGTACAACTACAAAAAATATATTTTTCTTCAGACCAAGCACATACATTACATTCTTTAGGTGAAAATGGGAGCTTGAATCCCTCTCAAAGGTGATAGTGCCAATCCATTTGGTAGTATACCTTCCATCATCTCCAAGCTCTATTTGTAATTATCGGTCCTTCTCCTCTAAGATACATAATAAATCCATATTTCCTGTCATATGAAATGAAGCACCACAGTCTAAGTACCATATACTACCTAATACAATACTTGCCATGAAAGCAATGGGTCTAAAATCAATTTTTTATTTTTATGTGAGATAATTTCCTCTTGTTTCTCCTGCAGGCTTCTTTTTGGATTTCTTTTAGGACACTTAGTTGCATATTTTCCATACTCATGGTGGTGAAATCATTTAATTTTACTGAGGTATTTCTTCTTGCCATGGTTCTTTTTTTATTCTTCCTTGCCTTGGGCCTTCTTTCCTTTGGCATTATTTCCTTCTTCATCGTTAGTTTTGTATGTGACACCATCTCTAGTGTTTCTTCTAATCTCCTCCTAAACCAATTTATACCAGATTATCTCCCAATATGGGAGGTTTCCTGTTCCATTAACTGAATCCTAATAGTTGTGATATAAATTGGGAGAACAAGGAGTGCTCAGATGACAAGTTCAGATGAGGGCACATTTTCCCTAACTAATCTAATTCCATATCTCACCTGAGTGAATCTCAATAGGTACAGAACAACAATTTCATTCTTATTCATTCAAATTTACCTGAGCTTATATTTTAATGCCAATTTCCTCGTATCACAACTTCTTTGGAATATATTTTTGATGGTTTTCCAAATTGGATAAGCATTCTCTTTGCCATGAAAATTTGAAACCACATGGTATATGACTCCCTCGAGGATAATCCTCCTGTATTTTGTAGTATCTTTCTTCCACTAAGCCACTTCTTGTGCATCTAATGTTGTTTGCTTTGGAATATCAGTTTGTGTTTTATTCCATTACTCCATTATCATTTATCATAACTTCCATTATGTATTTCCAAGCACAAAAATTCAAAGTTCCCTCCAATGTATACTCAAGCCTCAATCCATTGAAATACATTTCTCCTACATTGAATAAATTACTGCACTCGAATTCCTACACTTGTAGAAATCAAATTCAGACACTTGAATTCCTACGCCACAAATCTCCTCTTCAAACTTTCTTGGAGAGTTGATTAGGAACTTCGTTTATATGTAATTTTCAATAGCACTGATAACATGTATAAATGACTCAAATTTTGTAGTTACTAATGAATTCATACTAAAAAAAATAGACATAAATATCTTATACTAATTCTGCTGAAGGGAAATCATACAATAGAAACACATGCAATCATTCAATCACAATGAACACAATTTTTACTAGGGAACCTGACTAGGAAAGACACCTCCTCTATTTGTATTATATAATATTACAAAAATGATATATTATAATGACAAATTCAATGCTTGAAGCTCAACCTACACTGCAATCCTGATATCCTCCTAAGTCTGTTGTTGCCAATACTTAGCCAAAATAGGTCTCCCGCTTCCTCCTATTTCCTTGTGAAATTATTACTCCTAAAGAATACAGAAGCTCATAGTTCCTTGTGCAAATTCCAAGGGAAAAGACTCACCTGTTACATGTAAACTCTGTACACTCACTAATATACAATAATGGTTACAATTATGCCTTTTTCCTCCACTTCACTAGGGAATTCGAATTCCATGCATGACTAGGGATATTTTTAGTAAATTCACTAGTTAAATGAGATATCAGTGAGTTAACAATAGGTACAACTACTCAATTGAACTCATATTGACTCTATTCTAGACTAGAGCTCATATAACTAAGTTTCACTAAATATAACTCCATCAGATTTCTAGATATTAGCAATCAACTCATGCACAACTCTACTTCTTTCCCACAAAATTGAATTAACTGACTTAACTGAGTGATTTAGACATTCCACTCCTACTAATTGCAACTCAAGTCACCCTCCTAAAGTGGAAATTCAAATTTCTTCATTTTAACTAAGGTGCAAGTGAAATGAAGCATTTTCTTGCTGCAATTTAACATGATTTGTGTTCATAGTGTAATATCTTGGAAATTTACTTTGTGATGTGAAATTTACTTATGAATATTTTACACTAAAATTATTATTGAAAATTTTAGAGGGATAAATGAATATAAATATTGGTGTAAAAATTAATATTCAAATGAAAATAAAGAATTATTTCTGGCATGTTAACCCTATTAGAAATGTATTAAATGCTAAAATGTGATATTAACTCCTAATTTTCAGGAAAATAGTTGAAATAATTTATGACCAGAGGGGGAAGGAACAAAAAGGGAGAAAATCTTCCTTTTTTCATTATTCAAGAGAAATAAAAGAACATTTGGGAGATACATATCACTAAAAAAAAATCCATGATTGGAGTTAAACACAATGAGGTGGAACCTGTAAAAAAATCATTGTGGGAGATAAATAAATTTCTTTGAAAATAAAACCATTGGGAGATAAATACTATTTTTAAAACTAGAGGATTAGAAAGGTGTTTTTAAGGGTTGAGGAGGAAATTTTAACAAGGATTTATGCACAATTTTCATGACAGCTAAGAGTGGAACTCATGGGGAACTAACATACAATTGGTTCAAGGCACAGGGGCTTCACTCAATGAACCTCTAACATATCATCTGTGTTCATGCCATACTAAAAAATACCCCTAATTTGACTACATATTGGAAAATACCTCTAAAAATCACATTATTTAACCCCCTACCAATACAAACCCAATACACCTTCCCAATTAAAAAAACCCTAGTTTCATTAGATATTGTTTTCATGCCATACTAAACAATACCCCTAATTTGACTACATATTGGAAAATACCTCTAAAATTCACATTATTTAACCCCCTACCAATACAAACCCAATACACCTTCCCAATTTAAAAAACCCTTGTTTCACTAGATATTGTAGGCTTTCATTTTTTCATTAACATTTTTTATACCCCTTTATATTTTTTCATTAACTTTGAGCTCCATTTTTTATACCTACCAATATAAAAACCCTTTACCCCATAATGTATGCTCAATATATTATGTCATTTTTTCGTCAATATATATCCCCCAATATGAACCCACGTGGAATGGTATTGTTGCCTCTGCGAAGCCCCCATCGTTCAAGGTTGGGAGGAACATGGAAGCCTTTAACCAATTCCTTAGAGTAACTTAGATAATTAAAAGAATTATCTTATTTATGAATAATAGGAATTTTTATTAAGAAAACTATTTTATGAAAAACCATATTAGATGATTATTGTGAAATTTGATGGTTTTGAAATCATAGATTGTTAAATGAAATTTTTATTATTGCTTACCAATGGGCATAAATGTATGTTTATTAGAATATGCAATTGTTATTTGGTTATCTGTGCATGTTACATGTAAAGAAAGGTGTTCAGGAGCTACGAAAAAAGCCTTTCTGGTAACTGAAAGTGAGTAAGATGTTACCCATAAATTCTTGTTGGAATTTTCCTTAGTGGAAACAACGTAAATAAGATAAATGTTTTAGAAGCATTAGGCTAGAAAGAATTATATATATATATATATATATATATAATATATATCGCAAACCCCAAACCTTAATATCCAGGTTTAGGTTAGATGTACATGCTTGAATAAAATTGAATACTTTATTCACAAGCCAAGCACAAAAAATCATGAACAAAGGAGAGTTAGGACTCAGAACATCAAAAGTGGTCCCTCATTAGAGGGGTCTATTAGGTTTCTGGTCTATATATATATATATATATATATATATATATATATATATATATATATATTCAAAGTGATAAAAATGTTCTTAAGGAAATTTAAACTAAAGAATTATTGTATGCATTAAGAAGGAAAATACTTATCAATCTAGCATAAATATTGGAGTATTTTTTTTGAAAGAAAAATTAAAACTTACATATTTGAGCTATAACTACTTAGAAATTAAATGCACGTTCATATTAAGTGAACACAACTTAATCATAAATACAATATAAACATGATACAATAATATACATGCAAATATATACATATATGTTAATTTTGGAAGTGTACAA
Organism: Pinus albicaulis; assembly: GCA_034641835.2. NCBI lineage: Eukaryota > Viridiplantae > Streptophyta > Pinopsida > Pinales > Pinaceae > Pinus > Pinus albicaulis. The sequence goes on from JAXQQM020091783.1 coordinate 294,341, forward strand.
TAAAATATATAAGGAACTAGCCAAGTAATGAACACTCGTTTGAGCAAGGGAAATAGACCCTCAGAAGGAAGGGAAACCATCACATAAAATCACTAGTGTAAGACTCAATAATATAGAATTCATTTTTTTGAATAAATGGGCATTGCATTTAAACAACGTTTGTAATACAATTAAACAAGATGAATTATGTCGATGGCTAGTCTAGGGTCATGACTATAAAACCCTATCTTTTAAATTTAAATAAATCAAAAGTAATCCATAGGGTTGCTACCCCACAAAGAAGCTGGAAAGATTAAAAGTTTAAATGATCACCTATAGCAATAAGTAGAGATAGAAACCATTAAAGACACAAACAATATTTCCAACAATTGTTCACTTGAATTCATGATGCCACGAGTGCATACCTATAAAAAAATTGAGTAGAGATAGTACCTTCCCAAACGATGTGTGAAATTCAGTAAAGGGAAAGGAAATATTTATTATGGGCCTTAAACAATTTTTACCTATAGATGACTTGGTAGAGTCACCATTTCTCCTACAAAAATTAGTATTTAGACCTTAGCAATAATCCGTGCAGAGCTAGAACACTTGTGGAAATAAGCAAGCATCAATTAGCATATGCTATTGAGAATGACATCATCTAGAAAAAATCAATTTCAAAAATCACATTCCCATTCCCAAATTCCAAACAAGATTGATGTTTGGGATATAGATGCTTGCTAGAAGTATTGTCCATGCCTATGGTATTAAATTTAAACTTACACTATGATTTACTTGGTCATATTTATCTTTCCCTGAACTCATTATCATATCTCTCTGAGAATGGATTTAAGATCCTTCCAGTGATTTTCTTTGGAGTTCTATATTCCATAAATAAGAATTTTTTCATGCACGTGGAACCCTTAGTGTAGGTGATTCACCTTTCCTGAACATGAAGAGCTTCAACTATATGTTTTATAATGGTAAGATGGTCACCCTGGGAAGATATCAATTGTTATCTTTCTTTTTCCATATTCCCATTCATATTTAATGTCATGGATTTCAATTTTTGTCACTTTTATTTGTAATGAGGATATTAAGCTGAAAAAATATAGATTAGGGTTGCTCCTCATATGCTTGTGGGAATTTTGATGGTTGGATATTGCATGATGATTCTATCCCTACAGTAACAAAATTGTTACCATTCCTTTCGTATCCCTGGAATTAGTTACTCTTTTGGAAATAATAACATTTAGTCTTAACATCATTGAATATCTGGTCAAAATTATTTCTTAACTTATTGATTCAAAGGAATTTTTCATCACATGACACTTACCTACATTTTCTCACTCAATTAGCCCTATAGTTTAAGAATATTTTGGTTTATGCAAAATGACCTTAATAAAGAAACCCTAGCCCTAAAGTTTTGATTAACTTTGGTCTCTTAGAAGTTTTTCTTGCATGAGGACATGCATGATGATCGACATGGGTGGATGTCAGACCCCAAAATTTTAATATTTAATTCATATTTCTACCTTATGATTACTCATTATTTTAATTCATATTTAATTCATCTTTCCATCTTAAGTAGGAAAGAGGGATCTCTTGTTGAAACAACACATGCTTGTGCAACTGAGTCATGAGAAAATGATTCTTGTTGATCTGAGTCTTAACTAGGATTACATTCATAACAGTGCCTACCTAGACACATACACCTAATCTCTAGCAACAAGAACAAACTTTCCTATGAATGACACCATCAAAGTACAACACTTTTTACAAACATAGAGGGACTCTCACCAATGCATTCCTAAATAGCTCACTTGTATTTCAGTTGGAAGACTTCTGATGACATCAGACTTACCATGATACATGTAACTCATCAAGAACAAGTTATATAAATCAAGGATCATTTACCAACACTTAGTCTTAAAATATCATATTGACAAAATGAACACCATACTCTCACAAAGATTCTAATCACTATAAATACTAGTTGATAGGTACCTTTGATATCTTTAAATCCATGGCTTCTGATGTGTCGACGAGTAGAGGGTAGTAAAGCCAACCCGAGGTTGGAACGAACCCTCATATGGGCTTTGAGGTATGAAGGGGTTATTATCGCCCCAAAAGAAGTGCTTAGACAACTTGGAACCCTTTGTAACCTAGGAAAATTATGCATCAAGGTGGAGCTCGAATGCGAGCCCAGCCAGGAGAAAGTCATGATAATGTTTGGATATGGGCGAGAGGGATTAACAACTCTGATTTATTTGCTATTACAAGTTCGCCTAGACTGTATAACTCTTTGGCTTCTGCACGGAGGGTGATAACTCCTGTGCGAGTTTGAGTGGATTCACAGTTGTTGGGTGGTCTGGGAAAAAGGAAAATGGTTAAGGTAACTCTAGGAAAAGGTAACAATGGAAGAGGTAGCAAGTTTGCATGAGATAAAGGAAAGGTATCGAGAGCGTCAACAAGAAACCCTCAGCACCAAAGGGGAAGGAAAACAGGCCAAGAAAATATGCAAAATTTACTACAAGCATATGGGGTCAAAACCCCAGCACAGGTAAAATCAATGATTTCCTTATGGGAGAAGGATCTGAACACAAAAGTGGAAGCTGGCCTCCAAAACGAATAATGGGAACCCCTAGTTTCGGATCCAGTGAAGACTAGAGGTCGGGTGACCCTATTCAAATAGTCATTTCACCTATATTGGTCCATGAAATATTTGATGGCGAAGGCCATTATGTCAGTACAGGAAATTGGGGACATCCGCAGGCATAACCAAGTGCTACATAGATTCACCGAGACATTCAAGCCATCCAACTGCAGCTTCACCATCTAAACGTGAGTCTAAGTTGAATTGAAAGACAAATATAGAATCTACATCGAGTGGACATGCCCAGGTTGAGTTCAAAAGACCCGGACCCGATAGAATCATCTGAAGAATAACTATGGGGATGTACTGCTAAATTTTGTATCTGGTTTTTTGATGTGGCTGACTAGCATTTCTTTTAATAGTAATAAGTATTATGGAATAAGAGACATTATAATATATAAGATTTTGAAAGATAGAATCAAACAGTTTAAGTTTTGGTTTGCTTATAACTCATTGAGGTATATTATATAACTTATTGTTTTAAAAAAAAAAAATTAATAAAAAAGCATTACCAAACTTATTAAATAAATAAAAACATATATATATATATATAATATATAATTATAATTTTATTAATTTTATGATTATTTTAAAGCTAATAATGTGAAATGTAAAAACTGTTAGGAAAATTGGAGAGTGTGAGAGATTGCACACAACACAAAACGCATTCACTATGTTCTATTGATAACTGTTACATATTTATAGTATATAGCTTTCGGCCGCCAATCTTTTGCTCAGATTATTTTTTTTCTTTCCCTTTGGTGGTGATGGATGCAATTTCGCTGGCTTTCCCGTCCTTTAGTTTTTTCGCTGTCTCAATCATCTCGACATTGTGATTGTCTTCAAAGATTCGCACGTCATGTGCCTTGTCGATGAATTGCCCTTCCATAACCAAACCACATTCGGTGCAAATGTAATTCCACTCACCTTCATTAAAAACCATCTCTGTCTCCTTCTTGCACTCGGGGCTGTGCATTCTCGATTATTCTCTCATATCTCTTGGGAATTGGCCGAGCCATGCCTTTTTCACAGAGTTGGGAAGCAGAGGCGCAGAGAAACGGAGCTGACACGCTAACGTCAAACTTTAGATGCAGCCAATTTGGTTGTTTCTTTAATGAGAAAATGGATAGAGCACTGATTTCATTTTCGAGTAGTGTTTAGTGTGATTTTTTGAAAGCTTTTAAGGTGATTTTTTATGGTGTAATTTCTCTAAATTTTGGTAGAAATTTATTGAAAAGAGAAGTTTGATTGCTAACTTTGCACAATGGAAGTGCTCTAGAAGTTTTTGAGGGTGCTGAATCCATATATAGAGTCAAAAAAACCAGTTTCAATAACAAAAACCAAGATTTTACCTTAAAAAATTTTACCAAATTCTGACACCTAAAACTTCAAAAAGTCGCACTAAAGACAACTCCTTTCATTTCTGTGATGAACAACTAAATCTCCAGCAGTATCATTGGCATCCTAGTATGAGATCAGACGGTTCTGACGAGGTGCAGAGGCCACATGTGTCTGGTTTAAAAACCAATTCAATTTCTAATAAGGCGTTTCGCTCAAATTTCCGCAGCAAGGCGGGAATACACATACCATGTTAAAAAGTCACGCAAATAATAAGCAAGATATGATAAATCGTGTTATCCACTTCTATTCAAAAAAATCCACATATTAATAAAGTTTCTAAGACCTTTGTTTCATATTCCCAGAAGTCTCTTTGAATTCTATGACTGTTAAAATTCTGCCACCTTAACCCTATAAATTAAGTGTCCAACATTATTTAATAACTTTAATTATTATATATAAGATGCGACATCTATAAATTATTCAAAATAAGATATATACCATCTTTGCCTCTATAAATTCTTCGAAATGACATATCACATTTTATGTATACTGGATCATTAAAGGTGTGTAGATTCTTCGAAATGACATTCCAGTTATGCCACGAAAGGTCACTCGTTCATGGTATTTTTTTTCATTGGTTAGTGACGCTCTCGTTAGTGGTATCATTTTTTTATTAAGCTCAACTTCATTCAAAGTAAAATAATATTATTTCTTGTGACGAAAGAAAAAAAAAAAGGTCATATGCATGAATTGTGGGAAAAGTGTAATATATAAGGTAGTTGTTGTAAGAGTATTATATTACTCACAATATTGTGTAAATGTATATAGAAGACCTCCATTATATAGCAATGCAGAATGTTTAGTGTCGGTTAAGGATAACTACAAACTATAACAACTAGACAGATGCAAGTCCCTATGTGGGTGTAATTTCCCCAATCACTTGACCTAGTTGGACCGAGTAGGAAAATAAAAAATAAAATAAATGAAGGAAGGAATTAGTGGAGTAGATCACATGGTTTTGGCCCCAAGTAACTCTCACCCAAGATAATTTCCCGTGGTTTCTTTCAAGCAATCGTGATTTAAAAGGACAGCGGAGAAACAGGAGCAAGCATGGATTTGGATAATTTCTCTTTGCATCTCAAGTGAAGGCTCATGCAAGTTTTCAACAGGCGAGGCTTTCATGTAAGATCCTTAGCCTATCTTCAGTGGGATCCATTCTCACCCTAGTTTGCAACCCAATTTCGGTGGTATTAATTATCACCCTAGCTGGTCGATTTCTTTTCTCTTTTTTACAAAGTGTTTTCCGATCGATAGTCTTTAGGGATTCATTTTGGGAGCAGTCGTTTCTTGTGAATGGATAGAGAGATCATTAACCTCGATGCTCAACATGGACTGGTAGAGTAGGAGCTAATCACACTTGTCTCTGATGTTGGGTAAGAATAGATCGCAATACGAAAACACACTATCATTTACTATATTCCCCTATGAAGTCTAGTTGGGTCGAACCACCAACTCCTGGTTACCGGGGGCCAATCCGCTATTTGGAAAGAGTGAGAGGTACCGTGCTAGGAGAAGGATCACTTTAACTAGACCATGGGGCCATCGTTTACTAAAGTTGTGACAAGGAGACTACATTGTTGATATCAGGTTGTGGAGTGAGGTCAACGGTTCAAAAAACATTGCTGGTGGCATTAGGGAGTCATACAGAAGGGTTTGTAATTCTATTAAGGGTGCAACATCATCCCAGATCTGTTTCAGTAGATTGAAGGAGGTGGAAGGAGCGTGAGATCTGGATGGTCAAGGAAAAGATAAAGTAAAAGGGACGAGAGGGTGTTCAATAGATTTGTCACATCATGGGATAGAGTCATTTACTTAATCTTGTGTGGTTGACTATTTGGTATATCCTAGGTTTTCCTACGTATTTATGTGCACGTGCATCAGGTAGGATAAAAAATTATATCCTTGGTATGGGTCATGGATGTAATGATCTTCATTGTCATGCCTTTGTGACATTATCTTCAGGTGTTGAGACAAAATAATCAAATAAATTCCTATGTTATTTTCTTTTTATATGGCTATTGGTCTTAAATTCTTGAGTAATGAATATTTATCATAGCCTCCAATAAATGTAATGAAATAAGAGTTATGCATTAAAGAATTTTGGAAGATTTATTTCCTATCTTTCCCTACTTTTTGTCATGGGAATTTTACAGTGGTATCAGAGCCACAACCTTGGTCATTTGTGCAATGCTAAGAAAATGAAAACAAAAAGGTATTTCTATTAGTTGGAAAGGAAGGAAGGGCATAAGTAAAGGAGGGGAAAATAGAGAAGAGAAGGGAGAGTCAGAAGATTTATATGAACCAATGGGTGATCACGAAAGTACCAAGCTTGAAAATGAATTACAAAATGTCACCACCACTCAATACACAATTGTGGAACTTCTCAAATTGCATATCGGGCAACCTAAATTGTAAAGAAATGATGGGGAAGGTGGATCTCATTCAGGCAGGGACAATCCATCACATGCACATGCCAACATTAAAATCAACCCATTCAACAGACCTACTATGTCTCCATTCTTTGATGATACCTCCAAGGAGGAAGACTCCTTCACCAATTGCCGAGAGAGTTGCAACTTGGATGAAGGAATATGATACATTGCCCCCCAACATGAAAGAAATTTTAACCATCAATGACTATTATTTCATGAGGAGAAAACAACAAAGGAAGGCAACAACATATGGGGCCCTTAATTAAACCAAATTCTGCAAAATGTTGCAAGAAAATTAATTCTTCCCTACTTTGATGGATCAACGAAGTGTTCTACAAAATCATGGGTGCATAAGGTGTTTACATACTTCCAACTTAATCCCATGTGTGAGAAAGATGTCATCAAATATTCCACACTTCACATTGATGGAAAATCACACGAATGGTGGCAACATGGGATGATCACTCTAGGACATGAAAAAAAATATCTTCTACATAATTCATGCTGATATTTATAGAGAGATTTGATAGGAAGGACCATGATTTGTATTTTTTGGAGTTAACCCAACTCCGAAAAACAAGAAGTGTTTAATCTTGTATCGTTGAATTTCATAGACTTGCAGTTATGGTCATTGACTTTTCAATGGATCAAATGGTCATGATATTATTAGAAGGGTTGTCATAGCCCCTGCATGGTTGGGTCAGAGCCCACCAACCCGTGACCTTGCAAGACGCAATTACTAGCGCAAGGGATATGCAGGATGTAGTACCAAAGGACAAGTTCCTACCCAAACCAAATATTCCTAGAAAAGGAAAGGAATTAAGGTAGAAATAAAGGGAGTCGTCAGGGAACAACAAGTTGGATGATGAAACCAGGAAATATATCAGGAGGAGAAGGCTATTCTTCTCTTGGGAGGAACCTTGGGCACCAGTGCATCGGTGTACTAAGCGAAAGACCCATTGTATTTAAATATTTTATGACATTAAAGAGACAGTTTAGTTAGAATCACAAGGTATGGGGGCAGAGGGGGAGACCCAAGAAGGGATTATTGCTTCCCTTACAGGGGTCCAAATATACCACACTCTTTGGGTTAGGGGCACCATACAAGGACAAAAATTCACCGTGTTGATCGATGGTGGGTCCTCCAATAACTTCATTGATGTAGAATTTGTAACTAGAAGAGGATTGGAAACTGAAGATTTTAGAGGATTTACAATTTTGATTCCTGGAAAAAAGGTTAAAAATGGCATGTCATGCATGAAAATAGTCCCTAATATGAGTTTAAAAATGGGTAACTATACCATTATAGATAACTTTTTTGCTGTGGATTTCCAAAACTCTGACATAGTATTAGGGGTTCAGTGGCTATATTCAATTGGGACTCATACAGTGAACTATCAAGACTTGGAATTCACATTTACAGGTCTATATGGTAAGAAGAGGAATGTATTCATACCCGCCCAAGATTGTGACATCCAACATGATGGAGGCATATCTTCGACATGGGGATATTTTATGGGTTGTGGAGTGTTCAATCATGGAGAAGAAACGAGCAGAACAAAATAAGGAGTATCTACCTAAATTCATGGCATTGCTAGGAAAGTAAGAAAAGGTTTTTGGAGATATACCATGAGGGCAACCACCAGATAGGGGATTTGAGCACATCATTAGACTAGAGGAATGGGTCCAAGATGTCATCACTACCCCTTAATAACATCCCAAAGCATATAAGGATGAGATAGAGAAGGAAATATATAATTTGTTGGAATTATGACATATTCGACCAAGCTCAAGCCATTTTGTTTCATCCATGGCTTTGGTTAAGAATAGGGATGGCTCCCTAAGAATATGCATAAACTATTTGGCGTTAAACAAAAATACCATCAAAAATCGATATCATATCCCCAGGATCGACGAGTTAATGGATGAACTGAATGGGGACAAGTACCTCTCAAAGATTGATCTTCACTCGGGTTATCACCATATCAAACTTCAAGAACATGACATTCCACAGAAAACTTCCAGATGTCACTATGGACACTATGACTTCCTGGTGATGCCCTTTGGATTGACCAATGCCCCTACGACATTTCAGTCATGTATGAACCATGTTTTTAACAAGAAGATACACATATTTGTGTCAATATTCTTCGACGACATAATAATTTACGATAGAACATGGGAGGAGCATATACAACATTTAGATGAGGTTTTGGGAATACTAGAGGAAAAACAATTCTATGCAAAAATCTACAAATGTGAGTTTGGCACAATAGAAATGTTATATTGTGGTCACTCTATCAGAGGCCAAGGCGTCAAAGTGCATGAGGAGAAGATTGAAGCAATTCTTAATTATCCCACTCCAAAAAAATTAACAAAATTAAGGAGCTTCTTGGGTATTTGTACTTATCATAGGAGATTTGTTAAGGGATATTCACATATGGAAGCACCTCTTACTCACTTGACTAAAAATGGAGCATTTGTTTGGATAGAGACAATGCAAGAAACATTTGGGCGAATGGAGAAAGTGATGAGTTCTTTCCCAATTCTAGCCTTGACGAACTTCTCCCAACCATTTTTATTGGAGTGTGATGCCTCTAGGGAGGGAATTGGGGTTGTTTTAACATATTCATCATTCAATTTTTTTTGAGAGTAGGAATCTCTAGGATTATGAGCACTCTTATTCCATTTATGACAAATAAATGTTGGAAGTTATGCATGCACTGACCAAGTTTCGACCATATCTAGTGGGCATTATTTCAAGGTCAAAAATAATCATAATATTCTCAAGTACTTCCTAGATCAAAAGGGATTGAATGAGAGGGAAAAAAAATGGATTAGAAAGATCCAAGCTTATGAATCTGAGATCGAATATGTCAAAGGAAAAAACAATGTAGTAGCATATGCCTTATCTAGGAGACTAAATACCTTTTCCCTCATGGACATTGTGGAAGACTGGAAGTCCCATATTTTGGTGGAATGCTCAAAGAACCAGTCAGCCTATGATATTCTTGATGGAAATTTTATATAGATTTATTAATGAAATTATTTATTATAAGGACCGAATATATCTGGTACAAGAGTCCCAGCTGAAGATGAATATCATACAAGCAGACCACGAATCCCCTCTAGTAGAACATCCAGGAATTTTAAAGACTTACAAGACTGTTAGGGAGAGGTTCACATGGAAGGGACTCAAGAGGAACAATATCAAATATTTCCAAGAATGTGGTACCTGTAAGAGAAATAAGGTTGAACACACACAATCGACAGGGTTGTTGCAGCCACTACCCGTTTCGGAAAAAAAAAATGGGAGAGTGTCTCCATGGATTTCATTATAGGGATACACTCATCCTAAGGAAAATATTGCATATTCGTGGTGGTAGATCACCAGACCAAATATTTCCACTTCTTTGTGATTTCCTCCGAAATATCTACATCTCAAATTGCAAAAATATTCTTCCAAGGAGTATTTCGTCTACATGGTTCTCTAAAAACCATTTTTAGTGATTGTGATAGCATGTTCATAGGATAATTTTGGCAGGAGTTATTCAGGTTAGTAGGAAAAAAAAATCACTCCTAGTACAAGTTACTATCCACAAACATAAGCAGTACATAAATGGGTGTAAGGTTACTTACAAAACTATGTCACAGGGAAAAAAAAAAGTGTGGGCCAAGTGGTTGTATTTAGGAGAATATTGCTATAACACTACTTACCACATGTTGATAGGGATGTCACCCTTCCGAGCCTCATATGGATATGAAGCATTGTATTTTGCAGACAAATAATTTGAAGATAGCAGGGCACCATTAGCCAAGGATTGGATCCAAGGATGTCAGGATATTCTCTGGGAAGTCAAGGATAACCTACATACTACTTTGTTCCAGATTTATGCAGGAACGCAATAAAATATAGAAATAGACATAAACACATAGATGCAGTGGAAACAATACTTCATTTTATTAATAAAATAATGACTGAAATATACTTACAGACATAATGGAAATAAAAATAGCTAGGGTGTTGGTAGTGTATCTATGAGAAGAGATGTGGTGGCTACAGACCTCTGAACTATGTTACAATGAGGCTTGAGGGCCTATTTATTATTGAGAAACAATGGAGAACTCTAAACGTCCAAAAACCTAACCTTAGGAGATGAAGCGCCAAAACTATGGGCCCCGTTTGGGTAAATTGGTGTTTCAACTTCCCGGGGATGTAACTTCGGCATACGATCTATGTTTGACATGTATCATACCTCGTTAGAAATATCTATCCGAGAAGTACAACTTTCAGTGTGAGCAACATCAGTCCATGGATCTATGTTGCTCCTTGTTTTCCCAGAAAATGTTGTTTAAGGCCTAAAAATGGCTCTGGAAGTTCAGGACCCAAAAAATTGCTAAAAATAGTAAGTTGTGATACAACTTAAAAATTGAAAGAACTAATGGTGGGGGTTCAAATGGAATAGGTGGGTGGCCACCAATATCCACCTGGATCATTAAGGCCCCAAAATGGCTCCGGGAGTACAGGAGCCGAAAACCTACTAAAAATAGTAAGTTGTGCTGAATGTGAAAAGCTGCAAGAATTGATGGTGTAGGTCCAAATGGAATAGGTGGGTGGCCACCGATATCCACCTAGATCATTCCTCCCTCCTTAGTAAGAAATGGTCCCCATTGCATTGAGATCCTCCATCAGATGAGGCAAATTCTATTGAACTGGGTATTAGATTTGTTGAAGATGTCATGGAGCTACGGGCGAACATGCTGGATGCGTTTAGTAAATTTGGTTTCTTTATCAACCTCAAACAATACATATGTGGATTATGTCTGTGTAGTTGCAGGAGGTATGGAAACATTAGGCGGTGGTGCGTTGGGGGTCAGATCAATGGAGTCCTTATCCTAACAGTGTAGAGGAACCTCTGTGAGTGAGGAGAAAATGTCCTCGTATTCCCCCATGACTTTTTCCATCTGCTGCGACCCTGCAAGTGAACCCTGTTTTGAGGTTGTGGTTGAAATATTCTTCTTTCCTTGTGAGTGAGTTGTAAGGAAAATAAATTTCCCGGCTTGGGAAACAATCTTACTGCGTTGTTTTGCAGTAGTCACAGAGATGACAGGAGGCAGTACTACCTCCGGTATCTTGTACAAGTTATTTCCCAAAGTAATAACAACAGCACGAGGCCTAGACTCATACACATCATGTCACCTCCACAAGTATGGTTTGCCCACTAATACATCAGCTACATCAAGAGGAGCAACATCACATAATACCTCATATGTGAATGGCTTGATGTTGTACGGAAGGTGACACTATTGGCGGATGCAGATATATCTCCCTGAGTGAAGCCACCCAATGGTATATGGCTGCGGGTGTGCTATGGTCGATAGGCTGAGCCGCTTCATGACCTCTGCTGAAATGAGATTCTTTTGGCTTCCGCTATCGACAAGGAATTACAGTGGAGAACCCTTCACCCACATCTGTGAATGGAAGAGGTGCTCCCCCTCCTTTGGATCCTCTGGATCCTCCCTCTAGATCTCGGTGGTGTCAACAATGGCACTGAGATCTGCATCAATGATTTTCTTTCCTTTTTTATTGCCTTTGTCTGGTTCTGACTCAGGATCAGAAAATGCATCTGATTCGGGTGCCTTTAGTTCGGCCACCAACGACTGTTTGGCCCGACACTCGGTTGTGATATGAGTGGGGTTGTTATGAAATTCACACCACTTCCCCATGTCCTTCTTCAGATTTATGGTGTTGTTCTAAGTTTCCCTGCTTTGGCCTTTTCCCTTGTTCTGCGGTTCGGGGGCACCTTTCCCTATCTTTGGATTCGCAGATCCAAAGTCTCCCTTCTTTTGCTTAAATTTCTACTTGATCTTGGCGGTAAAGCGATATGTCGTGCCAAGCAATGTAATGTCGAGGAACTCCAATTCCTCCTGAATGTGTTTGTGCAGACAGCTGCAGTACTTGAGCACCAAATGTATCTCTGAATATTTAATACCCAAATTTTTGCGTAGGGTATGGAACAAATTCGTTAGTTTGTGCACATCTTGATACCTTTACTGCCGCAGCGTATTTGTCCTCATATCTCCCCACAGGGTAATATTGTTCCTTGATTCCATCTCAGAATGAATTCCAAGTGGGTGTGGCCAAGAACAAAGAGGGTTCCCCTTCGTCTTCTTGCTCACAGTAGGTTTCCCACCAGTCTTTGACATGGCAGGTGACTTTGAGGAGTGCAAAAATAACCTTTTCTCGGTTGGAGAAATCATGGACTGAGAAATACCCTTCCAGCAAATTTAACCGTCTATCTATGGCGTCTACATCTATTTGGCCTTCAAATACAATAATTTCAAAGTTTACCTATACCTTGAAGGGAGTAGCGCCTCTAGAGTGGCTGTTGGATGTAGATGCACCGTAGGTGGGAAATTGTTGAAGGATCTGAGAAAAGTTATCCATCATCACGTTCCTTTGTTTCTCGAGGGCCTCCTCGAGCAATATTTTGATAGGATATCCTGCTCCCTCATCTTTCTTTTCTTCCTCCATGGGAGGTCGTCTAGTTTTGCGAGGTTGATCTTACAAGGGTTCAACCAGATCAATCCCTAACTCCTTATACCCTGACCACGTTGGAGACATGAAAAGAAAAACAGAGAAAGAGAAGACCTCTCTGATACCACTAATCCGGATTTATGCAAAAACGTAATAAAATACAAAAATAGAAATAAACACAGAGATGCAGTGGAAACAATACTTCATTTTATTAATAAAAGAATGACTGAAATATGCTTACAGACATAATGGAAATAAAAATAGCTAGGGTGCTGGTAGCATATCTATGAGAAGAGATGTGGCAGCTATAGACCTCTGAATTATGTTACAATGAGGCTCGAGGGCCTTCTATTATTGAGAAATAATGGAGAACTCTAAACGTCCAAAAACCTAACCCTAGGAGATGAAGCGCCAAAACTATGGGCCCCGTTTGGGTAAATTGGTGTTTCAACTTCCCGAGGACGTAACTTCGGCATACGATCTATGTTTGACGTGTATCATACCTCGTTAGAAATATCTATCCGAGAAGTAAAACTTTTGGTGTGAGCAACATCGGTCCATGGCCCCATGTTGCTCCCTATTTTCCCAGAAAACCTCGTTGGGCCTCAAAATGGCACCGAAAGTTAAGGGCCCAAAAAACTGCTTAAAATAGTAATTTGTGATCCAACTTAAAAACTGAAAGAACTGATGGTGGGGATTCAAATGGAATAGTTGGGTGGCCACCAATATCCACCTGGATCATTAAGGCCCCAAAATGGCTCAAAGAGTGCAGGACCTGAAAACCTACTAAAAATAGTAAGTTGTGTTGAATGTGAAAAGCTGCAAGAATTGATGGTGTGGGTCCAAATGGAATAGGTGGGTGGCCACCGATATCCACCTGGATCATACTTAGAATCAATAGAAGTTATATGTAGATCAATAGAGGCTATAAAGAAGTTTCGAAGTGGGAGATGCATTTTACCTCCAGTTACAACATTACACACAATCTACCTTGAAGTAGAAAGGAGCATAAAAGTTAAAGCCACGATTCTATGGTCCCTATCAATTTATTCAAAAAATAGGAGAAGTGGTTTATGAATTGGAGCTTTTAGCAGAGAGAATATTTCATAACATATTTCATGTTTCTTGTTTGAATAAGGCAGTAAGGGATAATGTCAAATCATCACCTAATTTATCCCCATTAGATGAGGAGGGACATCTTCAAATAGTTCCAAAAGAATTGTTGGAAGTTCTATAAAGGAGGCTCTGGAGTAGGATTATCCGAGAATATCTAGTATGATGGAAATATTTTCCCACCAAAGATGCTACATGGCAAGGAGAGTACATATTGCAACATCCATCATTGAAATATCTTGAGGGCAAGCAATTCCGGGAAGGGGGGACTATAATATCCCCAACCAGTTCACCCAATTCAACCAAGTAGCAAAAAAAGGGTTAAAAAAATACAAAAAATATATAAATGATGGAATAAGTGGCGTAGAGAACATGGTTTTTCCCCCAGGTAACTCTCAACCAAGTTAATTTCATGTGGTTTCCTTCAAGTATTCGCACTTTAGAAGGACAAAGGAGGAATATCAGCAATCATGAATTTCGATAATTTACATTTTAATCTCAATTGAAGGCTGAAGCAAGTTTTCAACCAGCGAGGGTTTTAGGAGAGATCCTTAGCCTACCTCTAGTGGGATTCATTCTCACCCTATTTGGCAACCCCGTTTTGGTGGTATTGATTATCACCCTAAATATTCAATTTCTTTTCTCCTTTTTGTAGAGTGTTTTTTGATCGATAGTCTCTTGGGATTCATTTTAGTCGCAGTCATTTCTTGTGAAGAGACGGAGAGATCATTAACCTGGTCGCTCAACCTGGACTTGAAGTGTAGGAATCGATCACACTTATCTCTGGTTCTGGGTAAGCGTAGATCACAGTAGCAAAATAAACTATCTTTTACTATACACCTGTCTATAATTTGGTTGGGTCATGAATCATCAACTCCAGGTTACTGGGGGTCGATCCACTATTTGGAAGGGTTGAGAGGCACCATGCTAGGAGAAGGAGCGCTTTAAGTAGAACTTGGGGCTATCATTGATTGAAGTTGTGAAAATGAGACTACATTATTGATATAGTGTTTTGGAGTGAGGTTGACAGGTCAAAAGCATTGCTGACAATGCTAGGGATTCATACAAAAGGGTTTGGAATTATTCTAAGGGAGAAACATCATCCCAAATATGTTTCAGTAGATTGCAGGAGGCGAAAGGAGCGTGAGATCTGAAAAAAAATTAAAATGGATGAGAGGGTGTTCAACATATATGTCACATCATAGGAAAGAGACATTTACTTAATCCGGTTTGGTTCACTATTCGATATATCCTTGTTCACTATTTGAAGGGCTTCCTACGTATTTATGTTCACCTCCAGCAAGTAGGATCAAAATTGTTATCCTTGGTATTGGCCGTGGATGTAATGATCTTTGTTTTCATGCCTTAGTGATGTTACCTTCGCGTGTTGAGATAGAATAATTAAATGAATGGCCATGTTATTTTATTTTTATATTGTTATTGATCTTAAATTCTTGAGTAATGAATCTTTATCATAGCCTCCACTAAATGAAATGAAATAAGATTTAGGAGTTAAGGAGTTTTGGAATATTTATTTCCTATCTTGACCTATTTTCTGTCGTGGTAATTTTAAAGTGATCTTACAACTTACATTACTTATCCCATGGGACTCTAACACCCCCCCTTAACAGAAACATAGGGAGTAACTAAATAAAAAACAAAATCAAGAATGGATCCTAGCAACAAGGCATGATTACACTGGTACAAAATGGCTAATTAGTTACTAAAAAAATGACTGAAATGCACATATAAATGGCTATTTTTTGGTCAATGACCAATAGTGGCTAATTTACATTATCTTATAACGCGACCAACTTTTAGTCGTTTTTAGCTTAGTAATTAACTGGTTGTCTCAATTTTGTTGTCTAATAGTATATCTAGTCATTAATGGAGTCCTTAATTTAGTAATTGATTTAGTCATTGATTTGGTCATTAATTTAGTCATTGATTTGGTCATTGATCTAATCAGTGATTTGGTCATTGATCTAATCATTGATTTAGTCATTAATTATCATAATTAATGACCAAATATACAACAAAATATATTACTAAATGATCATCTGAGAAAACCAATTAACGAGCAAAGAAATATGACCAAAATGTTGGATGTGTTATAAGATATTGTAAATTAGCTACTAATAGTCATATATATGCAAATTTTAGTCATTTTTTGAAACCAATTAATGACCAAAGAAATATGACTAAATTTTAGTTGTGTTATAAGATACTATAAATTAGCTACTAATAGTCGTATATATGCAAAATTTAGTCATCATTTGTAATCACAAATTTATCATTTGCAGTAGTCATTTATCTTTTTCTAGTAGTTTCATATTCATATATAAATGACTACTTTAGTAGTTTATATTCATTTCATTTACTTTCATTAACAATCGTCATAAGCAACTAATTTAGTTGTATATTTATTTTATTTGTGTTCATTAATAAACATAAACTACTAATTTAGTAGTTTTAGATTGATTTTATGTGTTCATTATTAATCAACATAAATTAATTAGTATTATTTTCCAACTAAATTATTAAAAAAAAAATGCCATACAATGTACATGTTCATCTAATATGAAAACAAAAAGTTACATATTTTAATTACAATACTAAGTAATATCAAGTGCAACTATAAATAATTCCAACCACATAAACTATATTATATAAAATGTCAAGTATTACAATATGATTTTCCAACTTAATATTGGATGGAGTACAATTTACACATGAAATACTATGTCATCACTTCAAAACATTATCATTATGTTGTCAAGACATTCCAGGTGAATTCACCAACTCTGAATTATTGGACATCAGTCTCTATGTGTGTGTCTTATGTGGGATATTGGCTCTACAGGTACCACTAGACCAATATTCTTCTCTCTATTTTTAATTTTCATTGTGTCGCTCTAGTGTTATTGTTCTCCCCTTTCTTCAATTCGTGCTTCTTACCATCAATACTGAATTCCTTTTCTAGAAAAAAAAATATATAGACATGAAAGTCGATGAACATTGAAAGATAAACTAAAGTAGACTATAAAGGATTTATATGATATATACCTAAACATAATAAATATTTGTAATGTCATTTTTCCCCATAAAAGTAAGAAACTCGAACAAGTTTTCTTCAGTTGGGCAATAGTGGTCACTATCTCACCAAATGACCTG
This sequence comes from Pinus albicaulis, assembly GCA_034641835.2. Taxonomy (NCBI): domain Eukaryota; kingdom Viridiplantae; phylum Streptophyta; class Pinopsida; order Pinales; family Pinaceae; genus Pinus; species Pinus albicaulis. The sequence continues at coordinate 311,634 of JAXQQM020091783.1, forward strand.
TATAAACAAAGAAAATAGAACATCACCATAGAATAAATTTTGTACCTACTATGTTCTTAGTGTACATAATTTGTTGATGAAATGTTATCTTCAACTAAAGTAATAAATGCAAATAGAAGCACACATTTCTATCCCAGTATTTTGAATTCCGAAATGCTTATGGTATATTGCAATTTTGATTTTATCCAACATAATAAAACACAGCAGAGCTAGAAATTTCTACTAAGAATGTCTCATGATCCACTTTTTAGTTGTATCGCTTCCTCTAGTTATCTTTAAGAAGCAGTGACACTTCAACAATAAAACTCGTTAGTAAAACTATAATGGGTGGAGAAAATTATTTCTCACACAATATTACAACAAGAAACTAAAAAAGAAGAAGACAAGACTTTTAAAATTTGATACTAACTAGAAATATAGCTTTAATATAACAATCTTCAACTATCAGCCTACTATTCCACGGGAAAAGGAATCCAATTACTGGAAGCCAACAAATTATATCTAGAGAAAAACTAAACATGTTGGCTCCACATTCAAAGATAAATTAACTTGGGACTAGTTATATCAGATACTTTTTAGAGTCTACGGGTAGCTACTAACACCATTAACAAGAATTTTAAAATAGTTCTGCCACGTATGACCTAAAATTTGGCAACAAATTTGATATATGTACTACCTGTAATTATGTACCCACGTAAAAACTCCCATAAGTGGAGAAAGAGAGAAAAACCTCCTATGAAAAGACTCCCCCAAAAAATATAGAAAGATGTGAGTGCTCAAATTATCATGGAGCTGAAATTGTAGAGCCCATAACGATCCACCAATGGAAAGAACATAGGCCTGCTCCAATCCAAGGAAAATTTTAAGGATGGAAATTTATCTTAAAGTTTAGAAACCTTGGAAAATATTATTAGTCCCTAACATGCAAAATATAAAAAATTTAGCGATATGTTTGTAAAAAATTCAAACTTTTAATGATTTTGTATAGTCTCTATAAAAATTTGGCAATTTTTAAGGTAAAATAATTTTATGATATAAAATTCCGGCGAATCATTTTTAGAAAAAATGGAAATTGGCGAATCTTTTTTTTGGAAAAAGCATAGAAAATTAGCCCATCCGCGAAGATTAGCCCCCAAAATTTTCCCTGCTCCAATCAAGAACTATGAAATGATGAAGTACCAAAAATTTGAAGATGACAGCCATGAAACCTCAATGAGGTTATTCGATCTATGAAGTAGAAATGTTGTAGAGGCACAAGGGTGGCAAACACTGTCAAATTATCCCAAAAAAAACTTCAGGGAAATTAGGTGTTATTAAAGAACTAGGACAACGCTTCAAATAGAAGCAACACCATCAACCAAAAAACAAGCAATGAGGCATGTAAGTATGAAAAAGTCAACTCAAACACCATACAACAAAACTCTTGAAGTTTCAAAAACACCGTCACCATCATACTAATTAAAAATGACAACTGTCAACAAAGAAATGAAAACAATATATGTCACCCTCTAACTGCCCCACCCCCCCCCCCCCCCCCCCCTCTTGAAACACCACTATGAAAGGAGAAAGAATAAATCACATTCATTGTTAGCAAATTTTCCTCCCTGAAACACAATTGAGTGAAAAATGGCAATCAACAATAAATAACTGATGCAACACGACGATAGGAAGTATGTAACAAATTGTTTAGATGATTCCATGACCATTCATCGTGTTAAGATTCAACAAGAATATTCAGCACCCACACTTAGTGTATTAAGCACATGGTTGCATTTAGCACCTGGTTGCATTTAACACTTGGTTGCATTAAGCACCCAGACTAGGGTGGGGCCCATAGTGCTATTTTTGGGTTCATGTTTATTTTTTTTATCCCTTAATTAAGATGGACATTAAACTGTAATATGTTCTCAATGTGGACTTGAATGAGTTAACTGAAAGTGATAAATTCAATTAGCTAGCGGATTTCGATTTAGAGGCTGTTGGTGAGGCATGCGGAGTAATTATAGTTGTAACAGAGTTCAAAGTGGAGTGGTGCATGAGTTGGTGCAAATTGTAAAAAATTTACTCAGTTAAGTGAGTTAAACTCAGTTGTGCTAGTTGTAACTGAAGATACACTACTGAGAGATCAAGTGAATTAAATATTAATTAATTTACAATTAATGATCTCACATGCAACTGAGGATTTACTATTATTAGCTACATGCATGTCAGATCCAGTGGAGACCCAGTTGAGTTCTAGGTGAAAGGGAATTTGACTATCAATTGTAGGATTATTTGCTTGCACACGTGTAGGTAAACACCCATTGGAGTGCCCATTATACTTGTGCAATCAAGGCAAGAAAGAATTCCTATATTGTAGTGATATTTACCATCAAGGATTGCGCAAGCAAGGAAGGTTGTGATCTGGAGGCTGAGAATTGGCTATGTGTTGGTCAATTTTGCCTATGACAGTGTGAGACAATTAGTTGATGTACTGGAGGGCTCTTGTGAGAATAGTTTTGTATGTAATTGTTTCATGATCCATGCTTAATATATAATAGAAGATAGTGGGGTTTTTAGTTGTAAGCTTTCCCCTGGAAATTATTTGTGTTCTGTGTGATTGTAATATTCCCAATTGGGGAATGCGGCAATATATGAAAGATATGCAGGAAAATAACGCAGATCATCAAAGTAAGAGCGGTACGCTAATATGGAGACTCTTATTTAGCATTTAAAACATTAAATCAGATGTACAATGAGGACCATAAGATGTACAATAGGAAATACAAGTCTCCAACAGAAGGAAATCCTCAAAAAGAGGTGTTGCAATCACATATATAGACTGAAAAGGCTTGACATCGTTATTTTATTGAGCATACAACAGTTGAAGATTACACTTTAGATCTAAAGCATATAAGTGCATGAAATTTCAGATCTATAACAGATCCATACACTAGAGGCTCCTCTTTCAATCCCCCTTGGGATTTCTAGCAAAACACCATGTACATGAAGTAGATCTGAGATCTAAGTTACAGAACTGCAGAAATATTCAGATATTCAGAAGTATTCATAAACATACAGATCATATCTGAAATGAAAAATGTATAGATCTCCTCCAATGGATCTCCAAAGTGAAGGCAGATCCCCAACACATGAAAACCATCTCTACAGATGGTATGCCATAACACCCTGCAACATCACTTATAGGAATAACGCAATTCCGAAAGCAATACTATGCTGTAGCATTTAGAATAAGTTTGGCCACATGCCAAGATCTGAAAATGGTGCTCAATATGTTCAATACTCTCTTGCCAATGGAATAGAAGACTTCTCCATTGAAAAGGGGCACTAAAATGGTCTAGATCTGAGTATATCTAGCCTCCACTTGTTGCAGCTTTCAAAGACAACCAAACCCTCAACAGGATCTACGTTGTAGTTGGAAGAAGAATCTTGGCCTTAAGCCAGATAGTGGACTATGAAATACAAGACTCTCCAAAGAGCTACTCAATGGGAAGAGGTGGGATTCCCAATCAGGAACACCCAATGTTAAACATCATTTGCAATCTAGGCTAAATAGCCAAAGAAGTTGTATGTCTAAACAGAAAATACTCCAGAAATCAAATATCATTCAACAACCTTTTCATGTTGCCATCCTCTTCCTTTTATAAGTTAAGATCGTGTAAACCCTAAACCACCTTCAATGAAATATCTTCTTTCACACAAGCCATCTCCATCTAAAACTACGTTGTGCCTCATTGATTGCCACTCCTCCAAGACAGCGTTGTAGATTTGGTCATGGTTGACCCAGTCAAAATATCTAGCCCCTGTCACACCTAAGGGTGCTTGATTTTGCAGCCAATATTTAGCCTTTTTCACATTTGGCTCTGATTTATTCTTGATTAGGAGTTTTATGAACCTCCTTTACACTTTTATTCTTTAAACAAATAAATAAAACAAAATTGAATATTCCAATTAGCTTAGGACTAATTAGGAATATTACAGTCCTCCCCTCCAAAATATTTCTTTTCCTCAAGCAACTGATAAGGTGTGTGTTGCATCTCTTCTCCTCCTCCATTAGTGACACCAACATGTGATAAGCTTCCTCCATAAGCTAAGTGTTCACCAATCCATCCCTCCATGAATTGTTCCTCCAAATTTCTCATGAGATGCAAATAGTCCATCCCATAAGGAGACAATAGTTTACATGAAACAAACATGGTTTGCTCAATTTTCTCCCTGAAACATGTAACATAAATTACATGGAGAGTATCCATCCCATAGGGCACATACATATCTTCCCTCCTTCCTCCATACATCCCCATAAAAATTACACGCACATCATCAATGTAGGGGATCAAAACAATGTATATGCAAACAGAAATTTGTGCATATGGAGGTGGGTCATAGTCCCACATGTGGAAGCAGTGCAGTGCATCTCCTGCCTGAATCATATCTACATGTGGTAAGTGGTTTCCCCACCACTTATTTGCTGCCCATGTTATCTCACTATGGCTGAAATTTTGAGATATATTTGGTGCCTTAGGAATGCACACATCATGATACAAAATCTCCCTTTGTCCACCAAGGGAGTGGCCATGTTCAGAAATAGTTTTGGCCCAAAGTTGGCCATGAAGTTTAAAAGGTACAACACCCCTCCTTGGATTCATGGCCTGCATATATAAAGTGGAAGAATGCAAACAATAATCACATGAAATATTATTTACATGATCATATTTTCCACCAGAATTCCTCCTTAAACAATTGGAGTGGTGCATAGATCGATCTCCTTCCTCAAAAAGAGAAAGAGATGATTGAATTAACTTTGTCATAGAGTTATGTTGCTTCTTCATCTCCACATGGTACATGCATCTTTGAAAATGCTGATATAGTTCTCCTTCAAAGCCCTCCCAATAGTAGCTCCTCATGATGATGTTGTTGAGCTTCATGGAATATGTGTGGCTTAAACAGAATTCTTTATAGGCCCTTTGTAGCAACTTCTCCTTGAGCTTGGAGGCTCTAGACAAGAATATCCTACCATGATCATAGATGACTCCATCTTGGACTAAATAGCCCTCATCATGTATCTGGTCATCAATAATCATGCATGTGTGAAGATCCTTGGAATAATCCACCAACAGTTGGGATTTCCAATATGGATCTAGACTCCTCAACAATGACAGCGTTGATGATCTATCAACTGAAATGTTTGTCATGTGGCTGCTCCTCTCTTTGACATCTCCCATGCCAAAGGTATGTGTTGGAAGATCATCCCTTCCCTTCTTCTCCTCCTTGACATATCCCATGCCAAGAGTACATGATGGAAGATTTCTATTCCCTCCTTGTTGCCCTTCTTACATATGCACATGCTCAAATAAAGATGGAATTTTTTGGAAGTTAGTCTCCCATGGAAGGCTATCATCTATCCAAAACCTCCTTGGACTTGCCAAAGTATGCATGTGAGGCCACCATATTCTATCATGTATGGAATATTTCTCTCCAAGTGAGATTATCATCTGAGTCTTCATAGCCAAGGACTTCCCTCCTTGCCCCATGATGGTGTCTTTCTCCATTATTGCAGCATCTTCTCGCAGCGCAGTATGAGATGAAAGAGTGGACAATGGTGATAAGGATAAAATATTTCCTTCCTCCTTGAGCTTCCCCAACACTCTCAGCGTTGTATTATGGTCTTCTAATGTTCCCTTCCTTCTTGGATCTATGAATGGAGCATCAAGGTGTGATACATATTTCACCAAATATGAATCAGGTCGTCTCCCAGGTGGTTTACCAAAAGATAATGATGTCTCATGGATCATCCCCATGTGCATAATATATGGGATCATCATATCCCTACTTCCACTGTGCAAATTCATCTCTGTTTTTTGTGTGGAAGTTTCATGATAATGGGGTATCACTCTTAAGGATGCAAGAGTGCTTCTGATTGGAGCAATTACTCCATCCTCTCCTCCATGTAATAGTGGATCATCTCATGCCATGTCAGCGATGTGATCCCTCCTTTTTTCTTCTTCTCCTACCTTCTACAAGATCTCATATTCTAAGGTACTTTCTCCATATGTAATTAACCCATGTACACCCAACATCTCCTTGGTGTCAAGAGCCTTCATCACAAAGGAATGATCTAACATAGTGTGTGTCCCCAAGAATGTATCCAATGTTGGAACACACTTCCTCCCTTTTTTTTTCGCATTGCCTATCATCATAAACACATGTTGCTCATGATTTTCATGTGTAAGATCCCTTGGATGCTGATCCCTTGTAGCTCCTTGCAAAGATACAAGAGCCCTTCTAGGGGAAGCAATGGCTTCATCTCCATTTCCAAATAGAAGTAGATCTCCTCCTGCTGTCACAATGCTGGAGGATCTTTCCAGCTCTTCCTCTTCCTTCTCCTCATCAATGGATAATACCTCATCATTAAGAGACCCTTTTTCTTTATCTCCTCCTGAAAAATGAATCCTCGTGTCTTCTTCTTAAAAATAATTTTCTTGCTAAAGTGGGGCTTTTTCCCTTGGCAAAGCATGTAGTAGATCTTTAACCCCCTCAAAAATGTTCTAAAATGGAGTTGGCTTCATGGATCCTTCCAACTCATGCAAAGGTTCTGAATTCTTGGGCTTGGTTTGCTTACCCAAGGAAGTTTCATATTGTTTAAAATCAAATCTTTTCACTAATCTCCTAGTGAACTTTGCATAAGTAGATATATTTGCATTTTTCAATGAAGAAGATTCAAATAACCACCAAGCATAAGCCTTACCTTGAAGATGCAGCGCTACTACTCTTATGGCTTCTTCTTCTTAAACTTGATGCAGCTGGAAATATGTGTCTAGCTTCCTTACCCAAGACTTGGCTAAGCTCTCGGGTGATCCATCAAAAATAGGTAGAAAGAATCTACCCAAAGTGTGCTGCATGCACCCTCTTGTTCTATTGTAGTTGCTGGATCTTCTCTCTTCTTTAAGTTTACAAAAATATTGGAAGATTAAATGCTCCTTTAATCTTCTAGACTGAGATTCGTATTCTTGGATATAGTCACCAAGAGTCTCCTCCTTTGGTGTTTCTCCTTTTGCTTCTTCTCTTGCCAAGAATGTAGGCATGCTACAGCTTTGTAGATCTGATTGTGTGGTTGAATGCTCACACACAGAATATGAAGAACTGGGGCTTTCTTCATGTGAAAATCTTCTTGAGGGATCTTCATGTCTTTCCCTCCTCATTCCCTTGATTTCTCTTTTCAGCTCATGCATAGTTTGGAATAGAGTTTTTGAGAACTCTTTCCCTTTTATTCTTCCAGATAAAGGGATTTACCCTTGTCTTTTTTTTCTTCAATGTAACCAAAATTCTTCTATCTCTTATTTTCTTGAAAAGACATATTGGCTTCTTAGAAAGCACAGGCTGTGCCAAGATGATGCTTTGATACCACTGTAATATTCCCAATTGGGGAATGCGGCAATATATGAAATATATGTAGGAAAATAACGCAGATCATCAAAGTAAGAGCGGGAGGCCAATATGGAGACCCTTATTTAGCATTTACAACATAAAATCAGATGTACAATGAGGCCCATAAGATGTACAATAGGAAATAAAATTCTCCAATACAAGGAAATCCTCAAAAAGAGGTGTTGCAATCACATATATAGACTAAAAAGGCTTGACAAAGTTATTTTATTGAGCATACAGTAGCTGAAGATTACACTTTAGATATAGAGCATATAAGTGCATGAAATGACAGATCTATAACAGATACATACACTATAGATGCTCCTCTTTCAATCTCCCTTGGGGTTTCTAGCAAAACACCATGTACATGAAGTAGATCTGAGATCTAAGTTACAGAACTGCAAAAATATTCAGATATTCAGAAGTATTCATAAACATGCAGATCAGATATGAAATGAAAAATGTATATATCTCCTCCAATGGATATCCAAAGTGAAAGTCAGATCCCTAACACATTAAAACCAGCTCTATAGATGGTATTCCATAACACCCTGCAACATCTCCTACAGGAATAACGTAGTTCTAGAAGCAATACTGCGTTGTAGGGTTTAGAATAAGTTTGGCCACATGTCAAGATCTGAAAATGGTGCTCAAGATGTTCAATACTCTCTTGCCAATGGAATAGAAGAATTCTCCACTGAAAAGTAGCACTTAAATGGTCTATATCTGAGTAGATCTAGCCTCCACTTGCTGCAGCTTTCAAAGATAACCAAACCCTCAACAGGATCTACGTTGTAGTTGGAAGAAGAAGCTTGGCCTTAAGATAGATAGTGGACTATGTAATACAAGACTTTCCAAAGATATACTCAATGGTAAGAGGTGGGATTCCCAATCAGGAACACCCAATGCTAAACAGCATTTGCAATCTAGGCTAAACAGCCAAAGAAAATTGTATGTCTAAACAGACAATACTCCAGAAATCAAATATCATTCAACGACCTTTTCATGCTGCCATCCTCTTCCTTTTATAAGTTAACAGCTTGTAAACCCTAAAACAACTTCAATGAAATAGCTTCTTTCACACAAGCCATCTCCATCTAAAACTACATTGTGCCTCATTGATTTCCAATCCTCCAAGACAGCGTTTTAGATTTAGTCAAGGTTGACCTAGTCAAAATATCCAGCCCCTTTCACACATAAGGGTGCTTGATTTTGCAGCCAAGATTTAGACTTTTTTACATTTGGCTCTGATTTATTCTCTATTAGGAGTTTTATGAACCTCATTTACACTTTTATTCTTTAAACAAAGAAAGAAAACAAAATTGAATATTCCAATTAGCTTAGGACTAATTAGGAATATTACAATGATTGATCTTTCTTCATGTTCATGTCATTAGAGATTGTGTTTTTAATTCCGCAAAATATTTGTAGAAGTGATTCAATACTTAACTTTAGGAAATTGTTAGATCGGGTGAATCCAAGATATAAATGCTTGTTGTACATAATTTCTACATGGTATCAGAACACAGGAAATTGCAGAAGTGAAGCAGGAGCTGAGTTTGTGATTGGATAGAATTCGAATTTGCAGAAAGACTTTCTTGGTGCTACAACTGATTCAAGATCGCAATGGCTTTCAATGGCACTCGAGGGAAACTCAAAATACATTGCTTTGAAGGATAGGATGGAGGCAGTACTTGAAGAAAATGTCTTGAAGGAATTCATTGGCAAAGATTTTCCTAAGCCAGATGCTGCAGATGTTGCCAATCTTGATGCATGGCAAAAGAAAGTGGAAAAGGTGAGGAGGATCCTGTTGGAGGGAGTACAAGACCACATTATCTCAAGCCTCCATGGGAAAGCCACACCATATGCAACGTGGAAGGCTTTGACGGATCTATTCCAAAGCAGCAGCGACCATAGGAAATTGGTGCTCAAAGATAAACTGAGGAAGATCAAGATGGAAAAGGGTGACATCATTCCAAAATATCTAACAAAGTTTGTTCAATGTCGAGATGAACTGGGGAGCGTTGGAATAATAGTCATGGATGATGATTTGGTGAGATTGGCTCTATTATGACTTCCCAAGAGTTGGAACTATTATCAAGACTCTGTCAATGGAAGGGAAAAATTGCCAGATTGGGAATGACTATGGTCGGATTTGGTGCAAGAGGAGTTCAAATGGAACACCAGAGATGGATATTCATCTAAGAATGAGGATGAAGAGGATTTTTCTTTGCCTACCAAGGCGAGGAAAGGGAAGGGGAAGAAATTCCATTCAAAATCTGACTCCAAGAATGGCAAGAAGTAGGACATGTCCAAGGTGAAGTGTAGATGGAACGAGGTTCCCTAAGCTGCATTTTTTATATAATTTTGTACTAATTGGTCTTGCGCAGGGGCTTTGGGGTGGTTCAAAGCCCCCCAAATGTTTTGTAATGGGTCAAAGGGTAGACCTAGAGTCCGAAACCACGGTTTTCAGACCATAGGATAGCAAAGGCTATGATGATATATATAGATATATAGTTGGGTCTAGAAAGTAAGAAGAAGTAAGATTGATGCTACGTACAAGCTGTTGAGATCTGTTTTGGGTTGTTTTGGGTAAGGACTCCTGCTGGCTGTGTGCGTGGAGATCCTCAGTCCTGTTGTGTGGAGACCTCGTTCGATGTGTATGTGGGTTGTGATTTGGGTTTGTAATTGGGTTTTTGGATATTAATGAATGTGGAATCTATTGAAGTATCTTTATGCTATCTAAAATGGTTGTGTTTATTGTTGAATTATCTCTGTGTTATTTGAATAAGCTGGGATTGTGTCTGCGATATATGAATTATTTGTGATTGTGATGTTCTGTGGTGATAATTTCTTATGCGCACGTGGATGTGAATGTGTTGATCAGATCTGTTAATAATAGTAGCTTTGTTTATGGTTACATGCTGATTATATTGTTATGGGCTCGATTATAGGCTTGTTTCTATTGGAGCCTGATAGAACTCGACGAGATCTGCCTTAATTACCTACTCTCTCCCAGGGCGTGGAAACCTAGTTCCAGCACCCACCCATACTACTTTGGGTGAGACCTTGGCCTGCGAAAGTAGGCCATTGCCGAAAGGGCTAGTAGTATAGGGGTTTGTTGGAAAACCTTAACTCCGAACTTGGGTCAAGACCCCTGAAGCCAACAAATGGTTCTGTTGCCAGCACCAGGAGCATTTTGAGAGAGAGATTGGGTAATGCCATGAGGACGTTGGAGACCTGAGAAATTGGAGCTCGAAGACTGGTTCTAAAGACATATTCAGGAATTTTTTGTAAAGGATAATTGTAGCACGAAGCTAACAGCTGAGAAGTGGAAGAACAAATATATTTTCATCTAAGTATATGAAATTTTCTTTGTAACTTTTGCGCACGAGCTCCAGGAGTGGCTAGTGAGTCTAGTAGAATTCTAGACGTGTTGGAAACACGATCAGGTTATGTAGTGAACTCTAGAATTGATTCAACGGTTGGAGAAGGTTGAAAACACAATCACCTATAAGATATATCATTGGGTAGATATTGTGCCAGGAGGATTTGTAACGAAATTCACAGTCGATCAGTTTCTATCCTACTCTGAGGTGGAGCAGAGGTTCTTCAAAGGATTCCAAGGTAATTTCTTGCGAACATTGTCGTTCCTAATTAAAATATTATTCTACAAAAAGGGCATTTTGTGTAGCCACACCAAATGAACGACCTCTGATCATAGTGAGAGTACAACAAGAAGTGGTAAGTACTTCCAAGCCAACCAAGAAGGGGATAGATCCGTCTACAGCCCATTAAGAGAGTCGGTTGCGCACGTAGGAACTAGTCCTTTGGCTACACCACCTTCGAGTCAGTATAAGGTCAAGAAATCCCCCACACCTCTGCCACCAATGGAAGAAGATATGGCTGCACACATGAGGTTTCCCACCTTCAAGGGTGTAGGAGACGAAGATATGGACCGATTTTGGTTCGTAGGAGAATCAGTACGGACTGCGCAGAATGTGGCTAGTGCTGTTGTAAAGAGGGCGCAGCTATCCCTCATCTTTGAAGGGAGGGCCCTGGATTGGTACATGGGGTATGTAGGCCAGCATGTGGATCCATCTATTCAAGAGATTAAGAATGCTTTAAAACAACAGTTTCGGAAGCCTAAGTCCTACGCTCAGCTAGTGGTTGAATTGAAATACTTTAGACAAGGACCCACTGAGTCGGTATGGGAGGATGATCAATGGCTGAAGAAGGTTATCAGGGATGCGGAATTTTAGGATGATGATAGAAAGCGCAAGGAATGGTTCATCACCATGCTATTACCTCACCTGCGCGGACCTATGGGTCAGCAAGCGATTGAGACACAAGATAAAGCCTTGGAGATTTATATGAGGCTAGAAGCTGTGCCAAGAGAGGATGCCTAGTTTGGGGTACAGAAGATCTAGGGATATCTGGAGGCAATGCACCTCGAAATCCAGAATTTGTGGAAAGAACGAGGAAAATAAGCTAGCCCAAATGTATGGTGCATAAGATGCAAGGTGTCAGGCCACACCAAGGATCAGTGCCCTCTGTTGGTAGACTACATGCAGGCTAGGGGACCCAGCCCATTGCACCCTAAAGAGGCTACGGGACCAAGCAGTCCAACGTTATGGTGCGCTGACTGTCGCGTAGCTGGGTTACATGATACCAACCACTTCCCCCATTTTGGTGCTTATGTTCCAGAGTTGAATAAAAAATGGTGTCGATTCTGCTCATCTGTGGGACATGATGAACACAACTTCTGGACATATGACTTGATGATAGACCGAGGAAACCTGTATAGGGTACAGGCTGACCCTTCTTCACCACTATCTCCCTCGGGACGAGGAGGCTCCCCCGCTAGAGGTCGGGGGGGAGAGATGGAAGCGCAGGTTGGGGAAGAGAGAAATTGATCTGTTATAACTATGGAGAAGTAGGACACGTTGCAAGGGACTGTCTAAACCCTGCACTAAAATATTTTCGATATTGTATACAATTGGATCATGTGATCGAATATTGTCAAGTATTGATAGTGAAAATGCAGGAAAAACAGCAGACACCAACTCAGAATGTGCAAAGGGTTAAGGTAGAACCTCTTGATGAGGGACCCAGTATTAATGTCATAATGCGTAGCAGCATAGCTACTGGAGGATTTGAGGAGAAAGTTGCGGTTGAACCCCTTATCCAAAAAGCTACTATCAAACAGGAAATCTTGGACCTACAGAAGGAGAAAGAAACCTTCATCGAAGCTCGCAAATACTTTACCAAGGATGAGGCATCTACTTCTAAGGCTCCAACAAACCTAAGAGCAGACGATGAAGTTAAACCATTCTTACAAGCATGTATGAAGCTGCTACGCAACCAGAAGGCAGTAGAAAATCTTCAAGCATTGATAGACAGTTGTGCAGACAGAATTGATCCTCCAACAAAAGTTAAAGATGTCCACAAGCTTTACAAGCATAAGAAACGCACTGGTCGGGAAATGCGTCTGACTGCGCAGATTGGCGATTATGAAATGGATCAGGTAATCCTAGATCTGGGATCCGATGTGAATTTTCTACCTAAGCAAACATGGCAGAGGATGGGAGAACCCAAGCTGGAATGGTCTACTATACAGCTGCGCATGGCTAATCAACAGAATATCATACCGTTGGGGAGACTGTCAAAGATTATGGTAGATATCGCAGGGGTTAAGGTACGTGCGGATTTTGAGGTAATTCAGATTGTGGAAGATGCAGACCCTTATCCTGCAATCCTGGGACTAGATTGGGCTATAGACATGGGAGGCATTATCAACTTGAAGAAAAGGAGCATGGTTTTTTAGAATGAGGGTACGAGATTGATAGTCCCTCTAGACCCAGAAAAAGGAGAGAGGTATACAGAACCTGTGCACGAAGAAGACGACGTAGATCATATCTATAGAGTAACCGCTCAGGACGAGGATTAGATTAATCCTACAGCTGATGGCGTGCTTTATTGGGAGAAAGACAGTGAATGCCTCTCTGACTCTGACGGAGAGATTGAAAACTGGAAGAATCGGTTACATGATGTATCTTCGCTACGATGTCTTAGGATCGTGAAGAGCTTTAGGATCATGAAGAGCTTCCGGTGTATCTCCTCATAGGTAAGATATTTGCCTTACTTTGATGGTTCTGGTAGTATTAGGGATTTTATGAGAACATTTGAAGCAAAAGTTCCAAGGGAGTGAAGAGTTTTGACACTTAACCTAGCCATGCGCGTGACCCCTACACAGTAGTTGGAAACTCATAAGGGGATGTTCCAAGATTGGGAGGAATGTCGCGAGATGATGATCCTACGGTTTGAACCCCCGGTTCACCTATGCGTGGAGACTTTCCTTGTCCAAGGAGACCCGCGCAAGCACATGGCTGCATGGATGGAGGTGTGGTGCGAAAGGACCAAGGACGAATGGGTCCACTTATTCATTCATTCCTTGGGGTCAATCTCCACTGCATGGTATCAGGATGCAGAGCTAAATTAGCATACCCGCCATTGGGAGACCATGAAGGATGATTTTGTGGGGAAGCTCGGATTGATAGGCAGAATTGATGCATTAGACGAAGCCCTGCAGGATATATATACCCTAATATTTGATGAATCACGCCCTCGTGTGGAGTACGGGGCACTAGCTTGGGATACGCAGATGCAGGATATTTTTAACTGCCATAATCTATCAATGGAGGAATGTGACGAAAATCTACGAAATATCACTATCCCAGAATCAAAGGGTGAACACGTAGTTGTTGGACCCCCACTGCAGACCGTTGATGTGACAAAGCCTCTTAAGCTAAAGGAATTCAACATTGGAACTTAAGAACAAACTAAGCTAGCTAAGATTGGGGACTACTGGGACGATGATACCGTTGGGAAAGTCACACAGCTTCTCACGGAATACTAGGACCTATTTTCTACGAAATTCTGAGAACTCAAGGGTATTACAGGGGACCTGGGGGTCATGCGCATCACTTTAAAACCAAATGTGCACCCAGTTAAGTAGTGACCTTATTGACTGAACCCCAAGTATAAGCAGAAAATCAGGGAGGAAATTGACAAAAGGATAGCCACATGTATCATCAAACCGATAGAACAGTCCGATTGGGTAAGCCCTATGGTGGTCCAGGAGAAAAGGACTAAAGGAGCAATAAAAATATGTGTTGACCTGTGCAAACTTAATGATGCGTGCATACATGATCCCTTCCATATGCCATTATCTGACGAAATTCTTGATATTGTGGGAGGGCAGGAAGCGTACTCTTTCACTAACAGGTTTTCGGGCTACCATCAAATTAGGATCGCACCTGAAGATCACAACAAAACTACGTTCACCACTAAATGGGGATCCTTCCAGTACACTGTCATGCCGTTTGGGCTCAAGAATGCCTCTGCCATATTTTCACGGGTAGTGGTCGCAGTATTCAAGGAGTTCATCCACAAGTTCTGGGAGGTATACTTTGATGATTGGAAAGTATTTGGGTTGGTAAAGAAGCACATTTCGAACCTGCACATGATGTTGGATGCCTATAGAAAGCACCAGATTTCCCTAAATATTAAGAAGTGTATATTCTGCGTACCTTTCAGGATCTTGTTAGGCCACATAGTCTGTCGACAGGGATTGATGGTTGACCCCGCCAAGGTAGCAGTTATCATCAACCTGAAAGTCCCTGCAACTGAGAAACAAATGCGCTCCATCCTTGAGCACACAAGCTACTACAGGAAGTTAATTCAAGGGTACGCACTGATCACGACACCCATGGAGAAGTTTCTAAAGAAGGATGTTTCATTTTTTTGGGACGCAAAGTGTCAGAAGAGATTTGAGGTACTCAAGGAAAATATGGTCTTCGAACCTATCATCATATTTCCTAACTAGGCACAGTTTTTCCATGTCCATGTAGATGCTTTAGGGATCGCCCTGGGAGCTGTCCTTACGCAGCTCGGGGAAGGGGACATTGACCACCCAGCTGCATTTTCTAGTAGAAAACTCTCTAGTGCAAAGCATAACTACTCCACTACTGAGCACAAGGGGTTGGCCATGGTATTGCCCTGCAGAAATAAAGGCATTATCTGTTGGGAGGGAACTTCAAGATGTTCACGGATCACTCAGTTTTGAATTAGCTAGTGAATATGCAGGTGTTGGGGGGGAAGATTTGTCGATGGCTACTGTTATTTCAAGAATATGATTTTTAGATCATCGTGAAGCCGGGGAAACTAAATGTTGGGCCAGACCACTTGTCCTGAATCGAGAGTAGTGAAGAACCAACCAACCTAGAGGAAGGATTGCCTGATTCGCAGCTATTTTCTATTAAGGTGGTTGATGCGCAATTCGTCGATATCATTCACTTATTAACTACGGGGATGGCACTTGCAGAATATTCGGTACAACAGAAGAAAAAAAAGTTGGTAACCCGCGCAGCGGACTTTACCATCATAGTGGGCCACTTGTATAAGCTGGGAGATTATGAGGTACTGTGAAGAGACATTATGGAGTATGAAAGAAAAACCATCTTAGCAGAAGCCCACGGAGGCGTAGCAGGAGGTCACTACACAGGGAAAGTGACGGTGCAGAAGATCTTAAGAGTTGGGCTATGGTGGCCCACACTGCATAGTGACTCTTATGACTATTGCAGAGCCTGTGACACATGCTAAAGGACAGGAAGACTGTCGTGTAGGGACGAAATTCTCTTGCAACCACAGATGGCCCTACAAGAATTTGACAAATGGGCCATAGATTTTGTTGGGCCCATCAACCCACCAGGGAAGAAAACATGTGCCCACTACATCATCATTGCAACTGATTATGTAACCAGATGGGCTGAAGCGCAAGCTATGAAGGATTGTACTACAGACACCGCTGCGCTCTCTATTTTTGAACATATTTTAACGAGGTTTGGTTGTCCGAAGATCTTGATGAGCGATAGAGGTATGCATTTTGTTAATGAAACCATACAAGCTTTGACTAAAGAATTTTGAATCCACCATGCAAAAAGTACCCCATATCACCTACATGTAAATGGAACAATAGAAGCTTTTAATAAAATCCTAGAATAGGCATTGACCAAGATCTTTAATGTTGATCAAAGCGATTGGGATGTGTGCATCCCATCAGTCCTTTGGCCTATCGAACCACATGCAAGAAATTTACTGGGAAAACACCGTTTCGAATGGTTTATGGAAAGGAGGCCATTATGCCCATGGAATTTATTGTTCCTATCCTACGCATCGCAGCCTTTATGGACATGGCGGAGCCTGATATCATGGAGGAATGCTTAGCGCAGCTAGTCGCCTTGGAGGAAGATTGATTCATTTCTAACTTTCATCAGCAAGTTCAGAAGGCCCAGGAAAAAGCATGGAATGATAGACATATTCGACAGAAGGTCACTTCGAAAGGAGAATTGGTCCTGCTATACAATAGTTAGTTTGTGAAATCCGGGGAAGTTCCCTCAGCACTGGCTAGGCCCCTATATGGTAAAGGAAATCACTGACGAAGGAGCTATCCAGTTAGCTACATTGTGCGGTGATATTATACCAGGATATGTTAATGGCTGCCATCTCAAACCATACCGGATTAAATGACTATATGGTCGGAGTAGCTATATTGGGAGGAATACGCGCAGGCAAGAAGAAAAACACATGCATGCCCGTTATATCCGCCGAGGTTGACCACAGGTCTAGAAGCCCAGGGAGGTGAGCTGGGAGCGCAGGGATCGATCGCAGGTATGGAAGCCCATGGAGGTGCGCTAGGTGCGCAGGGGTAATCCGCAGCTGTGAAAACTGGGTAAAAAGGAAATTTTACTGTTGGGAGGAGCGGGCGTTGGCAATTAATGAGGTGATTTCTGAAGATTTTTTACCGTTTTCTTGATGGTAAGTTTCAAATAAGCCTCATCCAACTGTTGGTCACTATCCAAAGCTATAAAAGTAGGAGGGTAGATCAAAACTGGGTTCCGTGCATTCTGAATAGATTGTGCCTTGAAAATTTCCGTAACTATTGTGCTCTTTTAATGTCTGGGTGGGCTACCCCCTCTGATAGTAGCAATCCCAAGTTCATCTTCCGAGCAAGAATGACCGCAACCAATTCCATTGAATCGTCGCAAACCGTGGCCTCTACTGATGAAGTATTGGAGGTCACCCTTGAAGTTGAAGAGGTTGTGTCCACACCAACCAAGGGGAAGCAGGTGGAGAAAAAGAAGAGTAAGGGGAAAGTCCAGGAGCAAGGGTAGGGGAGGGTTGTGAAATGGGTTGGAGGGAAGCCACACACCTCCCCTCAGAATTTGAAATCCCCTGAACGGTGCCCCAGACACGCTTGCCTAACCCAACGAAGCAACCTTTGTCTGCTCAGGAAGAGGCTCAGATTGCTAAACCAATCACTTGGCTACCACCCTATGTTCGACCTCGCAGGCCCTCAGTGTGCACACCTAAGAACCTCGAGGCTATGCGTGCCTATCTACAAAATCCACTAATTCCAGGTGAAGTCCCCATAATTTGAGAAGCGCATGGCAAGCTTGTCTCAATTAAGTTCGATTTCCATAACCTTTTCAACCTGGAGGCCTTCCCAGAATTTCCACCTAAGTTGTACCTCAAAAGAGTACCGGAGGACAACGTGCTAAGGGTCGTACCAATGTCGTGGGTGCACGGGCTAGAAAAATCGGGTTTATTAAACTTGCTGCGGATACCTCACTTTGGACGATATAGTATAATCGA
Source organism: Pinus albicaulis (assembly GCA_034641835.2). NCBI lineage: Eukaryota > Viridiplantae > Streptophyta > Pinopsida > Pinales > Pinaceae > Pinus > Pinus albicaulis. The sequence continues at coordinate 329,775 of JAXQQM020091783.1, forward strand.
CTGAGTTGCGCGATAGCTGCTAGCCCTGATCCATAACAACAGCTTGTGGATCCGGAAAAACATTCCCATCTATGTCGCCCTAATTCACCGCATTACTAGTCTCCCCATGGAGGGGTCGAATCCTATGGAGCGCGTTAGCAAGAAGTATGAGCAATAGATCTCCAACAAGGTGCGAGAATATTACCACGTTGAGCGGAATACTAGGGGATTCCTAATCAACACCATTATTGACCTAGGAGTGCGCATGGGTACCCTATTGTTGGCTTGTAATATGATGCTTAAGTGTCAGGCCGCGACTATCCCCACCTATGTAATTCAATTGGTTGGCCGTTGCGAAAAGGGGGTCTACTTCAACTGGTGATAGTTCCTTTACAATGACGTTTTGGAGAACATGTGCAAGGCCCAGGATCATGGAAGGGAATTCTACTACTCTTGGCTTCTACTCCTAGTTTTTTTGTTCCCATGGGAAGCCCCCGAAGACTCGTTCCTCCCTGAGCTCGAACCATACATGTGTGAGGGGATGCGATACGAAAATCTATGGGATTCAAAGGATGAGCAGCACATTAAGGATAAAAAAGTATTTTGGGTCCTGTTTCAGAGTGCGCTCGTAGCAGCAATTCACTCTCGGCCATGCTTTTCGCCGACGGTCTACGAAAATTACAAGAGCATCGCAGCGTTCCAGGTCACAATGCACAATGTGCAGATTCGGGGTCGTAAGGATCCAGCTTGGGTATCGCTGCCTTACATGGTCGTCGATGAGGAAATCAACCGAATCATTGCCACTTGGCCACCACACTGGAGATTGGGATTCAAATCAGGTGCAACTAACACTGTGGGTACAATCACAGCCCCAAAAACCACCCCGCCTAATACCACCAAGAATGTAGAAGGACGTTGCCCAGAAGACTCCACCAGGACAAAGGACGTAGTGAGGGGTGCGGAGCAGGAATTGCAGCAGGACATGGATGTAGAGAGTTTGGATGCACAGGGTGTTGATTTCCCACGTGGCACGAAACAGACAACCAAACCTCTCAAGGACCAACGAATAAAGCAGCGGGCTACGAGGCCCGGTAGGGAGACTTAATTTACCTTGACAGAGGAAGATTTGGAGCAAATCGAAGATGCGGTCACCCTCGCCTCAGAAGAAAGATGGCTTTCTTTGGAAGAGAAGCAGAAGGTCGCGCTCATCGCATTACAGTCTGAGCTCCAAGCTCTGCAGCTCAAGGCTGATACCCTGCAGATGAGCATGGTTCAATCAAGGTTGCCTCCATCATCTAGCACTGAGCTGATCATCATGACAGAGAGTCACCTCTGCCCCCTGTCAGGCGCAACACTCACCTTGAGTCTGCCTGCCTTATGTGCGCAATTCCAGGCCTGTGCAGAAGTACATCTGGATTTGGCCTAGCTTCCATACGAACCGCTGCGGGTCCTCCATACATCGCTCTTTGAGTAAATCCAGGACAGAGATCGTTGGGTACAGAAGCAGCTCAGTACATCCAAGCAGACAATCGTTGAAAAAACCATCGAGGCATCCCAGGCACATGTTGTGTGCATCCTTGCTGTCATGCAGCAGACCGCGTTGGAATGTCTAATCAACAGGTTATGCGCAGATGTGACTGAAGATATCCCAGCCTCTGCCACCCCCAAGCCAAGATTGAGGGAATCGTCGTAACCCTGAAGGCTTCTAGGACTGAGATCCAAAATGTCAAGACTAAGATAGAGCAGTAGATTGCTACGTTGTAGGCCAAATTGCAGCTGGAAACTCCTCCTGAGGTATGAGCCCAGAGAGCTGCACTGGTCACAAAAGCCACGAATACCATTATAGCTCAGATCGCTCAAGGCGCAGAATTTCTTGAGACAGCTATGCAGCTATGGTCTAAGGTGCAGCATGATCCTCTCCTGCGTGAATTTACTCAAGAACTACGCCAAAGGAAGAATAATTTGATCAACTGGAAGCTACTATGCCCACTCTAATCCCCACTCAATGCCTAGCACGTCTACGAGCTAGCCATGCGCTCAGAGATGACTTGGAAGAGCTTCACCACAAGAATAAGGTTCTGAGTGACCACCTCAAGTTGTGGGCTGATGAAGCCCTCAAGTTATCTCAGGAAGTGGATGTTGCAGTCAAACAGTTGAATCAAACCCTGGAAAGTGTCAGTGCTACTACTGAAGGCCCATCTTTTCAGGAGTTGGTGGATATTGCACATAACTCTACTGTGCAGAGCGAAGGAGTGTTTCCCCCTCTGGTTTATGCCATTAAGAAGCTCCAGGCTAAGATGCAAACCCCATGGCCGCTGTGACTCGGGAGGAATCACAAGATTGTGTTGGAAGCTTGTTGGAATGGGGTTCCCTAAGCTGCGTTTTTTATATAATTTTTTTGTAATTGGTCTTGCGCAGGGACTTTGGGGTGGGTCAAAGCCTCGAATGTTTTGTAATGGGTCAAAGGGTAGACCTAGATTCCGCAAACCACGGTTTTCGGACCGTAGGATAGCAAAGCCTATGATGATATATATAGATATATAGTTGGGTCTAGAAAGTAAGAAGAAGTAAGATTGACGCTATGTACAAACTGTTGAGATCTGTTTTGGGTTGTTTTGGGTAAGGACTCCTGTTGGCTGTGTGTGCGGAGATCCTCAGTCTTGTTGTGTGCGGACCCCACTGGATGTGTGTGTAGGCTGTGATTTGAGTTTGTAATTGGGTTTTTGTATATTAATGAATGCAGAATATATTGAAGTATCTTTATGCTATCTGAACTGGTTGTGTTTATTGCTGAAGTATCTCTGTGTTATTTGAATAAGTTGTGATTGTGTCTGCGATATATGAATTAGCTACAATTGTGATGTTCTGTGGTGATAATTGTTGATGTGCATGTGGATGTGAATGTGTTGATCAAATATGTTAATAATATTAGCTTTTTTTATTATTACATGTTGATTATACTATTAAGGGCTTGATAATAGGCTTGTTTATGTGTGAACCTGATAGAACTCGACAAGATCTGCCTTAATTACCTATTATCTCCCATGATGCAGAAACTGGTTCCAGCACCCACCCATACTACTTCAGGTCAGACCTTGGCGTTCGAAAGTAGGTCATTGCCAAAAGGGTCAGTAGTATAGGGGTTTGTTGGAAAACATAACTCTTAACATGGGTCAGGACCCCTGAATCCAACAAGTGTTTTCATTGTCAGGAACATGGGCATTTTGCTACTAACTATCCACAAAAGAAGAAGAACAAGTAGGTTGTTGGATCTGCAGCTATTGAGGCCCTTGCCTCGCAATTTAAGCTTAACTTCTCATTGATAGCATGCATGGTGTCCAGAGCATTTAGATCTATGTGGTATTTGGATAGTGGCGCTTCCTTTCACATGACGGAAGATAAGGAACTTTTCAGTGACTTGCAGGAGAAAGATCTCCAGATGCATATTAAGATGGGTGAAGACAAACAGTATAGTGCTACGAGGATTGGTACCATTAAATTTCAAAGGGATTCAGGTAAACCATTTCAATTAAAAGATGTGATGCATGTACGAGGTGTGAAGAAAAAATTGGTTTCAGTCACAATGTTGGAGGATAGAGGCTATGACATTGTTTTTAGTGATGGAAAAGATTTCCTGCAACATAAAACAATGGGTCAAGCCAAGAGGATAGGGATTTGAGTTAAGAATCTCTACAAGATAGAGGTAGATGGCTGCGCAACAATGATAGGCAAGGAATATCAAGTGGTGAGTCGGGATGAGGGCGAGTTATGGCACAGGCGATTAGGCCATCTTCACCATGGAGCCTTGAAAGTCATGTAGTATATTTCTACTGGTCTTCCCAGGGGTACAGTTGCATATTCAGACACATGCAAGGGATGTACTATGCGAAAATATGTAAAGGCCACCTTTCATGAGAAGGAAAACCGAGCTTTGGGGATCCTTGAGAGAGTTCACATAGACGTGTGTGGTCCTTTCTCGGTTGCTTCAGCAGCAAAACATAAATACTATGTAATCTTTGTTGATGAATTTTCTCGTAAGCGTTGGATATTCTTCATGCAGTAGAAAGATCAAACATTTTCTAAGTTCTATGAGTTTAAATCACTAGTGGAGAAAGAATCATGGAAGCAATTGAAGGCTCTTAGGAGAAATAATGGTGCAGAATACATCTCTAACGAATTCAAGAACTTTTGTAGCAAAGAAGGAATTTGAAGAGAACTCATAGTGCCTCATAACCCACAGCATAATCGAGTCACAGAGAGGAAGAACAGAACTATTGTGGGTGCAGCACGAGCGATGTTGCATGATCAAGGCCTATCGATGCATCTATGGGCGGAAGCATGCAACATAGCGGTACATGTTCAAAACTATTTTCTTCATAGAGTATTTGGAATAAGTACACCTAAAGAGGCTTTCACTGGTAAGAAACCCGATGTTTCATACTTTAAGATTTTTGGCTCATCTATTTATATTCATGTGACAAAGGATGTTAGGAAGAAGCTAGAACTGACTGCTAAGGTTGGGATTTTTGTGGGGTATAGTGAAACACCCCATAATTATCGTGTGTATTTTCCAAATAGTATAATAACTTTTGTGTGATGGGATATCAAATTTGATGAGGAAAAATCCATGCGGTTGTCCCTTGAGAGGGAGCTAGACTTGCAAGTAGAGGAGGATTTATTGTTTCCCAAGGATGATTTTCAAGATGTGGATCAACCACATGAATAGGTTCATGGAGTTGAGGAAATCACTCATGCAGAGCCATCCATCAAAAATGGCAGAAGGCGCACCACGGAAGCTGATAGGTTGAGACTTGATGTTGCACAGAATCTAGGAGCCCCTACTTCACAACGCAAAAAAAGACAGTCTCTTGACCTATTTACTGGATACATGGCTCTTATGAGAAAATATATTGTGAATAAACCATCTTCCTTTTAGGAAATAGTGCAACATCCAACTTGGGTTGATGCAATGGTGGAGGAGTATGACTCCATTGTCAATAATAGTGCATGGGAGATAATCCCAAGACCGATCTACAAATCAGTGGTTGGATCGAGATGGATCTACAAGGTAAATCAAGTTGCTAATGGGAGTATGGAGAAATACAAGGACAAATTTGTGGCCCGAGGTTTCTCACAGATAAAGGGGATAGATTATGATGATACTTTTGTGCCTGTTGCAAGGTACTCTTCCATAAGATTCATCCTTGCACTCTCGCGCAGATGGGTTGGCGCATTCATCATATGGATGTGAAAACTAAACTTCTCAATGGGATCATTGAGGAAGAGGTGTACATAGAGCAGCATGAAGGTTTTGAAATCTTCAACAGTGAGTCACATGTGTCCAGGCTCAAAAGAGCGTTGTATGGGCTGAAGCAAGCACCCTGTGCTTGGTACACTCGGATAGACATCTATTTCACCGGACTAGGCTTCACCAAAAGTGAAGCAGATGCAAAAATGTACCAGATTGTGGTTGAGAGTAAGCTATTGATCATTTTTCTTTATGTTGATGATCTAATTTTGACTAGTGATGAGCAACTGATACACTAATGCAAGGAGGATCTTGCAAGGGAGTTCAAAATGAAGGACATGGGACTCCCTCATTATTTCCTTGGATTGTAAATATGGCAGCGGGATGGTGAACTTTTTGTGTCTCAAAGCAAGTATGCAAAGGAGATACTAGGTAAGTTTAACATGGAGAGTTGCAAACCCATGGATACTCCTCTTCCAGGAAATTGGAGGAAAGAGGATGCTACTTCTGGAGAGGTAGTGGATGCTACTGTCTATCGACAATTACTGGGTTCGCTGATGTATCTAGTGAACACGAAACCGGATATTTGCTACGAAGTTAACCAACTAATTCAAGCTATGGTTAAGCCTACCAAGCTCTTTTGGAAGGTGGGGAAGCATGTCCTAAGATACCTGAGGGGCACATCAGAGTATGTTCTATGGTACAAACATATGGATGGAGTGAACTTGCATGGCTTCAAAGATGCAGATTGGGCTGGAAGTCCATCGGACAGAAAGAGCACTTCGGGGGGGATCTTTGGCATTGGATCGATAGCAGTTTCCTGGTACAATAGGAAACAACGATCTGTGGCACTCAGTTCAGTGGAAGCGGAATACATGGAAGCAAGTAAAGCTGCATTTGAGGCTATCTGGATGAGAAAGATCTTGGTTGGTTTGTTTGGTTCTCAGATGGATCCGATAGTGATTCATTGTGATAATCAGAGTTGCATTAAACTCTCGATTAATCCTGTGTTTCATGATAGGTCCAATTATATATATATTTGGTACCATCATCTCAGAGATTTTGTGCAGAAGAGGACCATGTTGCTTCAGTACATTCCCATGGAAGATCAAGATGCAGATATTCTGACGAAGGCACTCACCAAGAGCAAATTCAAATACCATAGAGACAAGATCGGGGTGAAGGATAATCCCTTTCTTGTTGAGAGGGGGTTTTGAGATTCAACAAGAAGATTCAGCACCCACGCCTAGTGCATTAAGCATCTCGTTGCATTTATCACTTGGTTTTATTAAGCACCCAGACTAGGGTGGGGCCCACAGTGTTATTTTTGGTTTCATTTCTATTTTTATTATCCCTTAATTAATATGAACATTAAACTGTAATATATTCTTAATGTGGACTTGAATGAGTTAAATAAAAGTGATAAATTCATTTATCTAGTGCATTTCAAGTTATAGGTTGTTGGTGAGGCATGCAGAGTAATTCTAGTTATAACAGAGTTCAAAGTGCAGTGGTGCATGAGTTGGTGCACGTTGTAAACAATTTAACTCAGTTAAGTGAGTTAAAATCAGTTGTGCTAGTTGTAACATAAGATACACTAGTGATAGATCAAGTGAATTAAATATTAATTAATTCACAATCAGTGATCTCACATGCAACTGAGGATTTACTATTATTAGCTGCATGCATGTCAGATCCAGTGGAGACCCAGTTGATTTCTAGGTGAAAGGGAAGTTGACTACCTGTTGTAGGATTATATTCTTGCACACATGCATGAAAACACCCATTAGAGTGCCCATGATACTTGTCTAGTCAAGACAGGCAAGAATTCCTATCTTTTAGGGATCTTTACCATTAGGGATTGCGCAAGCAAGGAAGGCTATCTGCAGGCTGAAAATTGGCTATGTGTTGGTCAGTTTTGCATATGACAGTGTGAGACAATTAGCTGATGTACTAGAGGGCTCTTGTGAGAAGAGTTTTTTATGTAATTTTTTCATGATCCATGCTTAATATACAATAGAAGATAGTGGGGTTTCTAGCTGTAAGATTTCCCTAAAAAATTATATGTGTTGTGTGTGATTGATCTTTCTTCATGTTCATGTGATTAGCGATTGTGTTTTTAATTCCGCAAAATATTTGTAGAAGCGATTCAGTATTTAACTTTAGTACATTGTTGGATCAGGTGAATCCAAGATATACATTCTTGTTTTATAATTTCTACACATCGATCCATCCATAGTCTATCCTTATGGTTTGCACTGGTCCATAATTCATTATTTCACTCTTTTCTGTAACAATCTAAATGTTGGACTACTAATTGACAAATAATGTTGTTTCTTGGGTAATTTCTTCTGATGGGGATGTGTAGATAGCTCCTTTTTTGTTTTATCAGACTCAGAGGTGGGTGCCACAACATTTCATTTGGAATAACATTAGCAGCCATGTCATCAATATTTTTATCACAATTAATAGGATAATTTTCTTCAAGAACCTCACAGTTAGATGTAGGTGATGAGGCAATGGCAAGCATATCCAATACCTTCTCTTGATGTCTACACTACAGGGCTAATAAGAGAAAAAAATCTTTGTCCATCCTTCCCAAGTCCTCCCCCTTTATATCTCATTTTTCTTAGCAATTGAGATCCAATAATAGTAGTATGTTTTTCAAAACTTGATATGATAAAGGCATGCGATGAATCATGATCATCAACATCAAGTTTCTCGCATTCATGAACATCATCAAGTGTGGAAGAAGGAGAGATTGGCACCTTAACACCAATTGTATCCATCTGAAATTTATGAAGACATCTAACTTCTAATTCAAGTTCCTAATTAGACTCTTGCATCTTTTGAATGACCTCATCCTTCTCAATCATTTTTTGTAAGCATGATAATCCTTGTTTCAAAATTTGATATTGTTCCAACATTGTTTCTTTTAAACAATTAATCTCCATAATGTGTTGATTATTTTTCTATTCCAGCTGCTTCTTCAAATTTTACGTTTTTGAGTCAAAAAAAAAATCAATATCCTCCTTTAAGTCATCAAGGAGGTCAATATTTTCTTGAAATTCATCTGCAATCATTTGGAAATATTTTCCCATGGTTGAATCCAGATGTCAACTTTATTGATTTTTTTTTATTGATGTTTGCAACCTATTCTTAAGAGTTGCATTCTCTTTTTACAATAGAGTTACCATAAACTGAAATTGAAGGACCTATTTACAAAGTTCATCTCCTGCCTTCTTTTCACAAAGCTCCTGCAATATTTTACCCATCTTGTGAAGAAAAAGTTGGCACACAAGTAAAAACTGCTACAAAACAAGTTTTATGATGACAATAAAATATGTTTTTACACTTCCAAAAATGACACAAGTCAGATCCATGTGCTATATTTTCATGCCTAGCCAGGAAACATTTCATAACCCCATGTTTACTACAAGAGAATGTGCAAATCTCTTTTTACTCCATTAAAAAATTTTCCATTAATTTTTTCCAGCTTTTTGGAAACCTTCTTATAAAATTATAATCCAACAAAAAAAAAAAAATTATAAAATCCCTTTATCCTTTTATTGTTCCTTTTTCCTTTTTTCCTAAAGGTTGTTTCTCCCTTCTTATTAATGCGCTTTCTCACTTTTGTTTAAAAAATCATGTGGGGAAATTTAATAATGGGAAAATTAAATTATGGTAACATATTGTTATAATTTTTGGAGCCCTGTGAACTTACGCCAAATTGATAAATGACGCCTCAAACACCACAACTTCCATGCACTTATTTTCCTTCTTCAACTCGATGATTTGTTCAATGAAATTGCCGTGATAAGTGATGACCAATGTGATGCGCCACTTACACTTGTTGTTCCAGCTTCTAATACTTCTTTGCAAAGTGGTTTCCACCACCAAGAACTAAGCAATGTTCAACAAATATTTTCCACTAATGTAGAATAACAAGGAATCTTCGCTGAGCTTCGGCTGTGTAGGGAAAACATAAGGTGGTGTGGATCAAATTATGGTGGTCTACAATGACTCGATCGACCTGAAGACCTCTGTTCCACAAAAATATATATATATATATATATTGGCTAAAGAAAAAGGAAATCGTTGCTACTCATACCGATCTCGCTACTTTGCATGGTGGATTCTCAACATTCTAAATACTAAATGGTCAATTGAACATTTACGGCACTGGAGAGAAGCACCAAAACTGCAAACCTTGCTTCATATCTACATCATATCCAACAAAAAATTCATCGATTTTCAGATTTGGGACCAATGATCTGGCGATTTTATCATCCAAGCCATCGAGCCAACAATCCAAGGTTTTCTCGGTTCTCTTCTAAAAATCCATAAGTCCTAGGATGGACAGAGTGCAAGAAGCCTCGTCAAGGATATCAAACTCAAATTTGACCATACATGGTCACAGAGAAACGCCATTAAGATCTAATAGATTGAAACCATATCTCTTAGACAGATTTATTGATATCAAAACACAAACTCCATTCATATCATTAAAAAAATAAGAAACTCCAAAAGCATTAGGCAAGGCAGAGATCACGTGCTTTGATATCATGTAAGAATATTCTATTACTCATAATATTATGTAAATGTACTTAGAAGACCTCCATTATATATTAATGGAGGATGCCCAGTGTCTGTTAAGGATAACTATAACAATTGAATAAATGCAAGTCCCTATGTGAGATTACAACTCACCATACTTAGCTCATGGGGAAATGAAGTGTTGGAAAAACCAACTCTAAAAGTTGTATGCATCAATTGTGAGGTTATTATCTTTGTAGTGCATGAATTTCCGTGAGAGTGTACATAAGCAAGGTACTTATATGCATCAATTGAGAGAGATAAATGTGTCAATTGAGAGAGATTAATATATAAATTAAGAATATGTATATTATAAAAGTTTAATTTTTTTATATATTTTTAGTTTAAATTAAATTATTTAGAAACATAGACAAATATATAAATTAAGAATATGTAAATTATAAAATGTTAAGTGATCCTTTTATAAAAAAGTTGTTAGATTTGTAGAAATAGCTCAAAATTTGTAGTTGTTAATGAATTCAGACTGAAAACAAAAGACACAAATTTCTTCTGCCCAATCTACAGAAGAGAAAACATATAATAGAAACACATGCAATCATTCAATCACAATGAATACAGTTTTTATTGGGGAACCCAACTGGAAAAAACACCTCCTCAGTTTGTATTATATAATATGAGAATAATGATATATTACAATGACAACTTCAATTCTTGAAGCTCAACCTGCACTTCAATATTGATCTCTTGAAGTGCAGAAATTAAAGCAAGGTAAGAAATTATTGCTCCTAAAGAATAGGGAAGCTCATATTTCCTTGTGAAAATCCCAAGATAAATGACTCACCTGTTACATGTAAACTCTATACACTCACTAATATACAATAATGATTCCAATTATGCCCTTTTCCTCCACTTCACTAGGGAATTCGAATTGCATTCATGAATAGGGATATTTTTAGTAAATTAACTAGTTAACTAAGATATCAGTGAGTTAAAAATAGGTACAACTACTCAACTAAACTCATACTAACACTATTCTAGACTAGAGCTCATATAAATGAGTTTCACTAAATATAACTCAATAGATTTCTAGATATTAGAAATCAAATCATGCACAACTCTACTTCTTTCCCACACAATTGAATTAACTGACTTAACTAAATGATTTAGACATGCCACTCCTACTAATTGCAACTCAAGTCAACCTCCTAAAGTGGAAATTCATATTTCTCCATTTGACTAAGATGCAAGTCAAATAAAGTATTTTCTTGCTACAATTTAACATGATTTGTGTTCATAGTGTAATATCTTGGAAATTTAATTTGTGATGCGAAATTTACTTTATGAATATTTTACACTAAAATTATAATTGACAATTGGAGAGGGATAAATGAATTAAATATTGGTGTAAACATTTATATTTAAAATAAAATAAATAATTATTTTTGGCATGTTAACCCTATTATAAATATGTTAAATTCTAAAATGGGAGATTAACTCCTAATTGTCGGGAAAACAGTTGAAATAAGTTATGACCATAGGGAGAAGGAACAAAAAGGAAGAAAATATTCCTTTTGCCATTATTCAAGCGAAAGAAAAGAACATTTGGTAGAGACATACCACTAAAAAAATCCATGACTGAAGTTAAATGTAATGAGGTGGGACCTGTAAAAAAATCATTGTGGGAGATAAATAAAATTTCTTTGAAAAGAAAACCATTGGGAGATAAATACTAGTTTTTAAACTAGAGGATTAGGAGGGTGTTGTTAAGGGTTCAGGAGGAAATTTTAACAAGGATTTATGCACAATTTTCCTGACAGCTAAGAGTGGAACTCAGGGGGAACTAACAGAAAATCAAGGAAAATTTTAAGGATGAAATTTTTTCTTAAAGTTTAGAAACCTTGGAAAATCTCATAAGTCTATAATATGCAATATATAAAAATTTTGGTGATATTTTTGTAAAAATATTTAAAATTCTAATAATTTTATATAGCCTATATATAACATTTTGGTGATTTTTAAAGTAAATAATTTTATATTATAAAATTTGGGCGAATCATTTTTTTAAAAATGGAAATTAGCGAATTTGTTTTTTGGAAAAACCATAGAAAAATAGCCCACCTACGAATATTAGCCCCTAAAATTTTCCCTGTAGACAATTAGTTCAAGGCACAAGGGCTTCACTCAATTAACCTCTGACATATCACATGTGTTCATTCCATACTAAACAATACCCCTAATTTGACTACATATTGGAAAATACCTATAAAAATCACATTATTTAACCCCCTACCAATACAAACCCAATACGCCTTACCAATTTCAAAAACCCTAGTTTTACTAGCTATTGTAGGTATCCATTTTTTCATTAAAATTTTTTACACCCATTTATATTTCTTCATTAACTTTGATCTCCATTTTTTATACCTACCAATATAAAAAACCCTTTACCCCCTAATGTATGCTTAATATATTATGTCATTCTTTCATCAATATATATCCCCCAATATGAACCCACATGGAATGGTATTTCTCCCTCTGTGAATCCCTCGTGGTTCAAGGTTGGGAGGAACGTGGAATCCTTTAACTTATTCCTTAGATGAATTTAGATAAGTAAAATAATGATCTTATTTATGAATAACAGGAATTTTGATTAAGAAAACTATATTATGAAAAACCATATTAGATGATCATTGTGAAAGTTGATGGTTTTGAAATCATATATTGTTAAATGAAATTTTTATTATTGCTTACCAATGGGCATAAATGTATGTGTATTAGAATATGCAATTGTTATTTGGTTATCTGTGCTTGTTACATGTAAAGAAAGGTGCTCGGGAGCTAGGACAAAAGCCTTTCTGATAACTGAAAGTGAGTAAGATGTTACCCATAAATTCTTGTTGGAATTTTCCTTAGTGGAAACAACATAAATAAGATAAATTCAACTTAAAATAATTGACAACACCATTTTCCTAAACAAAGATAGAACCGTGTGGCAAGGCTAGGTATTCATAGATAGACATAAAATTGAATGTCGGGCTTACTGGTATCGAAAGATGTGTTTTAGAAGCATTAAACTGGAAATATATATATATATATATATATATAATGAGAGAAAAATGTTCTTAAGGAAATTTAAACTAAAAAATTATTGTATGCATTAAGAAGGAAAATACCTATTAATCTGGCATAAATATTACAGTGAAATTTTTTGAAAGAAAAATTAAAACTTACACATTTGAGCTATAACTACTTACAAATTAAATGCGTGTTATATTAAGTGAACACAACTTAATCATAAATAAAATATAAACATGAGACAATAATATACATGCAAATATATACATATATGTTAATTCTGAAAGTGTACAATAAAATATATTCACAGCCAAAGGAACCAGCCAAGTAATGAACACTCATTTGAACAAGGGAAATAGACCCTCAAAAGGAACTGAAACCATCACATAAAATTACAAGTGTAAGACTCAATAATATAGAATTAATTTTTTTGAATAAATGGGATTTACATTTAAACAACCTTTGTAATACGATTAAACAAGAAGAAATATGTCTATGGCCAGTCTAGGGTCATGACTATAAGGTTAATCATAATCATATTTTATTTTAAAAGTATTAATTGAGGGATAGGAGGTCTCATTACAAGCCAACCTACCATGATCACGGGTCCTAACAAGAAATACATTATCGCTATTAGTCACCAAGCCAGGGTAATGTATTTCAATTGAAAAACTGGAAGACAAGAGTTCTCATCACAAGCCAACTTGTTCATTTTTGTTAGCTCTTGTGAATGGAATTGTCGTTAATTTATTACTAATACAGGAAAATGACCTTCAGTTAATTTCTAAACCGTTTTAAATGATACTTAATCTATATCTAATAGATGGGACACGAACATTTAATTGGGTTAAAAGGCATCACTATCAAGGCTATATATGCTTGTTGGAAGTAGTGTCCATGTCTTTGGTATTAAATTTAAACTTACACTATGATTTACTTGGTCGTATTTATCTTTCCCTGAACTCATTTATCATATCTCTCTGAGAATGGATTTAATATCCTTCCAGTGATGTGCTTTGGAGTTCTATATTCCATAAATAAGAATTTTTTCATGGACATGGGACCCTTAGTGCAGGTGATTCACTTTTCCTGAACAATAATACCTCCAACAATATGTTGTATAACGGTAATATCATCACCCTTGGAAGGTATCAATTGTTATCTTTACTTTTCCATATTCCCATTCATCTTTAATGTCATGGCTTTCAAATTGTGTCACTTTTATTTGTAATGAGGATATTAGGCTAAAAAACTATAGATTAGTGTTTCTCCTAAGATGCTTATGGAAATTTCTATGGTTGGATATTGCACAATGATACTATCCCTACAGTAACAAAATTGCTACCATTCCTTTGGTATCCATGGCATTAGTTACTCTTTTGGAAATACTAACATTTAGTCTTAACATCATTGAATCTCTGGTCACAAGTCTTTCTTATCTTATTGATTCAAAGGAATTTTTCATCACATGACACTTACCTACATGCTCTCACTCAATTAGCCCTATATTTTAAGAATATTTTGGTTTATGAAAAATAACCCTAATAAAGAAATCCTAGTCCTAAATTTTTTATTAACTTTGGTCTCTATTAGAAATTTTTCTTGCATGAGGACATGCATGATGATCGACATGTGTGGATGTCAGGCCTAAAATTTTAATATTTAATTCATATTCCTACCTTATGATTAGTCATGATTTTAATTCATACTTAAATCATCTTTCTATCTTAAGCAAGAAAGAGGGGTCTCTTGTTGAAACAACACATGCTTGTGCAGCTGAATCATGAGAAAAAGATTCTTGTTAATCTAAGTCTCAACTAGGATTACATTCATAACAATGCCTACCTAGACACATACACCTAATCTCTAACAACAAGAACAACCTTTCCTATGCATGACACCATCAAAGTACAACACGTTTGACAAACATAGAGGGACTCTCACTAGTGCATTCCTAAACAACTCACTTGTATTTGAGTTGGAATACTTTTAATGACATCAGACTCACCATGATACATTTAACTCATCAAGAACCAGTCATATAAATCAGGGATCATTTACCAACACTTAGTCTTAAAATATCATATTGACAACATGAACACCCTACCCTCACAAAGATTCTAATCATTGTAAATACCAATTAATAGTACCTTTGATACCAAGTGATACCAATTTAAAATGATTCCAATTGTTGAATTGATGCCAATGGTAGAAATTGTTGAGCACTTTATAACGAAGTGATCTCGGCCTCTGATCATGCTTCTTTCACCAAAAAAAATTATGCTTGATACCAATTAACAATTAGATCAACATCATAATAGTCAATGCATTCATCATATCAACAACTCAAGATCACATGCATCAAAACCATTAACCTTTGTCATGCAACAGATAATTGATACCAATTGTTAATGCATAATCTGATACTCAAGTATTGAATTGAGTATACTCCCCCTCTTTTCATGCTCCCTCTTTGAATCAGTAATCTACAAACAACACTTGCATTAGCAGTAAATATATCATCAACATCTATCTATCTATCTGATTTGATAACAAAATTCAATACTTCTCTTATCCTTCATATGCATTCCTTGGCATGCTCCTTTTTTCTCCTTCCATCTAATGTTTCTAGCTTCCCTTGAAGTGAACCTCTTCTATTCATTGAAGAGGAACACGGTATCTACTCCCGCTTAGTAGAATATATTCCTTTTTCTTCCACACATGGATATGAGTTGTTTTCTTGTGTCGCTTTCCTAGACTAGGTGATTGTCTACCATTGGCAAAGCATACAAACCATTGATCATTCTTCTTGTTAGAACCAATAAAAGCCAATTTGTAATTTACCTCTTGCTCTTATTTCTCACTATTTTTGTCTGCTTCCTTCCTGTACTTAAATGAAGAGGCAATAGAGATACTTATCCTTTTGTATAATTGGAGACTCTTCCTACTATAGTTTATATAAGAGAGATAAATTGTAGGAATTTTAGGCTCTAATATGCCAATCTTCTGTTGGTAATATTCAAATCCAAATATTGTTATGTGTTTCCTCCATGCACCATTTGATCCGACTTTCTTTTGAGTCCTAAATTAGCTTCTGTGCAATTCTCTTTTCTTTCTATAATCATAATCCATATCTATGTTTGTAGTGTTCTAAAAATAGGTTTTCTTTCCAAATTTCCATGTAGCTTCTTTATGCCAAAAATTATTACACCTGTAGAATTCAACATTATTTAATACTGAGACAAAGGAATTGTTCTTTTTACCAAAGCTTATGCCTATCCAATATCTTGGACTATAATTTGGTCTCTTGCTACTATTGGGCCGCTGAAAATATTTCCTTTGGGAGGGAAAGGCTCTCCTTACTTGGATGTTCGAATTTCCCTTCTGAGGAATTCATGGTTTTGGTTGAAATTTCACATTCCACTTTTGTTGTTGCACCTTCTTTTTCCTTTCCAGAAACTTGGAGGAGAAGTTCCCTACATTATTACAATAAGAACACACAAGGGGTTGCATACCTTTTATTTTATTTTTGGAATTATTTTGGTATTCTTGTGGATACATTGAATTCTCTACTACAATAATATTTCTAGGTATATCGTTAACAAGTTTGGTGGGTCCCTTCAATGCTGTTACTGACTAACCTTCATTGTTTTCTATTTTATTGGCCTAAGGGGAACAACTTCTAGTTTTAATCTCCTTAAACACTTCATAATTCTTTTTTTTCTTCTAAAGACTCATAAACTACTCTTTTAGTATTATATTCTCCATTTCCAGCTTTATATTGATGGCTTTGAGATTCTTGATCTCCACAGGGGCTAATATGAATTTCATATTACAATAGATCTTTTATTCAAGAGCTTCTAATTCAATTGAGGACCCACTAGATCCATGACAAGTTTCATTTTCAGTCACATCTTGTTCAAGAGTTTGTTCTGTTAATGACTCTTTAGAAACTTTGGCAAATCTCATAAGTCTATAATATGCAATATATAAAAAATTTGGTGATATTTTTATAAAAATATTTAAAATTCTAATAATTTTATATAGCCTATATATAACATTTTGGTGATTTTTAAAGTAAATAATTTTATGTTATAAAATTTGGGTGAATCATTTTTAGAAAAAATGGAAATTAGCGTTTTTTGGAAAAACCATAGAAAAATAACCCACCTACGAATATTAGCCCCTAAAATTTTCCCTGCAGACAATCAATTCAAGGCACAAGGGCTTCACTCAATTAACCTCTGACATATCACATGTGTTCATTACATACTAAACAATACCCCTAATTTGACTACATATTGGAAAATACCTCTAAAAATCACATTATTTAACCCCCTACCAATACAAACCCAATACGCCTTCCCAATTTTGAAAACCCTAGTTTCACTAGATATTGTAGGTATCCATTTTTTCATTAACATTTTTTATACCCCTTTATATTTTTTCATTAACTTTGATCTCCATTTTTTATACCTACCAATATAAAAACCATTTACCCCCTAATGTATGCTCAATATATTATGTCATTTTTTCGTCAATATATATCCCCCAATATGAACTGTTGGAAATGTTGTCATTGATGGCAAAGGAGATGAAAAGGGAGGAGCACCTGAAACATCATTCAAGGGGCAGAAAGGCAACAGAGACATCAGAGGAAACAGAGACAAAGAGAGATAGCAAAAGAAATGCAAAGGAGATAGCAAAGAGAGAAGCAAAGTGGCAGAGAGGTGGCAGAGGTAGAAGAGGCAGGCAGCAGTGAACTGAAGCAGAGAGCTATTCAAGGTGCAAAGTAGTGAGGACAGTAGAAGAAGGCCATTTGATAGCAGATCTGGAGAGACAGAGTAATGAGGATAGAAAGGCCACTGTTTAATACAGAGGTTAGTTTCTGAGTTATGGAGTACTAGTGGAAGTGTTAAAATCAGTTGAAGCTTTTCAATTGTACTCTGGAGCCATAGGGAAGAGCTACAGAGGGTGGTGTTCTGAAAAGCCTTGGACAAAATTGTTAGAAAGCCCATCTACTGAAGACCAGGCTAGAGATGAATGTAAGTGATTCCATATATATATATATATATATATATATAAGAATTCATTCCTGAACCAGATGTGCATTGTCGGAACTAGTCCTGTGTGAATATGCCTGATTTCAATAGATATATGGTAACCTCTGAAATAGACTCTGAGATGAAACCTTGCAACTATAGGAAGAATCGATGTCAGTTAAGGTCGATTTTATGTTTCGAATTAAATGCGATTAAGGCTTGTATATGCTGTGGAGAACTTAATTAAATTATTTTCTATATCGAAATTCCACGGGAGGCTGAAGAGAATCACTATACAATAGGAACCTTTGTTTATATGTGAACCTCTGATTATATTAATGCTACATAAAATTTCATGACAACCGAATCCAGAATATTTGACTTTTAATTGAAGAGTCGAGAAAGTGTGTGTCCCACGAAGTCGTGGAGGAAGCCTCATTGAAGAGAAACGAAGGAAAGGACCTTCGGTTATACAATGGTGATGTCCATATCAGGTAAAAATGTGATTACATTATATAGAGCCTTCGAAGAAGGAGATTACACATTCTGTTGTGAAATGTCATATGAAGTTCTGAAATCTTCGAAGAAGGTCTCTCATTAAGGGCATAGTGAGTTATTTAGCCTCGGTGTAAGCTGCAAATGAAGTAATGTGAATGCGAAGACAAAGAGAGGATGGAGCTTATATCAACAAAGGCATTGAAACGTATAGAAGAACGAAGTTAAGAAATGAAGCGGAAACCTGAGCCAAAAGGAAGGAACCACGAAGAGTGAACAGTAAAGGTGGTTTCTGGTTTTCATTGCACCACCTTTACACGGTGCGTGGTATTCAAGAGATTGGGAGTGATTCCACAGGACAGGCAACACATTTCCCCAAGAGAATTTGCAAAACTGCTCTCACTGCGCGCCATCATGCGTTATTGTTCACGCATCTTCTCCGAGCGATATCCGTCCGATCAAATGAGGCGGCGTGACGCGATAACAACCGTCGGATGTAGACGACCGTTAGCGTTGGGGCCCATATGCATGTGTTTAGGTTTGCAGGTTTAACCCAAAGTTGTGATTTAAATATATGCGCGGAAGCTGGGATGGTCAGTTAATATGGTTTTAATAACCTAAAGTATTATGTCGTGTATTAAGGGTGTAGGCCATGTAATTACGATTGTGAATTTAGCGCCCAATGAAAATATGAGGGCTATGAATTGGCTGAATTTTAGAAGCATAGAGGATTTGAGCACATAGCATAAGGGCTTGGAATTAATATCTCAAATCTCGGAGATTTGAGGTATTAACACTCTCAGATTTAAGTGTTGAAATTGCCAGTCTAGAATAAAGGGAGGCTGTGAGTTGCCCGAGATGTGAAGTTGATTGGGGCAAGAAAAAAATTGGATGCATTCACACACAGATTGAGGTTGGGACCAAGGTAAACCGGGGCTATGGGTAGTCCCCACTGTCAAAGCAGTGGAAGTAGCTACTTTGAATACGCAGTGGAAGCAGCTACTTTGAATACACAGTGGAGGTTGATAACTCAGATTTATAGAATCTGGAATTGAAGATAGAGTGTCTTGGAGATTGCAGAGTTGAAGAAATGTGCAGCAAAAGGATTCAAAAGTGCAGTGAACAGGTGGAATATGAGAAAGACAGTGAACAAAGTATGCAGGACAGCTACATGACTGCTACAGAAAGGACAAAACCAGCTAGCCAAAGGCTGAGTGAAGTTTATATACTGTAACTGAAAATGTAAATGTTTTATTTGTTTTATATTGTTTGTAATGCAAAGGCAAGTATCCTAAGGAAAATAAAAATCCCACTGTAACATGGAAATTTGTACAGATTGTTATAATTTTAAATGAGTTGGACAAAGGAATGAGAAGACAGAAGTCAAAGAGTCATGGTTGTTCACTCCAAATTCCTTGTGGAATACAAACAGTCATGTAATGAACTCTATATATAATATAAACTTGATATGCATAAGAGATGTTAGAGAGAGTGAGTGAAGAGAATGCAGAAATGAAGCAGTGAGGCAAAGAAGAAAGAGGAGCTGAGCAGAGAAGAAGGAGGAGCTGAGCAGAGAAGAAGGAGAAGCTGATAGAGAATCTGAGAAGATCTAGAGATGATACAGGGCAGATATGAGAACAGATGAACAGAAGAGCAGATGGAACAGAACAGAGTTGATGTCCAAGGTAAATCAACAAGTGTTTCTCTTTTGAAAGAGTAAGGAAGTTGGAGCTTCCTTATCAAGTTGTAGCTTGATAGATGTTAGTTGTAGCTGACTGAGGTAGGAGCCTCCTGTAGGTTGGTGCCTGTAGAAAATAGATGGGAGTTGGTGCTTCCACATCAAGTTGTAGCTTGATAAAATGTCAGTTGTAACTGACTAAGGTTGGAGCCTCTTGTAGATTGGTGCCTGCAAAAAATTAATGGGAGTTGGAGCTTCCTTGCAAGTTGTAGCTTGCAGAATTGAGGTAGGAGCCTCCTGTAGGTCGGTGCCTACAAAAAATCAGTGGTGAGAGGGAGTTGGAGCTTGCCTTTGCATCACAACAATAATAAGATGTGGTTTTCTCCCTTTATGGGTTTCCACTTATATCTGGTGTCTCTATGCATGATGTCTATGTGTTGATGTGGTTTATCTAATCTGCTTAATACTTGTTGCTCACATATTAAGACTGTTGTTACATTAACAAATCTGCTTGATACTTGCTGCTCACAAATTAAGATTGCTCACATATTAAGTTGATCATGAAATGAAGGTGTAAATAAGTTTTAAGGAAAAAGTTTTAAAAGTCCATGTATGTGTTAAACTGATTCACCCCCCCCCCCCTCTCAGTTTAACTAAGGGTTCAACAATTGGTATCAGAGCTGGTTCCTTTGGTGTAAGCTTAATAGCTTGAAGGAGATCTGGTTGAGTCATGGACTATCAAAATGCACCTGTGTTAAATACAACAAACTTTCCTAAATGGAGAGATAAGGTTAAAACAGGTTTAATGGCCTATGAACCTGAGGTATGGAAGCTTGTATGTGATGGTTACTGCAAAGACTCACCCACGGTGAAATAACAATAGAGGAATTCCAAGGAAAAATGTGTGATATATAACAACCTTCATAACAAGGATCTTGAGTTAATAATGGATTTAACTTCAGCAAAAGAAATCTAGGACAGACTGCATTTCATGCATGGAGTAGACACTGAGGATTGCATTGTCAAGAAGGAGAAGAGAATTAAGAAAAAGAGAAATTCATGTCAAAAATAAGATGCTCAATCAAATGAGGTACCTGCTAGTGTGAATGGTAGTAAGAGCCATGAATAAATTGCAGCTGAAGAAAAAGCCAAAATTGACACAACTCTGACTAAAATAGAAAGATTGAAGAATAAAAACAAAGACCTTAAGAGATTGGTACAAATATGTGATGAGAGAGAATATGAAGATAGGAAAGAAATTATTGGCCTGAAGACACAGCTTGAAGAGGCAAAGAAAGTAGAAGACACTCTGTTGCAACAAATGAGAGAGAAAATTCAGGAATGTGAAAGATTGGAAGAAGAAGTAGTAAGCCTAAGAAAGAACTTAGAAAAAGCCCAAAGAGAACTATTAATGAATACACCTCTAATGAAAGGCTCTGGACAGTTGGAACAAATTCTAAATGCACAAAGGTCACCTCTCATAAAGACTAGGATAGGATATGAAGGAGATACCAGTAAGTCCAAGGCAGGAGATAATAAGAAAATCATCTTTGTAAAAGTTGTAAAGGAAAATGAAGTAGCTTAGAAGATTCCCACAGAAGAAGAAGCTAGCAAGAACAAGATTTGTAAAGAAACAAACATAATCAAGTAGCAACATGAAATAACAAAGAATGAGAGGATGAAACATTCAACTGCTAAAGGCTCATATGCTCCTAAGGATGAATTGAATAAATTTGGAAGATGTCAAAGAAGGTTCTTTCCTCCTATGGGAAGCATCACTTGTTTTGCCTGCCACAAACTAGGACATGGTGTAGCACATTGTAAGACAAAGAGAAACAATGATAACCAGCAAAAGATGCAACAAATAAGAAGAACACCTCAAGCAAGCAAAGGGAAAATAAAATCTCTCACCAGGTACACAAATCATTTCCATGGCTACTGTTATGCATGTAATAATTTTGGACATAAAATTGTTGATTGTAAAATGTATTCAAGAAGAGGAAAAAAATATTATACATCAGCTCAAATGCACCTTGGTCAAATAAGATGTTATGTATGCCTCAAGCATATTCACAAAGAAAAAGACTATAAACTGCCATATATATTAAATAACTCTAGACAGATGATGAAATCCAATCCAATCAAACAAATATATGAATCTAAGAGAAGTGCAGACATTATGATGAAACCCAATAATGTGTGGAAGGAAAAGATAAAGGGGGAGCCTATCATCTCAATAACATAATAAATCCTCCATAGTCTCAGGGGGAGCTGCTCTAGGAAACAAAGCAAAAATCCATCCAGTGACAAATATGAAGCAACATCCCAAGGAGAGAGTAGTTCATATATAGACCCCATGAAAGTAGTCTAAGAAGAGCTCCATGTAATGAGAACATCTATGAGATCAGGAAGAAAAAGAAATTCCTCTAAAAGAGAACTATAGAGAAAGAAGATTAACTGAAGTATTAAGTAGCTGACATATTGATGGAAGAAGAGAAGAGAGCAAGAAGCCATGATGATAGAGGAAACCTTAGCAATGAACATATAAGCTAAGAAGACTTTAGCACATTAAAGTGATGATCACACTATGCCTCCTACTGCTAGAATTAACAATGTATCACATTAAGAAGGATGAGTAAGAAGCATGCCTATCAACAGAATATCAATAGTTATCATGGATCAGCAGCATGGTACAGGTCCTCAGGATCAAAGGATTATGGCAAAAGTGCATCAAGGTGAAATTCCCAGAGTTATCTGCATTCAGCATGGAAAGGTCAATAATAGAGCTAAAGGATCAGTACTCTGTTTACACTTGAAACATTATATTAAACATTGAAGAAGTCTCTATTTCTATATATATAATTGCATGCCTTCCTGAAGTCAGTACATATATATTCAAGGCCTCTTTCTGAAGATTATTCATAAACTGGGTGAAGTTTGTTAGCTGAGATATAAATTAAACAACTTGAAGATGTTTTTGTTGGAAATAATCATGACAGAATAGTTAAAATATCTGAATAATGAAGGAATAATTGTGAGTACCATTGAAGCTCAAAAGTCTTTTATTAGTTCATCCAAGCATACTTCAGCAAAAAGGAATTGCTGGTATTTCACCATTTAAAGAAAGAATGATCATTGACATACACACCCCTTATGTCGTAAATAAATTGCATGGTTGATAAGTGAAATTGACTAATACACCGAATGTATCTAGCCTCAAGGGTTTGTTTTGAAAATACATTGAACAAGCAGAAAAGTCATTTCGTCTTTCATATTGAAAGATATTGCCTATTCTCACAATAAACTGTAGGCTCTGGTTTGATTCATTGATTCACTTCAGCAACAAGGATTATTCAGTCATTAAGTGTAATATCATCACCAACAGGCAAGAAAGGTGTACCACAACAATAAAAGATATATTGGCTTCATCACAATTGAACAGATGTGTACTGTAGATGTACTTTTCAGAAAAATACTTACTTCATCTTCAACCTTCCTCAATAGATATGCATCATAGATGAATATTATAATATAGACAGTAGTATAGCTGAAGCAAGCTTGATATGTCACATGGAACATTCACGATCTTTAAGCTTGGATACAACTATGCATCTCTGATTATACAAGTATGATTATATATGGTTGTCATCACCTACACTTTATACAAGTGAAAGGAGTCAGTGCTTTGGGATTGTATCAACTTGCAGTGTACATTCAAGATCAACAATCCTCAAAAGTGTTCTCTCAACAAATCTTTTACACCAATTTGGAGCAGCAAGGTACAAAGTCAGAAGAAGAAGGCCTAATCACATCTCAGAGAGAGGAAATGCAGAGATATAATCTACACTAAGAGATGTGCAACCCTTTTCCATTGATGTCAAAGGGGGAGGAAAAGCAGATAGGCAGAGGAAGCATTGGATTATTGGTGGATGTGTTGCCATCAATGCCAAAGGGGGAGCCTATTGGAAATGTTGTCATTGATGGAAAAAGAGATGACAAAGGAGGAGCACCTGAAACATCATTCAAGGGGAAGAAAGGCAGCAGAGACATTAGAGGAAACAGAGACAAAGAGAGATAGCAAAAGAAATGCAAATGAGATAGCGAAGAGAGAAGAAAAGTGGCAGAAGTAGAAGAGGCAGGCAGTAGTGAACTGAAGCAGAGAGCTATTCAAGGTGAAAAGTAGTGAGGACAGTAGAAAAAGCCATTTGATAGCAGATATGGAGAGACAGAGTAATGAGGATAGAAAGGCCACTATTTAATACAGAGGTTAGTTTCTGAGTTATGGAGTACTAGTGGAAGTGTTAAAATTAGTTGAAGCTTGTCAATTGTACTCTGGAGCCATAGGGAAGAGCTGCAGAGGGTGGTGTTCTGAAAAGCCTTGGACAAAATTGTTAGAAAGGCCATCTACTGAAGACCAGGTTCCAAATGAATGTAAGGATTCCATATATATATATATATATATATATATATATATATATATATATATATATATATAAGAATTCATTTCTGAACCAGATGTGCATTGTCGGAACTAGTCCTGTGTGAATATATATATATAAGAATTCACTCCTGAACCAGATGTGCATTGTCGGAACTAGTCCTGTGTGAATATGCCTGATTTCAATAGATATATGGTAACCTCTGAAATAGACTCTGAGATGAAACCCTACAATTATAGGAAGAATCGATGTCAATTAAGGTCGATTGTATGTTTCGAATTAAATGTGATTAAGGTTTGTATATGCTGTGGAGAAGTTAATTGAAATATTTTCTGTATCGAATTTCCACGGGAGGCCGAAGAGAATCACTCTGCAATAGGAACCTTTGTTTATATGTGAACCTCTGATTATATTAATGCTGCATAAAATTTCATGACAACCGAATCCAAAATATTTGAGTTTTAATTGAAGAGCCGAGAAAGTGTGTGTCCCACGAAGTCGTGGAAGAAGCCTCATTGAAGAGAAACGAAGGAAAGGACCTTCGGTTATACAATGGTGATGTCCATATCAGGTCATAATGTGATTACATTATATAGAGCGTTCGAAGAAGGAGATTACACATTCTGTTGTGAAATGTCATATGACGTTCTGAAATCTTCGAAGAAGGTCTCTCATTAAGGGCACAGTGAGTTATTTAGCCTCAGTGTAAGCTGCAGATGAAGTAATGTGAATGCGAAGACAAAGAGAGGACGGATTTTATATCAACAAAGGCATTGAAACGTATAGAAGAATGAAGTTAAGAAACGAAGCGGAACCCCGAGCCAAAAGGGCGGAACCACAAAGAGTGAACAGTAAAGGTGGTTTCTGGTTTTCATCGCACCACCTTTACACGGTGGGTGGTATTCAAGAGATTGGGAGTGATTCCACAGGATGGGCGACACATGTCCCCGAGCGAATTTTCAAAACCGCTCTCACTGCGCGCCATCGCGCGTTATTGTTCGCGCATCTTCATCGAGCGATATCCGTCCGATCAAATGAGGTGGCGCGACACGATAACAACCGTTGAATGGAGACGACCGTTAGCGTTGGGGCCCATATGCATGTGTTGAGGTTTGCGGGTTTAACCCAAAGTTGTGATTTAAATATATGCGCGGAAGCTAGGATGGTCAATTAATATGGTTTTAATAACCTAAAGTATTATGTCGCGTATTAAGGGTGTAGGCCATATAATTACGATTGTGAAGTCAGCGCCCAATGAAAATATGGGGACTATGAATTGGATGAATTTTAGAAGCACAAAGGAGTTGAGCACATAACATAAGGGCTTGGAATTAATATCTCAAATCTCGGAGATTTAAGGTATTAACACTCTCAGATTTAAGTGTTGAAATTGCCAGTCTAGAATAAAGGGAGGTTGTGAGTTGCCCGAGATGTGAAGTTGATTGGGGCAAGAAAAAAATTGGATGCATTCACACACAGATTGAGGTTGGGACCAAGGTAAACCGGGGCTATGGGTAGTCCCCACTGTCAAAGCAGTGGAAGCAGCTACTTTGAATACGCAGTGGAAGCAGCTACTTTAAATACGCAATGGAGATTGATAACTCAGATTTACATAATCTGGAATTGAAGATAGAGTGTCTTGGAGATTGCAGAGTTCAAGAAATGTGCAGCAAAAGGATTCAAAAGTGCAGTGAACAAGTGGAATATGCGAAAGATAGTGAAAAAATTATGCAGGACAGCTGCATGACTGCTACAGAAAGGACAAAACTAGCTAGTCAAAGGCTAAGTGAATTTTATATACTGTAACTGAAAATGTAAATGTTTCATTTGTTTTATATTGTTTGTGATGCAAAGGCAAGTATCCTAAGGAAGATAAAAATCCCACTGTAACATGGAAATTTGTACAGATTGTTATAATTTTAAATGAGTTGGACAAAGGAATGAGAAGATGGAAGTCAAAGAGTCATGGTTGTTCACTCGAAATTCCTTGTGGAATACAAACAGTCATGTAATGAACTCTATATATAATATCAACTTGATATGCATAAGAGATGTTAGAGAGAGTGAGTGAAGAGAATGCAAAAATGAAGCAGTGAGGCAGAGAAGAAAGAGGAGCTGAGCAGAGAAGAAGGAGGAGCTGAGCAGAGAAGAAGGAGAAGCTGATAGAAAATCTGAGAAGATGCAGAGATGATACAGGGCAGATATGAGAATAGATGAACAGAAGAGCAGATGGAACAGAACAGAGTTGATTTCCAAGGTAAATCAGCAAGTGTTTCTCTTTTGAAAGAGTAAGGAAGTTGGAGCTTCCCTATCAAGTTGTAGCTTTATAGATGTCAGTTGTAGCTGACTGAGGTAGGAGCCTCTTGTAGGTTGGTGCTTGCAGAAAATAGATGGGAGTTGGTGCTTCCACATCAAGTTGTAGCTTGATAAAATGTTCGTTGTAGATGACTGAGGTTGGAACCTCCCGTAGGTTGGTGCCTACAGAAAATTAATGGGAGTTGGAGCTTCCTTGCAAGTTGTAGCTTGCAGAATTGAGGTAGGAGCCTCCTGTAGGTCGGTGCCTGCAGAAAATCAGTGGTGAGAGGGATTTGGAGCTTACCTTTGCATTACAACAATAATAAGATGTGGTTTTCTCCCTTTATGGGTTTCCACTTATATCTGGTGTCTCTATGCATGATGTCTATGTGTTGATGTGGTTTATCTAATCTTCTTAATACTTGTTGCTCACATATTAAGACTGTTGTTACATTAACAAATATGCTTGATACTTGCTGCTCACAAATTAATATTGCTCACATATTAAGTTGATCATGAAATGAAGGTGTAAATAAGTTTTAAGGAAAAAGTTTTAAAATTCCATGTATGTGTTAAACTGATTCACCCCCCACCCCCTCTCATTTTAACTAAGGGTTGAACATGAACCCACGTGGAATGGTATTTCTCCCTCTGTGAATCCCCCGTGGTTCAAGGTTGGAAGGAACATGGAAGCCTTTAACTTATTCCTTAGATGAATTTAGATAAGTAAAATAATGATCTTATTTATGAGTAACAGGAATTTTGATTAAGAAAACTATTTTATGAAAAACCATATTAGATGATCATTGTGAAAGTTGATGGTTTTGAAATCATATATTGTTAAATGAAATTTTTATTATTGCTTACCAATGGACATAAATGTATGTGTATTAGAATATGCAATTTTTATTTGGTTATTTGTGCTTGTTACATGTAAAGAAAGGTGCTCGGGAGCTAGGACAAAAGCCTTTCTGGTAACTGAAAGTGAGTAAGATGTTACCCATAAATTATTGTTGGAATTTTCCTTAGTGGAAACAACATAAATAAGATAAATTCAACTTAAAATAATTGACAATACCATTTTCCTAAACAAAGATAGAACTTTTTGGTAAGGCTAGGTATTCATAGATAGACATAAAATTGAATGTCAGGCTTACTGGTATCGAAAGATGTGTTTTAGAAGCATTAAACTGGAAAGAATTATATATATATATATATACACACATATCAAACCCCAAACCTTAATATTTAGGTTTTGGTTAGACATACATGCTTGAATAAAATTGAATACTTTATTCATAAGCCAAGCACAAAAAACCCTGAACAAAGGAGGGTTGGGCTCAGAAGATCGAAAGTGGTCCCCCATTACAGGAGTCCATTAGGTTTCTAGCCTATATATATATATATATATATATATATATATATATATATATATATATATATATATATATATATATATATATATATATATATATTCCAATGAGAGAAAAATGTTCTTAAGGAAATTTAAACTAAAAAATTATTGTATGCATTAAGAAGGAAAATACCTATTAATCTGGCATAAATATTACAGTGAAATTTTTTGAAAGAAAAATTAAAACTTACACATTTGAGCTATAACTACTTACAAATTAAATGCGTGTTATAGTAAGTGAACACAACTTAATCATAAATAAAATATAAACATGAGACAATAATATACATGCAAATATATACATATATGTTAATTCTGAAAGTGTACAATGAAATATATTCACAACCAAAGGAACCAACCAAGTAATGAACACTCATTTGAACAAGGAAATAGACCCTCAGAAGGAATTGAAACCATCACATAAAATTACGAGTGTAAGACTCAATAATATAGAATTCATTTTTTTGAATAAATGGGATTTACATTTAAACAACCTTTGTAATACAATTAAACAAGAAGAAATATGTCTATGGCCTTTCTAGGGTCATGACTATAAAACCCTATCTTGTAAATTTAAATAAGCCAAAAGTAATCCATAGGGTTGCTACCCCACAAAGAAGCTGGAAAGATTAAAAGGTTAAATGAGCACTTGTAGCCTTAAGTAGAGTGAGAAACCAATAAAGACACAAATAATTTTTCCAAAAATTGTTCACTTGAATTCATGATGCCACGAGTGCATACCTATAGAAAATTTGAGTAGAGATAGTACCTTCGCAAACCATGTGTGAAATTCATTAAAAGAAAAGGAAATATTCATTATGGATCTTAAATAATTTTACCTGTCGATGACTGGGTAGAGTCACCATTTCTCCTACAAGGGAAAATTAGTATTTATCCCTTATCAATAATAATCATGAAGAAAGAAAAAAATAAAAATATAAAAACCATTGCAAGGGAATGATGTTGGAATTAGGGTTATGGAAATATCACCCTAACAAAAATCATTATTTAAATCTTTATAAAAGGCCAGAAACACTCCCAAAATTCCGCGTGAAAGTATGGTACTATGGCTAAGAAACCATACGTGCAGAGCTAGAACACCTATGGAAATAAACAAGCATCAATTAGCATATGCTATTGAGAACAAAATCATCTAGAAAAAATCAATTTAAAAAATCACATTCCCATTCCCAAATTCCAAACAAGATGGATGTTTGGCATAATACCATGGTATATGGTAGCAAAGATATTTTTGGAATGGAACCTATTAATAAATATATTTAAGGTTAATCATAATTATATTTTATTTTAAAAGTATTAATTGAGAGATAGGAGGTCTCATTACAAGCCAACCTACCATGATCACTGGTCCTAACAAGGAATACATTATCGATATTAGTCACCAAGCTAGGGTAATGTATTTCAATTGAAAAACTGGAAGACAAGAGTTCTCATCACAAGCCGACTTGTTCATTTTTGTCAGCTCTTGTGAATGGAATTGTCGTTAATTGATTACTAATACAAGACAACGACCTTCAGTTACTTTCTAAACCATTTTAAATGATACTTAATCTATATCTAATAGATGGGACACGAACATTTTATTGGGTTAAAAGGCATCACTATTAAGGCTATATATGCTTATTGGAAGTAGTGTCCATGTCTTTGGTATTAAAGTTAAACTTACACTATGATTTACTTGGTCGTATTTATCTTTCCTTGAACTCATTATCATATCTCTCTGAGAATGGATTTAATATCCTTCCAGTGATGTGCTTTGGAGTTCTATATTCCATAAATAAGAATTTTTTCATGGACATGGGACCCTTAGTGCAGGTGATTCACTTTTCCTGAACAAGAATACCTCCAACTATATGTTGTATAACGGTAATATCATCACCCTTGGAAGGTATCAATTGTTATCTTTATTTTTCCATATTCCCATTCATCTTTAATGTCGTGGCTTTCAAATTGTGTCACTTTTATTTGTAATGAGGATATTAGGCTAAAAAACTATAGATTAGTGTTTCTCCTAAGATGCTTATGGAAATTTTTATGGTTGGATATTGCACAATGATACTATCCCTACAGTAACAAAATTGTTGCCATTCCTTTGGTATCCATGGCATTAGTTACTCTTTTGGAAATAATAACATTTAGTCTTAACATCATTAAATCTCTAGTCACAAGTCTTTCTTATCTTATTGATTCAAAGGAAGTTTTTATCACATGACACTTACCTACATTCTCTCACTCAATTAGCCCTATATTTTAAGAATATTTTGGTTTATGCAACATAACCCTAATAAATAAACCATAGTCCTAAATTTTTGATTAATTTTGGTCTCTGTTAGAAGTTTTTCTTGCATGAGGACATGCATGATGATCGACATGTGTGGATGTCAGGCCCCAAAATTTTAATATTTAATTCATATTTCTACCTTATGATTACTCATGATTTTAATTCATACTTAATTCATCTTTCTATCTTAAGCAGGAAAGAGGGATCTCTTATTGAAACAACACATGCTTGCGCAACTGAATCATGAGAAAATGATTCTTTTTAATATAAGTATCAACTAGGATTACATTCATAACAATGCCTACCTATACACATACACCTAATCTCTAACAACAAGAACAACCTTTCCTATGCATGACACCATCAAAGTACAACACGTTTGACAAACATAGAGGGACTCTCACTAGTGCATTCCTAAAAAACTCACTTGTATTTGAGTTGGAATACTTTTAATGACATTAGACTCACCATGATACACTTAACTCATCAAGAACCAGTAATATAAATCAGGGATCATTTACCAACACTTAGTCTTAAAATAGCATATTGAAAACATGAACACCCTACCCTCACAAATATTCTAATCATTGTAAATACAAACTGATAGTACCTTTTATACCAAGTGATACCAATTTAAAATGATTCCAATTGTTGAATTGATGCCAATGGTAGAAATTGTTGAGCACTTTATAACGAAGTGATCTCGTCCTCTGATCATGCTTCTTTCACCAAAAAAAATTATGCCTGATACCAATTAACAATTAGATCAACATTATAATAGTCAATGCATTCATCATATCAACAACTCAAGATCACATGCATCAAAAATTGTTAGCCTTTATCATGCAACAAATAATTCATACCAATTGTTAATGCATAATCTGATACTCAAATATTGACTTGAGTATACTCCCCCTCTGTTCATGCTCCCTCTTTGAATTAGTAATCTACAAACAATACTTGCATTAGCAGTAAATATATCATCAACATCTATCTATATATCTGATTTGATAACAACATTCAATACTTCTCTTATCCTTCAGATGCATTCCTTGGCATGTTCCTTTTTTCTCCTTCCATCTAATGTTTCTAGCTTCCCTTGAAGTGAACCTCTTCTATTCATTGAAGAGGAACAAGGTATCTACTCCCACTTCGTAGAATATATTCCTTTTTCTTCCACACATGGATATGAGTTGATTTCTTGTGTCGATTTCCTAGACTAGGTGATTGTCTACCATTGGCAAAGCATACAAACCCTTGATCATTCTTCTTGTTAGAACCAATAAAAGCCAATTTGTAATTTACCTCTTGCTCTTATTTCTCACTATTTTTGTCTGCTTCCTTCCTGTAATGCAATGAAGAGGTAATAGAGATACTCATCATTTTGTCTAATTGGAGGCTTCCTACTACAGTTTATATAAGAGAGATCAATTGTAGGAATTTCAGACTCTAATATGCCAATATTCTGTTGATAATCTTCAAATCCAAATATTGTTATGTGTTGCCTCCATGCACCATTTGATCCGACTTTCTTCTAAGTCCTGAAGTAGCTTCTGTGCAATTCTCTTTTCTTTCTATAATCATAATCCATATCTATGTTTGTAGTGTTCTAAAAATAGGTTTTCTTTCCAAATTTCCATGTAGCTTCTTTATGCAAAAAATTATTACACCTGTAGAATTCAACATTATTTAATACTTAGACAAAGAAATTGTTCTTTTTACCAAAGCTTATGCCTATCCAATATCTTGGACTATAATTTGGTCTCTTGCTACTATTGGGCCACTGAAAATATTTCCTTTGAGAGGGAAAAGCTCTCCTTACTTGGATTTTCGAATTTCCCTTCTGAGGAATTCGTGGTTTGGGTTGAAATTTCACATTCCACTTTTGTTGTTGCACCTTCTTTTTCCTTTCCAGACACTTGGAGGAGAAGTTCCCTACATTATTACAATAAGAACACATAAGGGGTTGCATACCTTTTATTTTATTTTTGGAAGTATTTTCGTATTCTTGTGGGTACATTGAATTCTCTACTACAATAATATTGCTAGGTATATCGTTAACAAGGTTGGTGGGTCCCTTCAATGTTGCTACTGACTAACCTTCATTGTTTTCTATTGTATTGGCCTAAGGGGAACAACTTCTAGTTTGAATCTCCTTAAACACTTCATAATTCTTTTTTTGCTTCTAAACATTCATAAACTACTCTTTTAATATTATATTCTACATTTCCAACTTTATATTGATGGCTTTGAGATTCTTGATCTCCATGGGGGCTAATATGAATTTCATATTACAATAGATCTTTTATTCAAGAGCTTCCAATTCAATTGAGGACCCAATAGATCCACGACAAGTTTCATTTTCAGTCACATCTTGTTCAAGAGTTTGTTTTGTTGATGACTCTAGGGGTTCTTTTACTAACACACAAGTTTTCCTTTCCTCCTCTTCACCAGAGCTGGACCCATTGTCTTTTTTGGCTTGAGGGGTCCTGACCCAAGTTAGGTGTGCAAGGTTTTCCAACAAACCCCTATAATACTGGCCCTTTCAGCAATGACCTGCTTGCGCAGGTTAAAGACTCACCCGAAGTAGTATGGGTGGGTGCTAGAACCAGGTTTCCGCATCCTGAGAAAGGCTGGGTAAGGCAAGCAGAGCTGCGTTTTGTTTTTGTAATTCCTAGATTACCTTGTTCTTCGCAGGGTTAATTATGTCTCTATTTGCATCCACGTGCACTGGATCTATATTTATATGCTTTTTATAACATCAACACAGTATTAAATAAACAGAGTGGAATAGATCTAGATCCAAGCATTCAATACACAGATCTTCGCAGCGAAAAGACATAAAATACACAACACAACAATTATCAGCAATTCATACAACTGTACTCATAGATTCAGATCTCTAATAATCCTTCGCATTCATTCATTCATCAATATTTGCTTACAATTCCCT
Source organism: Pinus albicaulis (assembly GCA_034641835.2). Lineage (NCBI taxonomy): Eukaryota > Viridiplantae > Streptophyta > Pinopsida > Pinales > Pinaceae > Pinus > Pinus albicaulis. Next base: position 363,252 of record JAXQQM020091783.1, read on the forward strand.
TCCCAACCTATGCACACAGCAACAGGGTTCGCACACAGCTGGACTAGGATCTCCACGCACATATCCAGTAGGATTCCATTCCCCAAGACCCAAATAGATAGTTTAAACAACATATCGCATCAATAGCTCATCCATTCTTATCTTTTACAATACAAAATACATATATTTTTATAACAATCTAGCCTCGACTTTCCTATGGTCTGCAACCCATGGTTTTCGGACCCCTAGTTTACCCTTTGACCCATTACAATGCGTTCAGGGCTTTAACCCACCCCAAAACCCTTGCGCTAGACTAAATATAATCAAAAATAATAAAAATGGACCGGTTTCGCAGCTTGTTAGGAGACCCCATTCCAACAGTCCCCTAACACAATCTTGTGACTCGTCCTGAGTCACTGCGGTGGTGCGGCTTCGCTTTGCACATGCAAGGTATCAAGAGAACTGCTGAGCCGAGGGAGTACATCCTGAATCTGGGTAGCAGCATTCTGTGCAAGATCAACGAGCTTCTGGGAGGGCAGATCTTCAACAACCGTGGTAACGCTCTCAAGAAGCTGATTAAGTTGCTTGTTTGTGCCCTCAATGTTTTGTGACAATTGGAGGGCTGAGGCAGTCCAAGGCTTTAGACGTTCAGCAACAATGTGTTATTTATTCCTAAGTTTTGCAATCTCGTCCTGGAGGTCATTGCTGATTTTTAATCGAGCCAAGCGTTGGGCAGGCACCAAGGTAGGCAATGTAGCGTTGATCTATTCGAGAACTGCTTCTTTTTGTCGTAAGTCCTAATTGATCTGTTGGAGGACTGGATCGCACTGGACCGAAGTCCAAAGTTGTATGGCTGATTATAGTAGCTTGGCAGCTTGAGTAATTTGCCCTAAAATTGTATTTGTTGGGTCTGTGATTAGGGCGGTACACTGGGCACGGACTTCAGGGGGTGTGTCGGGCTGTAGGCGGGCCTATAAGTCTAAAATTTGTTGTCCCAGCTGTGTCCTGGGGTTTCCAACCGAGAAGCTTTGAGAGTAGCAACCAATTTTTCCACGTTATCCCGAGATGTATCCTTAGCCGGTATTTCCTCTGTAACTTCCGTGCAGAGCTGGTGAATCACAGTCTCGAGCTCCGTCTATTGTGACACGGCCTGGATCAATTCAGCAACCTACTGCGCCATGGTGTGTTCAGCGGTATTAAGCTGTTGGGTTGCGTACTGAGTGCGTTGACTAATATCCTAGGAGAGAGCATGATTGAGGCTGTCTAAGGATGTGTGGGGTAGTTTAGCCAAGTCCAATTGAATTTATGTGGCTACTAGGGGTTGCGTTCTGACCACAGCACTGTTAGGGATACCCTAGAGATGGATGGCCTCTCTGAGTGGTGCCGGACTGCTGTCGACCGACAGGGTTTGTGCCTGGCTTCCGATGGTCGGAGGGTGATCCATTCTGATCTGGAGAGCGTTGAGGTCAGCCTGAAGAGAGTCGACCCCTACCTTCCACTGGGCTACGATAAGTGCCCACTTATCCTCCGTAGACATGGTGACCACGTCCACGATCTGCTCCAGGTCACCATCCGTTAATGTGACTGTCGCATCGTAGTGTGCTCAGCGAGCGTGCTGCTTATTTCTTGGTCCTGATATTGAGTCCCCCGTCCTCTTAGTGTTGGGAGAAGGGGTGGAGGTGGTATCTACCTGAGTCATAACTATATCGGTCTGTTGCGATGGGTTACCTCTGGGTTCAGCTATAACTGGTGCTGGAGTGTCGAGGAGACCTTTTTTCTAGGTGGGGGGCCATAGTGAGATCAGTAGATCAATTTCTTCATCGGGTACCATATAAGGAAAGTTCATTCATGCCTGACTAGCAAGGCTACGAATCCGTACCTAGTGCATGGTGATTTGAAATGCAGCAATATGCTTATATTTGTCATATATGGTGGGGGATAATCGAGGTTGAGAGTTTATGGCAATGGTGATACTGCTCTAAAAGAGGACCCAAAATACCTTGTTATCCTTGATGTGCTGCTTATCCTTAAAGTCCCACAAGTGAGCATACCGAGCGCCTTCACACATCCCAGTAGGGAGCTCTGGAACGACCGACTCCTCCAGTTTTTCCCAGGCGACCAACGCTATGAGAAATAATAGCCACGAATATAAGAAAGAGGTCCCATGCTCTTGAGACTCGTGGACATTAGCGACAAATTCATCGCACAAGCATTGAGCCCAATTAAAAAACACACCCTTTGTGCACTGTCTGGCGAGCTGGATGAGATGGGCATGGATAGTCACGACCTGGCACCTCCACATTAGTTTGCAGGCTAAAGGTCGAGTGCCCATCTGCGTAGCAGGGTCGTTGATGGTTTGGATCATAAACCCTCGCTGATTGCACTGTACTGCATAGGTCTCCTAGACAAACAGAGCGGTAGCGGCTTTGTACTTCTTTCTGACTTTCTCGAGTGGGTGCGGCCCCTGCATCTAGAGGCCTGTAATCTTTTGGATCAACTCAACATCGATAGGGACCCTGTTGCGAATCCATAAGCAGCCATTGTGAATGAGGGCGAGTAACTAGCGTGCCAACCGATTTGTGATGTTGTAACGGCCAAAGTGGGGCATACGGAGCAGATTCAAGAGTCCAAATCCCGCCAAGCCGCATACCCAACGTTGAGGTACTACCGTGATTCCATCATCCTCATGGATTGTATCAAAGTATAATGCAGAGGCCAATTTCGGGAAATCATCATGGTCCGCTATATCATGATCATCGAACTTGACCTCATGGAGGCGTCCGCAAGGGTCACTGAGGATGGGGACCTCTCCTGGGGTTAGCGGAGTCTGCAGGTAGGTGATCAAGCCATCCAAGTTTTTCGGTATTTGCATAGATGGTCTTCGTGGTTGAACGAAGGGGGGAAACCAGTTGATCGGGTTAGCTGGCAGAGCCCCCTCTTGGTCATCTTGTTCTCAGGGCGGAGGCCTAGGACATCTTGGGGAAATTCGAGGTCTTTTTTCTACCTATGGAGTAGCCCTTGAACTTTGAGCTTTCTCCTTAACTTTCCTTGTGGCCCGTGGGGGGGGACTTCCTCCAACTCAAGCTCATCTTCTAGAACTTCTTCAACCTCATGTTCAGTTGGGGTGGAGGGTTCGGCAGGGGCAGTAGTCGGCATCCTTGTGCAAAAAATGAATCTCGGCTCTGGGTGACTACTATCGAATGGGGGAGGTTTACCAGTTAGGGGAGGGATGCTGCAACTATAACAAAGTTCGTTGCCCGATTACTTCTGCAAGACACTTAAATTAGGCCGCTTGTTTACTTGAGACAATACCGCTAACCTGATTAACCTGCCACCCTTTAAACACTTTCCATTGGATGAAAGAGAGAGATATTTTGCACGGGACAGGTTTCCCAAGGAAGGGTAAAAATCCCCCGTAACTCGTTCTGCCAATGGCTCAAGGGTTGCTCCCTTCAACGGTAACTTCTGCATTTTACCAAAGGGTATAGTTCCAACGGCTAGTTGTCGCGTCCCCAGCGATTTAGGCGTATTCGTCATGCTAAGGTTGCTAATTTGTGACAGTTGCCTGTCTTCCCCCAACACAAGCTTGCTTCCTTAGTGGCTTTTGGCCCAACACCAAGATATTTTTATCATCTGTTCTACTAAGGCTTTAAGGGGGACTGACGTCGGAACCAACTTCCTGACCCCTGGTTGCGTCCTCATCGTAGAGGTGGTTTGATGCATGGGACCACTACCTACGGAACCTACAGGTGTCATAGAGAACCTGTTGCTCAGTCATGGGTCAATTTGTCCCTCTCCTGGGGTGGGTTCGCTGCATTTTCTCATACCTGGATCTACTCCACTCCTTTCCTCTGGGATCATACAGAGGGAGTCCTTTGTGATACGAATACAACGCAACGTAGAGGCTTCCCCTAACCAGGTCTTCCAAGCTTCTAGATCCTTACTGGGATCCTCGATATCCTCTTCGTAGCATGGTACAGTGTCCTAGGTTAGGCTGTCACTATCACGTGCAATCAAATTATAGATATACTCCCCGTCCTCCTCCTTAGGTATAGGCTCTACATAACATTTTCCTTCTACCGGTTCCAGTGGTACAATGACCCATGTCCCCTTGTTTTCAAATATCATGCTACAATTTTTTAGATTGATGATGCCCCCCATGGCTATAGCCCAGTTCAGTCCAAGAATCACAGGGTAGGGATCCATATCTCCCATAATTTCTATCACTTCAAAGTAAGCTAGGATCCTTACCCCTGTGATATCAACCACGACGCTGGGGAGTCTACCTAGAGGAATAATTTTTTGTTGATTTTCCATTCGAAGCTGGATGGTGGGTCGCTCCAACTTGGGCTCCCACATGCGTTTCCAAGTGTGCTTAGGCATTATATTGGCATCCGATCCGAGGTCTAAGATAACCTGATCCATCTCATAGTTACTGATCTGGACTGTGAGTCGCATTTCCTTACCGGTACGTCTTCGACATTTGTATATCTTATGCACGTCCTTGATGTCGGGTGACCTAGTAGCACGTGTTACGCAGCTTTCCAGTAAAGCCTGCATATTTCATACTGCGTAAGGGTTGCGTAGCAGCCTCATGCATGCTTGTAAGAAAGGTTTAATCTCCTCAGTTACTTCCATCTCTCCCTGCTGTGTAGATGGCGAACTTTTAGTCTTAAGGAATTCCTTTCGAGCTTCCATAAACGTTTCCCTGGCTTTGCTCAAATCTAATCCTTCTTGGTTGCTAACTGCCCTACGGATCAGTGTGTCAGCTTCATCCTTCTCCTTATCCCCCCAAGTCGCCAATCCATTGCGCGTTACTACATTTACCTTTGCATCCTGACCCCTTAGTTCAGTATGGACCCTTCGCACCTTCTGCGCAGATGGGAGCTGCTTTCCCTGTACCTTGGCTTTTAGGGCTGGGCAGTCTTCCAACGTATGGCCCAACTGTCTACAATACCTGCAGGACTATTGTAAAGGGTGCAATAAATTCTTCGCAAAGTGCCCCGCACCTCCACAATTATAGCAGATCGATTGGCCTCGACCCCGACCTACGCTTCCGCTTTGGCTCCCATCCCTTCTCCCAGGGGGGAAGTCATCCCTACCCGAGGGGGTTCTTGGTGAGGTAGGGTATTCTTTCCTGTTCGTTGCTTCATTATGGATTCGGCAGTCTTGCACCTCATGGCCAACTGACCGACAATGTCGGCACCAGTGTCTCTCTAATGCAGAAATGGGGGTGCCCAGACAAGACCATTGGTTAACCTTACACAATCCATCTATGCAGCTTTCTCCGTGCATGAGCGTAGGTCCCCTTGAGCCCCACTGTTTTGGGCTACACGCTCCTCTTCCTGAGTGGCCTGTTGTGTGACCTTGTTCCGTGCCAACCCCTCGTCCTTTCTCTTGCTGTAGATTCTGAATTTCCTAGTTCATAGCCTCAATCTGCACCTGGATCTACTATACTTTTAACGTAGCATCCCTTAGAGGCATAGCTTCTAATTTCATAGCAACTTCCAAGGCCTCGTCTTGCGATTCAAAATTCCGTCGACCCATAGGTACGTGTAGGTGAGGGAGTAGCTGGCAATAAACCATTCCGTAAGCTGTATGTTATCATATCGAAATCCTCCTTCTCTGATAGCTTTTTTTAGACATTGGTCTGCTTCCCATACAGACTCAGTTGCCCCTTGCTTGAAATATTTTAGTGCTGATACGACTTGAGAGTAGGACTTAGGGTTCTAGAACTGCTGTCTCAGGGCATCCTTAATGTTTTGGATAGTTGTGTCCTTATTTTGTGATGCGTACCCCATATACCAGTCCAAAGCTCTTCCCTCAAAGGCTAAGGATAGTTGTGCTTTTCTCATAGTGTCGCCCACCATGCCCTGCGCAACCCATACCGACTCTGCCACAAACCAAAACCACTCCATGTCCTCATCGGTTGTGCCCTTAAAGGTAGGTAAATTCAAGTGCACCACCATGCTTCCCTAGGTGCCCTTCTTTAGTATTTGTTTGTCAGTACCCGATCCCTTTCTCAAACTCCTTCGGTCCTGGCAACGAAACCATTTGTTGGCTTGAGGGGTCCTGACCCAGGTTCGGTGTGCAAGGTTTGCCAACAAACTCCTATACTACTGGCCCTTTCGATAGTGACCTGCTTGCGGAGGTCAAAGTCTCGCCCGAAGTAGTATGGGTGGGTGCTAGAACCAGGTTTTCCGCACCCTGAGAAAGGATGGGTAAGTCAAGCAGATCTGCGTTCTATTTCTGTAATTCCCAAATTACCTTGTTCTGCGTAGGGTTAATTATGTATCTATTTGCATCCACGTGCACTTGATCTATAGTTATATGCTTTTTATAACATCAACACAGTATTACATAAACAGAGCGGAATAGATCTAGATCCAAGCATTTAGTACATAGATATTCGCAGCGAAAAGACAGAAATTACACAACACAGCAATTATCAGCAATTCATACAACTGTACTCACAGATTCAAATCTCTAATAATCCTTCGCATTCACTCATTCATCAATATTTCCTTACAATTCCCTTCCCAACCTATGCACACAGCAGCAAGGTCCGCACACAGCTGGACTAGGATCTCCATGCACATAGCCAGCAGGAGTTCGTTCCCCAAAACCCAAACAGATAGCTTAAACAACAAATCGCATCAATAGCTCATCCATTCTTATCTTTTACAATACGAAATACATCTCTATTTATAAAAATCTATTATCGACTTTCCTATGGTCCGCAACCCATGGTTTTCGGACCCCTAGTTTACCCTTTGACCCATTACAATGCATTCGGGGCTTTGACCCGCCCCAAAACCCCTGTGCTAGAATAAATATAATAAAAAATAATCAAAATGGACCGGTTTCGCAGCTTGTTAGGAGACCCCATTCCAACAGTATTCTTGACCATTTTCAAGGTCTTCTATTACTATTAAGGTGGTCCATTCTCTACTAAAACTTGATGAAAATCTGTCACTCTCACTAGTATTTTCAGGTGAGTAGTTTGAAGATAAATGAACTATTATGTGACATTTTTAACAAAATGATAACTTACTTGTAGATTTCATCTCCTATGGGTGTTGATCATCGAATTGGCATATTGATATAGAAGAATCATCATTTGATTCATGATATTCAACACTCTTTGAGTCTTTGAATTCTTCATCCTCTATGGAAAGCATCTTGACATCACATGGAGCTTCCATGTCTACTTCATAGATGGACTAAAATTTATCCCATACCCCCTTGAAAATTTGAAATTGGCTACTTTTTAAATATATAACTTAGACAACCCTCTCATGATTTCCTTCTTCGCTTGTTTATAAAACTTATCATTTATTACTTCATACTCTATAGCTACCCATACATCCAAATCAAGAGCTTGCAAGTAGATTATCATCCTTTACCTTCCAAGTCGTATAATTTGGGCCATTCAAAAATGGAGCTTCATCTGAGGTAATTCGGTCATGTTTCTCCATGATCCCTGATATTCCTTCCAGTATTAAACTGATCCTAAAGGATGTTGTCTATGATACCAATTTTTATAAGAAATGGAAACCAAGACACTATTGAGAGGGGGGTTGAATCAGTAATGTGGCCAAACTATACAATTCTTCACAAATTCCACTATTCAACCACTTTAAAAATTATTCATGAATCAATAACAGAACTCAATCATGTAGAACATAACATCCTAAAAATATGAGCAACATATACACAAGAAACCAATATTTGATTTATTACCAGCTTCAACTAGATTACATCATCGACCCACAAGATATTGCTTGTAGGTTTATCAGGTGCTACTGAAAGGAAATTCTATCCCTGATCATTTACCAAACTATGTTGAAAGGGACTCTTTCCCCTTCTCATTTATCAGTCTCTGTTGAAATGGACTCTTTCCCCTACTCATATATCAGCCTCTGGTGAAAGGGACTACTTCCCATGAAAAATTACTAGCACCCACTAGAAGGAGCTACTACCCATGATCTGCAAGCTACCACTTGCCAACCTTTTTTATCCATATTTCATAAATTTTAAAACTCAAATAAATAGGCCACTTCTGTCACAATCAAATAAATCTTAATCATTTCTACAGCTCACAAAATCCGCCTTACAAAGACCTTTAGCAATCTTTGATTACTGATAAAATCACCTTCAACAATTTCTCATTACTGAACACACTTAATTGATTAAATAAACAACCATACATACTTGCAAAATAAATCATTAATACATTATTTTCCTTCTCAAATACCTTTGAGACACCAAGGTTTCTCTTTGATTTACCTTTTATGCATACCCAAACTATTATGAATCATGTTGCACCAACAACTCTCATCCAAACACTCCTCTCTACAACCTCTTTTCTACTCGAATTCTACTTTTGAAGGATTCTATACTGATATTTTTGGCTTCAATGCTTTTCTTGTATACTTGCATGCATCCTTATTTTTTCCTTTTTCCTATTCATTTAAGTCCTTTGATTGTTTTCTTAACTTCTGAATATTTGATCTGCAGTTATGGGCTCAAATTCTAAGTAAAACTATTGATTTTTCTCATTATGGAACTTTACAATTTTTAGTCAGGCTTCTTCTATTTTTATCTGCAGTTGTCTTTGGCTTAACTACCAATTTTTCTACTAAAACTGATAGTTCCACCATTTTGAGATTAATCCCCTTTTGCTCTGCTCCTTTACCTATTTTTTTTGTCATAGAATTAGGTCTTTGCGATAACGACTGGGCCTTTAGGCATTAAGCCACTTTATTCCCTACACGGGTTTAATTCCCTTTGGTAATCCACTACTCCATTGGTCTATTTCTATGTGAAATGACCACAGGAAAGTGCTTAGTTTCCTTAATACTCTTCATGACTCATTATAACCTATGTTCCCTTGGTTTCATTTCTACGCAAAATGACCACGGGTGAGGGTTTACCCCATATCCCCTTCTATCCTGATGCTTTAATCATGTGCCTCTTTATACACCCGCTTGGTCAAATTGTCTCATGGGGACCGCTAAATATTATTCTCATTTGTTGCTGCTCTTCCAACCTGTCAATGTTGACATGTCCCGACACCTGCTTATCGACGATTCCATTGTGATTTGTTAGAAAACTCGTTGGGGTCTTTCCTACGGGATGAGTTGTTTTGGTGGGGTCCTCCCACTACAACAAGAGACAATAGAAAAGCTCTACGAGATGAGTCAACTGCCTCATCATCCCAATGCCTCTTGCCCAACACATCCCTTTTTCACACTATTAACAACCCACTGGGCTCTAGCAAGTGAGATGACATCATGCTGATGTCACTTGTGCTACATGTACCCCAGTTATAAGTGATACGTGTCACTCAAACATGGGCCATTCGAGTGCTGAAAAACACCAAATTTTTCCACCACATTTCATGCTTCCATTGGATGGTGTTAATGTCATCATCCTTTGTCATCTAGGCCAATAATATGTTTCCATATCTCCTTGTTAGAGAGGAGAGAGAAAGGGTCATCGAAGCCTTAATTTTCATTGTTTTTCTTTGTTAATAAAAAAACCAACAGGTTCAAGAAACCTTCCCTCAACACCACTCCTTTTTGGTTTGTGGTTTTAGGAAGAGTGGTCCAAAAGAGTTTCTCCCCCGTTGATCTACGCAATTGACGTTATGGGAAACCACCTCTCAATGCCTCGAGGCCTGTTAAGACTAATGCCCAAATTGTTGTCGGAATGTCACTGCATGGCCAAGTTCTTATCTCCCGACTCTTAGCCCTTGTGTTCTTCTTTTGGGCCGACTCTCCATTGCACTTTTCTTTGATATTCCTCTGGCATATCCCTCAACAGGATGAGTTGTCAATGTGGGGGACTCTTGCTTAATCCTTCCACCAATAAACCATTTCCCTATACCTCATTGCATGATCCAAGGTGTCCCAGCGCCTATCTCCCGATGCTTATATTTGTGCGCCCTTTGAAATTCTCTTGGGTGCACCCTTCGATTTTTCTCCGTTGAGTTTACGTCATCTGCTGGAATCATCTTGCTCTTTTTGAGTGTATTTTTAAATCTTTCGGGTATATTTGTCAAGGTAACTCAGTCGGGCGGGCTCCACCTGAGCCAATAGAAATTCTCCCCATTTATTTTTACTTTGCTACTCATTTTTCCTGCTTTTCCAATCTTGGCTATGTGCCAAAAGTGTGTCCAACCACCTCTAACTCTACTAACTTTGAATTGGGGTCACCAAACTTTGACTAGGTCTATCTTTGGATCCAAGAGACCATTTTCATGCTTCCAAATATCACTGAAAATATTTTTTTGAGCTATCTTCATCTGTGTGAGTTCCACCTACGTTTGAGATGATATGTTTCTCCAAAAATGTCTCTAAAGTATCTACACCATTCTCATCCATGATGATAGTCTTATGCCTGATCATTTTCCATGCTTTTTCTTTTCCACCTTTGTTACTTTTTCCTTTTCCACCAATTATTGTGTAACATCCCTGGCGATAATTCCATTTAATACAAATTAATAAAGTCAAAATAATAACCAATATTATCGGGACACTTATTCCATGTTGAATGTTGGGAAAAAAATCATAGTGTGGGTGTTCATTTCAGTTATTATGGCTAAGAAAAATGGAAAAGGAAATGGAAAAGGACTTGGAAAGAAAAAGTGGCATTAATTGGCATTTTATTTATGAAAATAATGGAAACTAGGAGAAAAGGAAGGTGAAATGTCATAGGTTTCATGTGAGGAGGAAAATGAAGGAAAATAATGGAAAATGAAGAAATTAGAGGCCTCGTTGATTAAAAGGCTTTTAAGGATCAGTTACAAACTTTTGTCAGTTCATTTTTGGAGCTCTCTCTCACACTCTTGGACACTTAGAGTTTTCTTGGAGCACATCAACATTGGACCAAGAAAGGAAAAAGAAGGCAAGAGGAAGTAGATATCAAGAAAGGAAGAGCACAACCAAGCAGCTACAACGAGATTCTTTGCAAGTATCGATTTTCATGTGAGGTTTCCTTGTTATAATTGGTATTCATGGTGTTGCATGTGTGTTCTTGGTTCTCTTTTTGTCATGGGAATGGGTTTTTCTAGGTGTGACAGTGTTTTCCAGCCTAGCCTTGCCATTTCCAGATAGCCATGGTGTGAAGGGGTTCTCATGTTTTGGTTGAGCTGGATTGGTGGATGGATTCGAATCTAAGTGAGGTGGATATCTAAAATGAAATTAAACGTGGCCTAGTGATCCTTGAACCATTATAGGAAATTTCAACCTAAAATTGGTCTCCTAAGGAAAAATAATAAAATAATAATAAAAATAATAAAATAAGAGTAATGAATTTTGGAGGGAAAAAGAAAACAAATTTTTTTAATTGTATTTTTGGCTTATCTCCTTATAGGTTTACCCAAATTTCATGTGTAGACACTCATTGGATGAAAGATTAAATTCCACATCCAACGAATTCCCATTATGCATACTTTTTAGAATACCCACATTAATAAATATTGAAGATACATTAAAAAATGTGTTGAACACACTTTTTTAATGTATATTCATTTTTTATCAATGTGGATCTTCCCAAAAGTATGCATAATTGGTACTCATTGGATGTTAAATTTAATTATGCATCCAACAAGTGTCTACACATGAAATTTGAGTAAAACTACAAGGAGATAAGCCAAAAATACAATTAAAAAAAGTAGTTTTTCTTCTTTTCCATCAAAAATATTTACACGTACCTCTTTTTAAATTTAAAGGATTTTGATTGGTTTACATATTATGACATGGAAACTACATGAAACTTTGATGGGCACTTTTAGGTTGAAATTTCCTCTAATGTGGAATGTGGATTGCAGTAAAGCCACTGGCCTAGTGACCCCTGAACCGAACTGTGGGTTGTGGTAAAGCCAGGTAATGTGTGCCTTGGTAGGCCTATGAATCCTTGCTATTGAATGGCAGGATATACCGTAAAACATAGAGGTGGTTTCCCTTGACTACACCTAGGAATCCTTGTCAACGAATGATGGGATATACAATAAAGCCTAAAGGGTGGAGTCTCATTTAGGGCCTAGCGATCTAGTGTGGATTACAATAAAGCCTATAGAATAGGAGACATGAAAATTCCTCGTAGTGTAGGTGGAGAAATATGGTGGCATCCATGCTTGTTTTGGCCTACTGATCTGGTGGAGATCATGGTAAAGTCTGGTGCTACATGTTTATTGTTTTGGCCAAATGATCTGATGTGGATTGTGGTAAATATTGGTTCTATTGATGAGGGTGAGGTGATGTAGCCTCAAGAAGCCCTAGTTGATTTTAGTTATGAGTCCCACATTCATGCTTGAAATATGGCATGTGGGTGATTAGCTAAAATAAAGATTTGTTATGAGTCCCAAACCTCGTTGGCCTTTGCATACATTGATAAGAGGTTATTTTCCTTTGTTCTCTCATGAGTAATATATTTGTTTGTTCATGGATTCTATGGCTATTGTATCCTTGGTATTTATGTTTCTATTATGATGGTTATGAGCATGTATTTTCATAGTGATGATGTATGGCCCTCATCATGTTTTGACTTGCAATTAAATGAAAAATGAATATATGACCTAACATATGATAATGAAGCCAATGTGATAAGGGAACAATGTTTCTTAGTGAATATAAGATAAGTATGAGACCCATATGTTCAGATATGTTGTTTAAAACTATAGATTACATATTTGTGACATGTTTGACGAAATGCCTTCCATGGCTAGTAGCGGTCCAATCAAGTCTGTGTTTAAGTTATTGCATCTACATCATTATTCCGCTATTATATTTTAGTTCTTGAAGTGTCATGGAGTTTTGGAAAGTGACTTGAGCCTTGGGGTAGATAAAGTGGCACAAAAATGAGGGTCACAAGCTCAAAACTACTTGGAAAATTCCCTAGTGGCACGCATGACCATGTTGTGCAAGAGACTAAAGGGTTCTATATGCACTCTTTCCCATATCAAGGGAGTGACTAGGGGATTGATACATAAAAAGGTCAGCTTGTATCAGGGGCTAGCCACCTGGAAGGTTTGCATGGCTCCTAGGTGTCTTGTAGTAGGTGCAGAAGGTCTGTTTATTTGTGTGGTGTCGGTTCCACTTCCTTAAGGTTACCTAAGAGGATTAATTAGATCATAATAGCCTATCATCGCATGTTTACCCCAGTGGACCGGGTAGCTTAGGTAAATGTGGGAAGAGGGTCTTACAGAGTGGTATCAGAGCGGGTTCCGTTCTCTTTGGTTGATGTCTGGTTTTCATTATCCTTGTGTGATATCTTATACCATGGAGTGGTACCAGAGCATGGTTCACCCCTAGGACTGGATGGTCAATGTGTTGGTCATGCATTCATCTTAGTTGCATATGTGCTCTTTGTATGCCTGTGGTCTATGTGCTTGTTGCATATGCATGGCGTTGTTCATGGTTGTAGTGGCATCACCATCTGAAGGTTGATGGGGTTGTTTTGGAATGTGTCATCATGAGTGTATGATTGGTTATGTGTTATTTATGCATATCAAGTGCTTACATATTGTCAAGTGTACATTGGTATGGTTGCTATTGTGATTCATGAGGTCATGGTATGTGATTTATATGGTCATGCATTGATGATTGGACTCTGGTTATAATGGTGTCTATATGTTATACATCTATATTCTATTATCACTATGTTTATACATGTATTACGCTGATTTGGTTGATCTTGCAGATGAGATATCCTACCCGAATTTTGCCAAGTTACGTGGGTTTATTGTGATCAGGTTTATCTGACACAAGATTACTTGCAGGAAACAGGTCAAGATGAATAGAAAAATAGTAGATTACAGTTCACGAGATCCTCCTTATGGGTCAGATGAGTAGCGTGGTGTTGGGAACACTTTTTCCTTGGTAAACACATTGATAAAATAAGGAGTTGTAAGGAATACAATGACAAATCATGCAGGAATAAGAGAAACAAGTAGAGGTTAATGCATTAATCCTTCAAATTTTGTCAGAATTGCAGCAACAAGGGCCACTTCAGATCATCCATGGGTAGGAGTAAATAAATAATGCGGCATATGGTAGTAGATCTCATGGTGGGCACAAATCAAATATAGATGACACGATTATAGATGGAATATTGTTGGATACTCTGGATAGGAGAGGTGATGGAAATAGGTATTACTCTAGTTCTAGTTCTATCAGGCAATATGATTGTCGTCGTTATCATCCTTACAGGAGGATTGATAGGGGATACTTTTTAGATGAGTTTAAGAAAGAAAAGCCACATACTTTTGGTAGGGAATTGAAGAATCCAAAAAATGTAGAGCCTTGGATACTTGGGATGAATAATTTCTTTATGTTGCATAATTACACAGATAATATGAAGGCCAAAGTAGTTATCTTAAGCCTGAAAGGTAAAGCAGATTTCTAGTGGGAAGATGTTAAGCAGGTTAGAGAAATCAGGACAGATGAATTGAGTTGGCATGATTTCAAGAAGATTTTTTGGAATAAGTACTTGTCATAGAAGTACTACGACAGTAAGGCTAAGGAATTATATGAGCTAAATATGGGATCAATGACAGATGAAGAGTATATGAATAAGTTCCTGGAGCTATTAAGGTATGTACTGTATATTAAATATTATAAGGCTAAAGATCATTGATTTTTCAGTGGATTAATAGTAGCATTTCAATATCGGGTTGAGTATGATGAATCTCGATCATTTGAGGAAGTTATTGCGAAAATAAAGCATTGTTACGAGCATTCAAAGGGTTAGAATGAATCTCAACAAGGATGGAAAGTGAAGGATAAAGGTAAAGTTAAATGGAAGCCGAAAATAAAAAGGCCTCAGAATGTAGAAGAGAAAGAAAATGTAGCACCATACAAGAATTTTCAATTTAGCGAGACAAGGACATGGGTCACAACAGCAGCATAAACATGATGGTACAGGACGGTTGGAGTGTTATACTTGTGAAAAAGAACATCTTTAGAGATATTGTTCGTAGAATCATGGTGGTAGGCCTCAGATCTATATTGCACTGGAGGCGAAGGCTGTTGGGGATGTTGGTGAGAGTATTCCTCAACACTAGATAATAGTCAGGTATACCATCAAGCATCTATAATTGAGATGGATGGTAATATTTGTAATCAAGTTGTTTCTATTTTGATTGACACTAGATCTAATTATAGTTATGTTAACCTGACTTGGTGGATAAGTGTGGTTTGAATGAATAAGTGCATGCAAAGTCTTGGTTAGTGCAGTTGGCTACAGGTACCAAGAAGCGAGTTCATCATTGGCTAAGAGATTTTGAATTTAAACTAAATGTCATGTCTACATCAACACATTTGAATGTATTGTTGTTGGGATCATATAGTATGATTTTGGGTATGGACTAGCTGTATCTTCATAGGACTAATTTGTATTGTTATGACAAAGCCATTGGGTGCTTGGATGACAATGGAGAGAAAATAACCTTGCAGGGTAAGAAAAAAGAAACATCAGCTAGGTTGGTGGCAGCTATGCATGCAAATCACAGTCACAAAAAATGGTGTGTATTATTTGCAGTGCATATTTCTAGTAACAAAGGTAAGGAAGATGAGGATGCAGATGTGTTAAGTAGGTACCCAATATTGTAGTAGTTTCAGGATGTATTTCCCATAGAGGTTTCTGAGTTTCCACCTCACATGGAAGTAGACTTTTCTATTTTTTTGGTACCAAGAGAAGCACCAACATCAAAGGCACCTTACAGGATTAGCACTCCAGAGTTAGTAGAGTTTAAGTTGTAGTTAAAGGAAATGCTTGACAAAGGATACATTCATCCTAGTGTATCACCATGGGGTGCACCAGTATTTCTTGTGAATAAGAAGGATGGCACTCTTAGGTTATGCATTGATTACAGAAAGTTGGACAAGGTGACCATTAAGAAGAGGTATACATTGCCAAGGATTGAGGACATGTCTGATCAGTTGAAGGGAGTGGAAATTTTCTTTAAGATTGATCTGAGATCCCGTTATCATCAGGTATGTATTGAGGAATAGGACATTTACAAGACAAGTTTCCAAACAAGGCATTGGCATTATGAGTTCATTGTAGTTCCATTTCGTATGAATAATGATCCATGTACTTTTATGTGCTTGATGAATAGTGTGTTGCATATTTATCTAGACAAGTTTTTTATAGTATTCATTGATGACATCTTGATATATTATAAGAGTGAGGAAGATAAGTCTGAGCACTTAGGAGTAGTGTTGAGATTTTTGAGAGAGAATCAGTTGTATGCTAAGCTTAGTAAATGTAGTTTCTTTTAGATAGAGGTGCATTACTTGGGGCATGTGGTCTCCAATGAAGTCATAACAGTAGATATAGAAAATATAAGAGCTACCATGGAGTGGGCATCTCCTAGAAATTTAGAATAGGTAATATCATTCATGGGGTTAGCAGGTTACTAGAGGAGGTTCATTAGGAACTTCTCTCGGATTTCATATCCCATTACATCATTGTAGAGGAAAGGTATGAAATTTGAATGGACAAAGGAATGTGCAACAAGCTTTGAGAAGTTAAAATAGTTGTTGACAAATTTTGAGGAGGTAAATCCCCTCTGCGGACAGAGGTGATCCCTACTAGCCCAAATCGAGTCTAGCAACAATCAAACACGCTACAGTGCAGGTTCCTAATCGTAAATAAACCAACTTGCGAGGAAGTCTTACCTAGAATCCAACGCTGTCGTTTGTAGAAGAGGTGGTGCTCCCGTTCCTTTGCCCTGGCAGATCACAATCCTCACGATCTCCGTGATCGGACACCTGCACATGCAAGAAACAACACAAACGCAAGCATAAAATCCAGTATATACAACTATATGTCAGTCAAAGAGGACATAACTCATGAACATGATCAATAACAAGAGTGGAACCATAACCAATAGTCGCTTAACATTAATGAGTCAAAAAGAAGAATACAACCAAAGCTTCGACGCCGAATTCTCCTTTGGCGGGTCGTGAGCAGAACATGTCTCGATAAATCCTGTCAAGGATGGGACAATCCTCTCTCTCCAGACACTTGGCAATAGTCTCCTTGCTTGGATTTTTCCTTAAGGGAATCAAGAAGGCTCTTGCAGCATAAGGATATGAAAGCTCTTGGGAACTTGGAGATTAGCTTGCCATGGAGATGAGCAAGCTTTTATAGAAGGAGGAAGGGAAGTTGGGATCCCTATAATTATGGGATTGGCCCTATCATCAAGGAAGCTTCCATGAGAGGTGGCAAACCACTTCCTCTCTATGGAAATCCGTAGCCAAACCTCCCAACTCAAGATAGATATCAGTCCAGGAATTTGTTAGGACAAAACTTCTGCCTTTTTTTTTTTTTTTTTTTTTAAACACCTCTTAATATGGTTGGCGCGGGTGCGGCTCTATGACAGAGCGCCAATTGGCGTGCCCTATTTAGAGGATTTTCCCCCTTGGCGCGAGGGCTGAACTATGGAACCACACCAATGGAAAAAGAGCTATTTTTAGGGTTTCTTGCAAGGAGATGTTTTCAGGGCAATTAAACCTCATCTTCAGAGGGATGAAATGAAAGTATTTTCAAGTCTTGTCTCTGCTCATAGGTCACGGAACGAGCCCTTCAATGTGCGGGATGGGGACTGCAGGGACGGTGACAAATTGTTGTGTAACAGATGCCCCCTAAAGCATGAGGCCCAAAAGAGAGAGAGAGGGGTGAAATGCTTTACGAGAACATGTCGATTGAAAACACTGCCATCGGAAAACCTGCGGACAGAAGTACAATTGATCTCTCAGATACATGATATATATGCGTGGTATGGGCGCAGCCATCCATAACAAAGTGTACAATAATCTACATCCAAGGCATGGACGCAACCATCCAGTGAGGATTGATAAATAGACTCAGGCATGGTCGCAGCCATCCAATCAGTGAGTCATGTAAATAATCATAATAATCCACAATATCGCAGCCTGGATTACAACAGACACAATCCAAGGTCTTGCGCTCCATCTCAACCAGAACAAAGTACAAGTTCAAGCATGCGAATATGTGAGCTGAAGTCGAACATGCAAGAACATCGCCTGATTACCAGCCAATGATGAAAGCTGTTAACAGACGCGAGAGGAACCACCAATAATGACAATGGCTCTCAAGGTACTATAGGTACAATCTACGGCGTGAGAATCAATGAGTTGGTGTCGAACACCCGTAGAATCACTCGATCGAAGGCCAATGATGAAAACCTCACGTCGAATGCGACGAACCTGCCATTGAGGCATGCAGGCTCCAAGGTACCACAAGGGAGTCTCTAGATCGGCTTCCTGGATAATGAGCTGAAGTCGACAAGAAGTGACCTTGATCGAAGGTGGGCCATAATGTTTCCCACATCATCGACATGAGACAGAGGAACATGATGTTTTTTTGTGAATCAGAATCAAATGAGAATCATAGGGAGGTTGATACTTTGTAGAGATCAACTTCTCTTGAACATGTAAACGGCACGACAGTGGACTTGGCAGTATTTGACATCAACGGATCAGAGGTCATGGTGACGAGGCAATGAGCAGATGAGAGGTCAAAAGGGATTATCCAAACCCATGGAGGCAAGTGAAGAATGAGATGAGATGTCCCCAACCCGACACGAATGCAGACAAGTGCCATGTTCAAGAGCGACATACTGTCGACACGACAATGATGCTGGTTCCATTTTCCCCCACCATTTCTGGCGAGTACCCCAATTATTTTTTATAACAAGCTTGAAGGGGATAGCATATGCTTGTAATATAATTCCGCCCTTTGGGCGAATCCATCCTAGTACATTTAACGAGCCCTAGGAAGGAGAAACTCGGAGAACGTCATTTCGACTGAATCCAATGTCATCAGGGTTTAACGAGTCTGACAAAGGAAGAACTCAGCGTCTTTTCATATTTAGAGAGTTTGAAAAGATAGTAGAAAAGTAAACTTCAGTGGTCCCTTTTCGTAGATAGTTCCTTGGACCCGAAAAGGTAGAAAACAATATCCGAGAAAACCTCCTAGTCGCGATATGCTAGGGTATTCCTTTTTCGTAAATAATCCATCCCAGCCTGAAAAAGGGTAAACGTATACTGGGTAGATGTCGATTCGTGTCCACTTTAACGAGATCGAAACGACAAGGACCTCGGAAATATTTTCATGTTTAGAGAGTTAGAAAATAGCTGAAAGATGACTCCAGAGTGACTTTTTCGTATATTTACTGAGTCCGAAAAAGTATAAAATACAACTCGTTTCGCCGTCTAAGTTGCGTGAAAGACCTATTGCTGCACAAAAAGGCAAGTGTAAAACCCATTTTCGACAAAATATATTAAAATATTCAGAAAAATAACTTTCAAGACCTATTTTGAATTCAAAAAGTTATAAATATGTCAAATGGTAAAAATAAAATTACTTTTTACTTTTTACCTCACCGAAGAGCAGCAGTGGTCCATTTTGTGTGCGAACTTCTAACAGTGATTGCAACCAATATGGGCTACCATTCAGATTCCCGTCAGTTCCAGGTAAGAGGCACTTCTTTGTACTCCATTTCAATCTGTTTTTTAATATTTTTCCATCAAGCATTAGATTTCTGTGGCAACTCTTTAAATTTTTAGGGCTCCGCTCATTGGCGCGGGTATCGGGCACGGACCCGTGCCAATGGGCTTTTATATGCAAAGGGCTCGCGCCGATTAGCGCGACTATTCAGGAAACAATCGTGCCAGCGGCAGAACCCAAATTTCCACCTAAAAATTCGAGATTTTAATCAACTTTAATGAATTTTGAAGCTCATCAGAGATCTAATTAAGGGTTTGTGACCATGTTGATGCAGGAACCGAGAAAAATGGTGATTGAGTGGAAAGAGAGAGAGCACGGTGAAGAGGATGAACAAGCCATGGAGAATGAAACTTGCATGAATGCCCTCAAGAACTGTGGGCTAAAAAAGTTCTTCCTGACACCTTGTTTACGAGCTCAGCCTGAGCTTCTACAGTACTTGATCAATATGTGGGACGTAGATGAAAAAGTATTCAAATTGTGGGATCAAATGTTAGAACTGGAGGTTGCTGACGTGTACTTCATAACAGGACTATCGCACAGAGGTCCGGTACCCATATTGATAGGGAGCAGACCGTCTGGTGAGAAGATGGAGCAAGTGATGGCACGAGTGTGCCGAGGGGCACAACTGGGATCAGGAAGTGGAAAGGCGGACATCCACACCATTCCTGATCTGGCACTGAGAGTGGTGCTGCATACCATCACGCGGGCTGCGGGGTCGCAAGCACTGCACGAGGCCACAAAGGCCCAAATTTTTCTAGCCTCGGAGTGTATGACTCCCCTATTGTTTGACTGGGCCACAGCAGTGACGATAAACATGAAGAGACATGTCACGAAGTGCAAGCAAGCCAAACTGAAACAGTTCGGCTACGGTTCCATCCTGGTATCGTTCATTCTGGAATGATTACTAATCTTCCAGGGCCAAGGGGCCATAGTAGCTGAGTCGATTCCACGAGAGCCAAGAATGGCTCGCTGGGCAGCACTAATGCCCAGAGCTGGAGGAGGCCAACAGATGTCCTGGAGGGCAGAGTTTTTTGGGTGGCTGCGACGTCAGTTGATCGTAGTGGAAGACTAGCCATATGTAGGAACCGATTTCACTGGAGACCCAGATCTCCCACTGCCGGAAGGAGATGATTGGGACGAGGAGTTGGGTATGACCTCTTCTCTTTTTTATTTTTATGTTCTATGATTTTTTTTTTTAATACATATCCATCCTAACACATTTTATATGTATGCAGACATGGGCCCAGAGAGACCAGCCGGTATGTCTCCTATCGCGCGGAGGACTCTTCCCGCACCTGATCCTTAGGCAGAGGGTGCAGAGAGGGGGGAGTTAATCCAGAATCTCGAGGGCATTTCCCGAGGGATCCTAGACTATGCCCGGCTGGCGGATGTACCGATGGCGTACCAGAGACATACGGTGGGAATGCCCAGTTGCCTCCACCGACTTCTGAGACGCTTAGTGCGTGCAGTCACTTGTTATCATGAGCACCATGCGGATTAGACTCCTAGGGCTTTTATCATGCATATTTTTTGAGAGACATGTCGTCTCCGGATGTATTAAGACGAACATATATATTTTTTGATTCTATGCGACGCACACTATGTAAACATTTCGATATCTATATATATATACATATCTATTTCTGGATGGATCTTTCTTTTACATGTGATGATGATTTACAAATTGCACAAATGTCTATCTAACACCATATTAGCTACTGCATCTGTTAATGTATTCATATGCCTGGGTATATGTTGATATGTAATATAGTCAAAATTTCTTTCCAGTAAACGAATACGTAGATACAGACGTAAAATGGATGGGTTTCTGACCGAATAATGACCGTTCAATTGTAATACTACAATTTGTGAGTCTAGATACACAAGAAATTCACAGATACCAAGGTTTACAGCCTCAGTTAATAATTCTAATACAGCACTATATTCCGCAATTTTATTTGTAGTACGTCCCAGACACACACCTTGCAGGTTGACCAATTCACCAGCGGGATCATATATTACCCAGGCCGCCGAAGACAGGTTCCTGGTACTGCGGAAGGCACCATCCGCGAAACCAACAAACGGACGGATGGACATCTGCACAATCAGGAAGACCCGATCAGCAGAAAGATGTTTACATCGCACACCACACCACACATGCACACAAATGAAAAACACACACTTATGTACACACACCACACCAAAAATGACTTTAAGCATAGTATTTTTTCCGGTACAGCCCATTCCTGGGCTGCGCCAGTGGAACATTTTCATAATCTATAAGCTCATAAGCCCCATTATTCAAAACGCGTTTTACTATGTAGGGCCCATGCCACATAGGTTGGAACTTTCCAGCCCCAAGCTTGTCATGTGCTTGATCGTACAGGAGGACGAGGTCCCCTTCGACAAAGGAACGAGGAGAAACCGATTGATCGAAGTGAGCTTTGACCCACTTCTTTTTTTCTTCAATAACTAAAGCAGCCAAGCGGCGATTTTCATCCAACCGTTCCAGATACAAAAGACGCTCTTCCTCAGCAGAAGTGTCGGGTAGAAGTTCCACAGCTAATTTCAACGAAGGAATCTCGCATTCAACCGAAAGAGTTGCTTCTAGACCATACACCAATTGAAATGGTGTGAATCCAGTTGCACTCTTTGCAAACGTCTGGTATGCCCATAGAGCTGAGAACAGTTGGAGGTGCTAATTGGATTTGTGGATACCAACTGTTCGTTGAAGCATAGTGACCAGAACCTTGTTCACTGCTTCAACCTGGCCATTTGCCTGAGGATAATATGGCGTTGAGCTATCGTGGCGTAAGCCCAACTTTGAAGTCAGCTCGGCCATCATATAATCTCAAAAATGAGTACCGTGGTCAGTAACGATGGCTTGCGGGACCCCGAAACGTGCAATGATATGGTTGAATATGAATTGGGCAGCTGTCTTACCGTCGGCAGCTAGTGTAGGCATCGCTTCGGCCCACTTGGTGAAGTAGTCGACAGCGACAATGATATACGCATGCCCCCCAACCGAGTGAGGGTTACACGTCATAAAGTCCACGCCCCATTTCGCAAAATGGCCGACGGTAATAACAGGATGCAAAGGGAGAGGCGGCGCGCGCATCTTGCGCTGAAACACCTGGCATGCATGACATTTACGGACTGCAACGATACAGTCTTTGAATATTGACGGCCAGAAGTAACCTGCTCGCAGAATTTTCTGGGCAGTAGCATATCCGGACATATGTCCACCACAGGCGCCACTGTGGCAGTCATTTAGGACCCTTTCAGCCTCTTCCAAGGTTAGGCACCGACGGAGCATCGAATCTACTCCAACACGGTATAAGGTATCTCCTACGATGCGGTAGGGTTGAGACTGATGCCGAATTCGACGTCGGGCATCTTTAGTCAACTCAGACCGAAATTTGGAGGTCTGAAGATACACGATTATGTCGCCATACTAAGGGTCGCGAGTACTGATGAGGAAAAGAGTTTCGTCCGGGATATGATCCTCGGAGTGTGAAGGAGTGGAGTCCGTCGGGAGTGAGCATATAAGATCCGAAAAAACAAGTGATTTGGTTGACTTAGCAGTGGTGAACTCTAAGTCAAACTCCTGCAGGATAACGATCCATTTGGATTATTTTCCCCCCAGTAATTTTCTAGAGAGAATATATGTCATGGGGTTGCAATCCGAAACCACTGTTATCGTACGCAACAGGATGGAATGGCGAAAACGCTGCACAGTGTGTACTGCTGCTAACGCCAACTTCTCGACATGAGCATAACGCGTTTTTGTATCGAGAAGGTTTCGTGATAGATAATAAACAACATGTTCATTACCATCATCATCATCCTGCACCAGAACCATAGCTATGGTGCTAAACGTGGCAGCGAGATACAAAGTGAAATCACGATGATAGTCCGGAGGACAAAGCAAAGGAGCATTAACGAGTAACGTCTTCAGCTTCTCAAAGGATTGTTGAGCAATTTCGTCCCAATGGAAGGGAACATTCTGCTTTAATAGGCAAGTGAATCCTTTGGCCACCTCGGCGTAGTTCGGGATAAAGCGTCGAAGGAAGTTCGCTTTTCCCTACAAACTCTGCAATTGATATAACGAGGAGGGTGATGGGAGGTTGATGATAGCCTCGACCTTTAAAGGGTCAAGGCGAATTCCATTTTTGGAGACTATGAATCCCAAAAGACGGCCAGAATCCACGCAGAAGACGCATTTATGAGGATTAAGCCAAATATTGTAGCGCCTACAGCGAAGGAAAATATGGCGGAGGTGTTCAGGGTGATCCTCTCGCCTAGCTGAGTTAGTTGGCAAGTCATCCAGATAAGGTTGAACGATATGGCGAATGTCATGAAAAGTGTAAGACATCGCACGTTGAAAAGTGGCTCCAGCGTTCTTCAAGCCAAACGGGAGCTTTTTATATGCGAAAGTACCCCACGGACAGATGAATGTAGTCTTGTGTTGATCCTTAGGTGCAATATTGATCTGATTATACCCTGAGAAACCGTCCATCAAGGAATAAATCTCACTTCCCGCACATTCGTCGATCATTTGGTCTATGAACGGAGTGGGATAGTTATCTTTTGGACAGGCGCGATTAATATCACAGTAATCAACACAGACCCTGATAGTACCCAGCTTTTTATCAACAGGGACAATGTTAGAAACCCATTCTGTGAGGGGGATGGGATAAATAAAGCCCGCATTCAGAAGTTTTTCAACTTCTGCCTTAATTGCAGCGGCTTTCCGAGGATGCATGGGGCGTAAGTGTTGGCGCACGGGCTTCGCACCAGGATAGGTTGGAATCTCATGCACTACAATACTAGGATCAATCCCCGACATTTCCTCGTAGGACCAGGCGAACACATCTCTGAATTCTTTAAAAAGATCAGTATAGACTTTAATCTCATCAGGAGAAGAATTCACTCCCACGTGCATATTCTCAACGATCCCCGGTTTAACGGAGATGTTGATCGGGATGGTTTGAGTGATGTTACTCAGGTTTCCCTCCGAAAAAACCTCGTGCGTCAAGATGGGCATTTGGAGAGGAGGAGTAGGAACCTGAGATGCATAATGCTCTAGACAATCTGACATTGCCCCCAAGCTAGGCATGAAAGAGGAGCGATGATGTCCATCGCCCCAAGGCAGCTCCTCGAGAGACATAGTTTCAATGATGGCTTCATCAGAAGGAAAAGTCTCTTTGAGAGGATCAGGTGAATCGGCCTGACCAAGCCAGGGGGATTGAGAGTAGACATCTAGAGCCATGCTCAAAGAAGCATGCTGAGGAGGTGGAGGATCAGATGCAGTAACAATTTCACAGTAGCTAATCTCTACTGGAGTCAAGGGAATTTATTCTCCAAACTCAAACACTTGCTCAGGCGTAGGAATGAGCCAGGGGTCATCAGACCTGGAAATCATGTTAACTTGAGCGGTGTGCGGTGGTGGTGCGGGAAAAATACCCATAAGGATAGGGTCTTTGAAGAGACCGGGTCCTATGCTGTCAGGGGGATTCAGAATCTAATCCACGTATGGAACGTAGTTCTCGGAGGTGGAGGTGAAGAAGGACAACTGATCCACCGTAATGATTTTTCCCTCGTGAGGGAACTTAAGAAGTCGAAAAACGGTGGATGGCACGCATAGCATGGCATGAGTCCAACTGCGGCCGAGAAGTATATTGTAGTTGAGCCTGGCGTCGACTACTTCTACTTCTACGTTGATAGTCTTCCCTTGTAAAGTGATCGCTAAATTCTTGAGAACACCCAGGGGTTTAGGTTCCCGACCATCAAATGCCTCGAGGGCATTGGGAGAGGACGAAAGGGTCGGAGAGCCAATGGCCTTCCAGCAAGCGGACGACATAACACAGGTAGAGGCACCTTCATCCACAACATCCCTATGGATGTTAAGATCGTTAATCCCGACTTGAATAACAAGAGCGATCTGATGTGGAAGTCGGGGAGTGAAATTCTCTAAATCGAAGGTGAGAAGACTCGAATCGGCGGGATCAATGCCACCGATTGCAGACAGTAAAGCCTTTCGTTGCGAAGGACAACTTTGAAGAACTTCTAGTGCAGACATAGCAGAAGGTGCCTGTGCCAAATCCTCAACAATACTGTAGTGTTGAGTGGCACGAGCATTTGGATTATAAGAAGATCTTCGTAAAACACCTTTAGAAGGTGGCTTCACAATAGGTTCAGGAGTAGGCTTCTCGATTTCCAACGAACCGGAGATAGGTGGGGGAGGTGGTCCATCCGCAACTGCCTTCCCAGGTGCCTGCCGCGATTCATTGTAATCCTTCGAATGCATAGTGACAGAGATAGGTGCAGCACCATTCATCATAAAAACTTGGGACCCAAATGGTGCAGATGGTGACGGTTGTTCAACCATCTGGGTCTGCTGAGACGGGAATGGCTCTTTAAGAACTGTCAGAGTCCCTTTAGAGCCTTTGAGAATTTGACTAACTTCATATCGTCGTGGAAAATCCTTAGTATAATGGTCTCCTTCACAGATGAGGCAGGGGTACTTCGGTTTACGTTGAGAACCATCCTCAGTACGAGATTTGGATTCTGGCCTCGGGGTGTCGGATTTGGATTTACCTTTGCCCTTATTTTTCCCTTTGGAGGTTTTCTCCGTAGGATTGGCCTGAACGGCGTTCACCTCCGCGGTTTTTCCAGAATCGGACGGGGCGGGATTAGCAGGAGTATTTTTGGAAGAATTAGACTTCTACTTCCCATTCGAAGATTTCTTCGAATTCTGAGACACGGAACCAATGACACCATCCACTGCGGGGGTAGGTGGGGCCTTAGAGGTTCCGGACCGTGGAGCATCAGGCAAGATATCATAAAACGTGCAGGAATGAGAATATACAAGATCCAGATATTGGGCACGCGCAATGGCTTGTTCCTCCGTCACACACGCTCCCATCGCAATATCTTGGGCGATTTTATTCACGAAGGAGGTGGTGAACCAGTGAGTTAGTATCTGATCAGGTATATGAAACTTGATCAGTTTGCGACGGCGCCGTCACTCATGAATGTGATCGGAAATGTGAGTGGCTTTATCCTGCTTCAGAGAAGTCAAGAGGTGCGTCCCGGCTTCATAGCGAACCGGTAACTGAAAGTGCGTCAGAAAATCCATGGCTAAGGAATTGAAATCTTGGAAGATGCCACGGGATAACTCTATGTACCACTTATCAGTAGCTCCAGTCAAAGTGCGCTAGAAGAGGCGCAGACAAATTGAATCATCGACCCAAGAGTTAGACGAACACCAAAGATGATACGTCATCACATGCGCTTGGGGGTCCTCTCCAGCTTTACCCTCAAACTTGGGGCAATCACCTGGTATCTTGGTAGGAACCAGAGGCCAATATGGATTATGAAAAATCGGATCATTGGTGAGTTTTGAAACATCCGGCAACTCCAAGGTGGCCAGGAATGGCAATGGCGGATTAACCGGCATGCCAGGCCCGGGATGAGGACCGGTACCTGTACTCCACGCTGGTTGGAAGTAACCTTGCCCTCATGGGTTCTGTCTCATAGAATTCTGACTGTAGGGGGTGTAGGTGCTATAACCAGACTGATTTGGCTGCTGGTAACCAGCGTGTGGGGCTTGATAACCAGAGTACGAACCCTGATTATGTGTCGGCCCAGTGTAAGCAGCATTTGGATTTGGCTGCTGAGTATAGGTAGAACCGGGTGGATGAGGATAATACTGAGAGCCTAGAGGCTGGTTAGAATTCGGTTGAGATTAACCATGAGGATAATAACCTCCTTGAGGACGAGTCGGCTGCTGATAGGTGGAACCCTGCGGAGCCTGATAACTAGGGCGCAGCTGTTGATTTGGCTGCGGCATCGAATGAATCGGCTGTTGGGCAGGGTTAATGGAATGAGCGGTCTGTCTTGAATGAACAGGTTGACCCGGCTGAGCGGGCTGACCTGAGTGAACAGTTTGACCCGGATAGACAGGCGACGCCAGTTGCACAGGTTGACCTGGCTGTAAAGGAGCCCCAGGTTGTACCAGATGGGCCGGTTGGCCTGGAGGCGGAACACCAGGCTGTACCGGATGGGCTGGTTGGCCTGGTGGAGGAATAGGGCCAGGTGGTTGCTGGTAACCGGTTTGACCTGAAGCAGGACCATAGGATGGTCCCAGCTGATATGCAACATTAGAAACAATAGGATACTGCAGTTGCATAGGTTGAGAAGGCTGGATTTGCCCCCCAGGACCATAGATCGGTCCCGGTTGGTACCCCGGTTGAGGATGTACAGGTTGACCAGAAGGGATGTAATACTATCCTTGCGGACCGTACGATGGCCCTTGCTAGCCCGCAGGATAGCCTTGCACGGACTGCCCCTGTGGGTCGTAAGGATAGCCAGGTTGGCCCGAAGGTTGGCCTTGGAAAGGTTGCCCTTGTGGGTTATAAGCTTGGTTATAAGGTAAACCTTGAGCATGGAGGTAAGCCTCAGGAGCGGGTAGACGCAAAATGTCCCCGTGCTCATCATACTGACCTGGAAAAGCATACACGGGTGTACCATCCTTTTCATAGTGCGAAAAATAAGAGCGGTTGGGATCTTGGGAGGATGGTCCAACCTCAGGGTTTGGCTGTTGTAGGGACAACCGATACTCTTCCGAAGAGATGTTCTCCGGCATAGCAGTCGCTAAATAGACATCTTCAGGAGGCGGCATAGCCCTCGCGGAGGGTGTCGTGACAGTGGGTGCAGATGCAGCCACACAGACAGTGGGTCGGACGGGTACAGAAGTGATAGGTGTCTGAGGAGACACCCCCGGTGAAGGATCAACCGGCCTCGGAGAAGGAGCTGACACTCCCATAGAGGCTGCGGTGGAAATGATCTGACCCAAGGACCTATACCCTGGTGGTAACGAGGGACCAGATGACATAGCAACTGGTTCAGAGTTGTCTCCCAGAAATAATCTTCGTGGGAAGAGCTGATAGTCTTCACCGGACATTGGGATTTCCTCACCAGAATCACTCATGTTTGAGCTTGCCACTAGATCTTGCAATAGACGGCGAGGACTAGGAGGAAAGACAACAGCTATAAAAGGTGAACCCGATGTAATAGAAAGGAAATCAGATCCTAATCTCAATTCAGACCAAGGGTCAGAAAAGGGCCAATCGAAATCAACTAGTCCCCCAAAGGGTTGCTCAGAAAGAAACGGTCCCCCGTCAGGAAACTCGGAAACAATAGGCTTCCGTGGTTCAGCAGAGGATTGTGAAACCTTTGATGAATCGTCCGTATAAGGACTACCAGTAGACGAAACCGAAGGTTCCGCCACTGTGGCAGAAATGACAAGAGAAAAAGATAAAACACACACACGGGCTGAAAAATATTCAAGACACACGATCAAACGGTCAACAAGAAAAATCTAACAAGGCATGTGATCGTGGGTGATTAATTTTTACCACATTGAAAAATAAGAAACTTCACCGTTTCATGTTTTAAGAGTCGAGAAACGGTCGAAAAGGTGACTCTATCTCTTTCAGATTTGACACAAGCGTGAAAGGACAAGCGCTTGGCGATCTTTTCAAATTTAGGGAGTCAGAAAAGATCAAATGATTGCTCAGGAATACTAGGCAAAAGGGTGTACCAAATAACCGTGAACTGCAATATACACCTTGGTTTCAATAATGAAAGAGAAATCAACCAAGGACTTTCCGTACGTGTAGGCAATCTCCCCGAATGCTGTGTTCGGTGTATCACGGGTATAGGGCGGCAGACTCGGCTTCCTATGGATAAAGGATTGAAAACCTAGAGGGGTCTCCCTTTATATACGCGACGGTACGGAGAGCACAAGTCCGTACTAGCGCTGTCTAAAGCCAAAAGGCGAACGACAGCTGCTAGGTTTAAAGACGCCGGAACACGTCTCTAGCCTAGACCTCTAAATATGTTTCGTTAGATTCCAATGCTGCCTTAGTGTAAATTGAGTATATTTTAAAGTTGATCTTCAATTACGTTTCAGTTTTCAGGCCCTAACGAATGTGTTGTTTCAAAAACTCCTAAATGCAAAACTACATGCCACAGTACACCATTTCGTTCGATGAAAACTAGCTACAGAAGAGTTGAGAGTTTTTTACACAAACAAAATGATCAGAAGACAATCAATGATATCTCTAATGCAACTAATGAAACTAAAAACTTTTCTTTCAAATTCACTAAATACTAGTAAAATGGAAAAGATTTCAATTTGCACTAATCAACCAATAAGAAAAAGAGATTTTTTTTTCAATGTTTGATAGCTAGATGCACTAAACAAACCGAAAAAAAATAAGAAGCAATTCGAGAAATGATATTAAGAGAGCCAAAAAAACAAATTTCACTCAATGGCACAAACAATCAGATCTCAAATCGACAAAAAGTCTCTCAAAACCAAGAAAAGTCCCAAAGACACCAATGAGACCTGTGATATAGGCCCAAAATGAAGCAAAGTGAAATTTGAATGAAAACGAAATTAGTCACTCAAAAAATGCAACAATATGATAGACATCTATCAAACGAATGCAAGGAAGCAATCCCACAGCCGACTGAACGAGCAGAAACCAAAAACTCCCAATGGAGGCTCGACTCACAAAGGCACCTAGAAGCCCTAGGGCTCGTATGCAAAATCAAAAGAAATAGGCAAACAACCAAAGGAAGGAGGCTCCAACCAGTCAAACCAGGCTCTTGTGCACTCAAACAGCCAAAAAATCAAGATCAAAATCACAAGTCAGCCTCAGAAAGCTTGAAACACAGCAAACACTAATAGCTCATAGGATTGGCATGACTGTGAGCTTGAAATTAGCGCCAGAAATGCAATGGCGCGGGTGATAGACAGGCAACCTGTGCCAATCAGCGCGACTGTTATGCTAAAAAGCACGCCAGCCCAGTTTACTATGGAAAAAATAAAAAACAAGCAATCTCAGACACAGACAAGTGAAAATAAGGCTGAAACAAAGCCAAACAAACGAGAAAATCTAGTCCAAAGAGTCGACCAAGCAAGCAAGACCAAGAAGTTAACCGGAAAGAGAAGACAAAACTCC